>CAUDMG010003978.1:195000-759049 GCA_958450375.1 Homarus gammarus
AGGTTCTGGAGGCCAATAAAAGTGACTAAACTTGGCTTTACGAGTTCATTTTCTTAATAACTAAAGCACCAATGAACACTAGACTCGGGAACAACAGACTGTTTCAATATCAATGAACACCAGACTCAGGAACACTAGATTCAGCAGCTGACGCACCATCCCGGGAACACCAGACTCAGCAGCGGACGCCACACTGCCACCCTCACTTGACAATCCCACACCTACATAAATGAACACCAAAAATATTAGTTACAGTTTTAAATCTTTTTCATTAAGCTTTCTATCATCTTCACTTCACTTTTCAGGTCACTAGTAACCCATTTACACTCACCTTAGAAGTCGTAATCTGCAGCAGAGTCGGCTGCTTTCTTGCCACTGACTCAGAAAGTCTGAGCGGGCGAGCTTGAATGCGTGAGTGAGCAGCCACGGTGACTCCTCTAGTGAGCAAATAACACATTTGTTTGTCATGGCCGTACATGTGAAGTATTTCCTGCCTTATTTCCCTCACGAAATAAAAATAATTATCGCTATATATAGGAAAATTTCAATAATTTTGGTAGCCGCGATATAAAAAAAATCGTTATATAAAGTCGCGATATATCCCAATCCTACTGAACTTGAATTGATCTATAATTTATTAACTGATTGCTACAAAATTTCCACACTTATCATCCTTTTCTAGTGACCAATCTAATCTCAGCCACCTCACTCCACTGACCTCTTAAGATCAGAGTCAAAAGTCAATGGTAATTTTGCACTTGTATCCAACATTACATGTAATACAAAAATTGCACATGTTGTGAGAAGACATTGAAGAGGTTTAGTTAAATTGGGTAAAAAAAAATTAATGTCAGTGTTTACTTCATCATCATCGTCATCGATTTATGGCCACTTTCCACGTTTGTATGGGTTAGCTACTATTAAGTGATGGCAGCTCTCTATGCTGCAGTCTCCTGCAGTCTCTTAGTTTTTATGTCATTTTGTACAACCACTCCCCATGTCATTCTTGGCTTGTCCCTGGCTCTCCTCTCTCCATATTTAGGCTCATGCACCTCTTGACCCAATTAATCTCATCCATTCTCTCCACATACCCAAACCATTCAGTGTCACATTGTACACCCACCTTGTCAATCTCATTTTCACTCACTTAAGCTTACTTATTTCATCCTCTTTAACAACCGTCTCTCACTGCTAGACAACATCACGCTTCTCTGGCCAACCATTTACATTCCTCCTTTCACTAGGAGGGAAATTCCTTATGCCATCAATAAAAGCAGCAACTCCCTAAACTTTCTCGAGCCACTTCTGACTCTTGCAACTGAGCAAGCTTTGACGCTGATCATGTCACCCAGGTAACAGAGCTCATTGATACAGTACAGGAACATATCCCCAATGTTGATTTTCTCCAGCCTTGCACATACAGAATAGTTAAAGTCAGCAACACCCTGCAGTCTGCAATTTACTCCACTGCATCTCTTGTATATCCACCTTTCACCCACATTGCACTTTACTGAGCTGCTGCCAACACCTTTTTTGCAGATGGCACATGGCCAATTTTTATTTTCCACCATGGGCCCCTCACCCACACTAATAGTCAGTGCTTTTATTTTTGCCGCACTCTCTCAGTCTCTTTGACTATTGAAACTTTTATTTCTTAAATTTCTTCACTGCCTATTCAATACCACCTGCTATGAGCATTAAATCCTCTGCATACAACAACTTCTAGGGCAGACCCATCCTAAAGTCCCATAATATTACTTACTAGCACCATGATAAAAAGAAGGGGACCCAAGACAGACCCTTACTTTTACCTCAGAATCCTCACTTTCCTCTGCGTTTATTCTCACATGTTTTGTTTCTCTCATATAATGATATATGCTCTCTGCTTTCATAACCTGATCTACTGTAGCTATTTCAGATTCCTACAGTTTCCACATTCATATCCCTACTGGATAGATACTTCTAGTCACTATTCTAGCATACTAAAAGTGATAGTGCCATCATCTTACACCCCTCCCCTTCCTGCAATTGGCTTGGAAGAACATCTACTGCAGGAGGGCACTTATCTTTTCTTTCAATATTCCAACTTGCAGAACCAAAATTTATTTACTCTATACTCATTACAGTGTTTTTCCTATATACAGTAAAGCCTCGAGTAACGACAGTTATGTGTCCTCCAATATTGCAATATAAGGTGAATCATAGTATCGTGAATCATTAATTGCCATTAAAATATAGCAATAATAATGAGATGCATTCCCAAGTGTGACCTTTTCATATCTTTTGTGTGGCTTTTTACCCTCTTTTCTCCCAAGCAATAAAATTATTGAAAATTGCAAACTATTTTCTTTAAATAATGTGTATGAATACACCTTATACAATATAAATTAATAATAATATGGTCACACAAGAGGAGACGGGATGCCATTGTTTTCTTTAGTGTTTACACCCGGGAGTCTGAGACGATGGTTCTACATACGAAAATAAAGAAAATAAGACCCTGGTTGTAGCTGTAGTAAAATAAATGTAAAAAAGTAATACAGTATTACCCCGCCTAACGCGGTTTCACTTAACACGTTTTACCATATACGCAGTGCCTCGCCAGAGCTGAACTTTCACTTAACACGGATTTTTTTCCACATATACGCGGTGAGTGTCCGGCTCGAGACGCTATTTTTAGATTTGCCCCACCCGCCACCCTGCCTGACTGCCTGTTTTAGCTCATAAAATTCATACAAATTACCCAGCCAGAATATAATTTACATTGCTGGAATTCTTATAATTTGGTGATCATTTTGAATATAAACATCATATATTTTGCATTAGACATACAAATTTTAGATAAAATGTTTTCTCTTGAGTAAATATGTTATCTTTTGTGCAAAATATATGACATTTATATTCAAAATATTCCTGGTCTTACAAGGGATCCAGCAATATCAATTATATTATCCTAACTTTAGTTTGAGGTATTATTTATTACTAAAGTTAAATATTCTGGTTTCCCCACACATCTCCTTGGGACGGTTGGTGGGGGTGGGAGGGACTGACCGACCATCTGTTACCCCGTGAAGAATATTTTTTTTTTTTATTAACTGAAGATATTTGTTTTAGCTCATAAAATTCATACAAATTACCCGGTCAGAATATAATTTACATTGCTGGAATTCTTATAATTTGGTGATCATTTTGAATATAAACATCATATATTTTGCATTAGACATACAAATTTTAGATAAAATGTTTTCTCTAGTAAATATGTTCTCTTTTGTGCAAAATATATGACATTTATGTTCAAAATATTCCTGGTCTTACAAGGAATCCAGCAATGTCAATTATATTATCCTAACTTTAATCTGAGGTATTATTTAATACAAAATGTTAAAATTTATTTTTTTTAACCACTCTTCTCTTGAAGGGACGATTGGTGGGGGGTGGGGGGGAGGGTTGGGACTGATCGCGCGGTTGGAAGAGGGGGGAGGCAAGGTGGGGTACTTTGATTGACAGATAGTGTCCTGAAGAATATTTTTTTTTTTATTAACTGAAGATATTTGTTTTAGCTCATAAAATTCATACAAATTACCCGGCCAGAATATAATTTACATTGCTGGAATTCTTACAATTTGGTGATCATTTTGAATATAAACATCATATATTTTGCATTAGACATACAAATTTTAGATAAAATGTTTTCTCTAAGTACATATGTTATCTTTTGTGCAAAATATATGACATTTATATTCAAAATATTCCTGGTCTTACAAGGAATCCAGCAATGTCAACTGTATTATCCTAACTTTAGTTTGAGGTATTATTTATTAAAATTTAGTGGTTTTCCCCCAAAAATTTCTCAGAGAGGGAAGAGCCAGCAGTGTAGTGTGAGAAGAGGGGGAGGGAGTTGAGTCTATTATTTGAATGGACATTAACTTGGCGACTGTATTTCTCTATTTCTCTTAAGTATTAATTGTGTGCATGTACCATCATAAAATTAAGATGTTATTTTTACTACAACATAGTTGTGCGTCTTCAAAAAGTGGAGTTTGGGGGTCGGGCTGGTTTCTATTGGAATTAATCCCATATGTTCTGTTGTTCACTTAACGCGGATTTCACTTAACACGGGACCCTCTGGGTTCTATTGACCGTGTTAAGTGGGGTACAACTGTATACAGTTGGCCCCCCCATGTCCTTATTTACCGTATATACCTGTGTGTAGTTCGAGTTTTTAAGACCAAATTATTTTGCAAAAAATTGGGGGTCGACCTCTAAAAGGGTAATAGTTTCGTTAGGTTGAAAAATATTTACCAGTAACTACCAGTAAACAATGGAAACGACGCACCGACGCACCACCAGCTGTGAGTGTCAGTACAGTCGCCAAAACAGATCTCTTGCGTCATCATAGCGAGCCCAAAGTAGCCAAATGCATGGTAGGTATACACAGGACGATGTAAAACAAAGTATTCATTTGTTAAAGTTTATTTATAGATACTGTACATAAATTTTTGTTCATTACATTTGAAACATCAATCTTTGTTAATTAAATTTGATACAAAAGAAAACTACGATACCGTATTTTCATTAAAATATTACATCACAAGTATATTTTACCTTAACTGTGACTGAATGAATATATTCTCAGAAATAAATATGGAAATTTAATATTTTGGCTGAAATGACGTACATATTACTGTACAGTGGAAAGTGGGATAAAATTATGAAAACAATGACTTTCGCTTTCTTTCGTTGTTCAAAAGATTTTACCGTAATCGCTTTTTGAATGGTTTTCAGTTAAAAAACTGTTGTACTGTACTCGTACTGTATTACAATAATATTCTATCCTATCATTAGCCTTATAATCCCACAACTGAAAACCATTCGAAAAGCGATTGCGGCAACATCTTTTGAACGAAAGAAAGAGAGAGAGTCATTGTCTTCGTCACAATTTTATCCCACGTTCCACTGTAATACGTACATCATTTCAGCAAAAATATTACATTTCTATGTTCTCAGAAATAAATGGTAGTTTTGTTGAAACGTAATGTACAGTATTTAATATTAAAATGCAAAAATAACTATAAAAACAATTAATACACCCGAAATATACTGGCTGGCATCTCCACTCGTCCCTGCTCCTGCGTCCAAGGTCACCTCACCACTCCTCCCAACTCGCTCCCTCCCCTCCCTCCGCACCGTCACTACTGCCGACAACAAACACAAATGTTTTGTGAATAACTGCACCTCCACTTCCTATGTACAGTACTTGTACTGAACTGTACTGTGCTGTGTATTTTTACAAACAATAAACATGGCAAGAAAAGCTATTAAAAAAAGAGATAAGAATTTCACTTTACTGTACCGTACCTCTCCTCGGCGACAGGGCTCATCGTCACTCAATTCCATAACAGGTGGTGAAGTGGGGGCGACTGTGGATTCAGCTGCTTCCTCACTGTCACCAGTGATTGATGGTGTTAAATCTCTCCTTCGGTGATCAAAGAACATGGTGATGGGGAGTTGTCTCTTTCTTTCATTTCTTCCATGATGTTTTTGTATGGAGCGAAAACGTCATCCATCCCTCACATGAATTTCAGGGCACGCACCATGGAGGGGTCCATACTATAGGCCAGGTTTTTCAGTGCCTCAATATTCCTGGTCATCTCCCCCAACTTCTCCAACGTTATTTCTTGGTGCTCTTCCTCATCCTCTTTCCCTTTCGCTTCCTCTTCCTTACCTGAGTCTACTAACTCCTGTAGATCCTCCTCGGTCAGCTCAGTGTCGTGCTCTTCAATTAGCTCCCTAATCTCGTCCTCTGCCATGTCCCGGAAGCCTTCAGCAGCCACTTTCCTTGACAGTGCCAGGGTCTTTCTGAATATTTTCATTAAAATCCATCAAAATCATTTTTCTTGTCATCGTCTTAAGCACCAAACAGCTCCTCCCAGTCTTCTCCTTGAACAGGGTTAGAGGGTAAGCGTTTTTCGAATCGTTTTCAATTAAAAAAATGTTGCAGCACATGTATATTTTACCTAAACTGTGCCTGAATGAATATATTCTCAGAAATAAATAGTATTTTTGCTGAAACGTGATGTATTTCAATGTAAAATAGGATAAAATACATGACGAAAACAAAAGACTTTACCTAACCTTCCAATGTTCAAGAGAAGTTACTCGTTTTTTTAATAGTTTTCGGTTAAAATACTGTTATATTACAATGATATTATATTCATACTGTGCTTGATATACTACATGCACGGAAATGTAATATTTTTCCTGAAATGACGTACGTATTACAGTGGAAAGTGACGAAAACAATGACTTTCGCTTTCTTTCGTTCAAAAGATGTTACCGAAATCGCTTTTCGAATGGTTTTCAGTTAAAAAAACTGTTGCACCACAAGTGAATTAGGATAGAATATTATTGTAATACAACAGTTTTTTAACTGAAAACCATTCGAAAAGTGATTACGGTAACATCTTTTGAACGAAAGAAAGCGAGTCATTGCTTTCGTCACTTTCCACTGTAATACGTACGTCATTTCAGCAAAATATTACATTTCCATATTCTCAGAAATAAATAGTAGTTTTGCTGAAACGTAATGCATTTCAATGTAAATTAGGATAAACTACATGAAAAAAAAAGACTTTACCTAGCCTTCCGATGTTCAAGATATGTTACTCGTTTTTTTAGTAGTTTTCGTTTAAAATACTCTTATATTAGTGATATTCTATTCATACTGTGCTTGATATAATACATTCACGGAAATGTAATATTTTTGCAACTGCAATGCTGATGTCAACACAAGCGTGGTTACAGCGAGACTGACTGAGTGAGGGAGAACTATGCGTGTGTGTGTGTGAGGTTGCGGGAGCGGGCGGTGTCCCGTGTTCGGTGCCGCGCGCGATTTGAATGTACAGTAAAGGTCCAAAAATCCGGATGCCAGAAATCCGGACCACCCGAGAATCCAGACTTTTCGAAAACTCACTTTTTTTTTTTTTTTAGCGGGCTTTTGTGGGTATGTGCGCATGCGTGAGCACTACAGATGCACAGCGACAACAAGCGACCACGTGGTCGCCACTTTAAAACGAGCAATCAAACTGTGACAACATATGCAATTTTGAGTCCTACTCTTTCCATTTACAGAGTACTGTACAAGCCCATAATAATGGCTCCTAAAGTAGATAAACTTCGTTGTGTGAAGAGAAAGAAGAGCACATTGAAATTGAGTGACAAACTTGAAATAATTAAGAAACTAGAACGTGGTGTGAGCAATACTGTTCTAATGGAAACAGACGACATTGGAAAGTCTACAATTTATGATATAAAAAAGGCAAAGAATAAAATTCTAGAATTCACAGCTTTTTCTTTAAAACTGCTCGTTTTGATAAATGAGGCATGCTATATTTGCTAGTGAATAAACTATCAAAATGTACCTGTTCATATCTTCTTTATTCCTCTTTAAATTTGAATTTTAAAAGTACTGCCTGAGAATCCGGAAAATCCGAAAATCCGGACCTACCCAATCCCCAAGCAGTCCGGATTTTTGGACTTCTACTGTACTTCAATTACTTCAATGTACAGAATATTCCTCCGGCGGGGCAATCCGCGTATTTGCAAATCCGTGTATGCTAAACCCGCGTATGTGAAGGGCCGACTGTATATGCTTTAGGTAATGTTATTTAATGTTAATAAATGGAACAATAGAAGTAACTTACCACTAATGGCAAAGAAAAAAGGCGAGATGTATTGGGAACGCCAGCATATACGTGTGCATTCAAGGAAACAAAGTGTCATTTATCTTATTAAGAATATGTACAAAAGATTCACTATTGTTTATTACTGAATATGTAATTGATTGAATTAATCTTTATATATGTGAAATGAACAATACAATTCATTAATACTCTGTAGATTATTAAAACACACAAGAGGATAAGAGACGGCATTGTTGTTGTCGGTGTTTACACATATAATGTCAGTTATCCACCTGAAACTGAAGAAAATAAGACTGGTTGTTGTTGTTGTAAAATTTACGTATAAAATATGTATGTTTTAATTAATCTTATTTAATTTACAGTAGAAGTAACCACTGATGGTAAAGAAAAAGGTGAGACACTGTTAGAGGAACACCAATGTACATGTGCACACTCAAGGAAACAGAGTGTCATTTATCTTATTAAGAATATCTACAAAACATTCATAATTGTTTATTACCGAATATGTATTTGATTGAATTAATGTTTATATATACGAAATAAACAATGTAATTCATTAATAATACGTAGAATATTAAAGCACACAAGAAGAGACGATTTGGCATTGTTTTCGTGGGTAAGATGGTTCTACATAACAAACTGATGAAAATAAGACCCAGGTTGTAGCCGTAGTGAACTTAATGTAAAAAAAATGAATACCTGTATGTATGTTTTAAGTATTGTTATTTAATGATAATAAATGGTACACTAGAAGTAGCTAACCACTAAAGGTAAAGAAAAAAAGCAAGACTGATTGGGAATGCCAACGTATGTAATTGTGTACATGTGAAAACATATCGTCATTTCTCTACATAAGAATATGAAAGCAACACTTATTAGCATTCATATATGTTTTAAATAATAATTATGAATGTAAAACAAAAATTCTACTCACCAGTGGTGGTAAAGTCTAAAACATAAGGACAGCCAATGATGATGTGTGAGTTTTTACTCAGATGACGAAGTCATCAGGTTCAACTCTGGCTGAAACTGTTGCTTAAACTGTTACTGAACCTGAAGTTGTTGTTGAAGCTGCTTATGATGCTTAACTTGATGGTGTAGCTAAAGTTGATGTTTTAGGCCTTCAAATAATAAAGCTGTCGAAAGAACCTTGCACAGCTGCTTTCTTTTCTCATTATACATCGTTATATAGAGGTCATTTGCTTTTTTAATGTCCCTGTTCATTTTAATGCTTCGTTTTGTTAATGGATCAACTTCAGAAAATATGTTCATTGCTTGCTTCATATAATATCCACAGACCTCTCACCTTTTTCATATCATTTTAACACATCTAATTTTTTGGATAAGCTTATATACTTTCTCTTAGCTTTTGAACCAGCACTACCATCACTTGCTCTCTTACTCATGTTGAATAGGGATGCAAAAAGGCCGTAAGAAATCAGAGAAAGTTTTTCACCTTTTCCTGTTCAGATGCATGAAAACAAAGGGCCCGCTAGCTGCGACTATTTACACTAGTGATGCTGGCATCACCACTCACAAGCCCGGCAGCCTCCGTGCGCAAGGCGTGTATTATTTATTTTATTTTTATAATACATATTGGGATTTAGTTATTGTTTACAGTAGAACGTTGATTTAAAGCGATTCAATTTAAGATTATTGATTTAAAGCAACACCCACAATTAAGGACAATGTTTTAATTTAAATTGAATCTTTCTTATTTTGCGCGAGTCAATCTGACGCATCACATTTTAAAATTCGCGCCTAATGTTTCTCTGGGCATGCTACACTGTCCTAAGGGCAAAGCTGTACTGTACATGTACAGTCGGCCCTTCACATACACGGGTTTAGCATTCACAGATTCGCAAATACGCGGATTGCCCCGCCAGAGGAATATTCTGTACATTGAAGTAATTGAAGTACATTCAAATCGTGCTATTCAACTCGCGCGCGGCACCAAACACGGGACACCGCCCGCTTCCGCAACCTCACACACACACGCATAGCTCTCCCTCACTCAGTCAGTCTCTCTGTAACCACACTTGTGTTGACATCAGCATTGTAGTTGCAAAAATATTACATTTCCGTGAATGTATTATATCAAGCACAGTACGAATAGAATATCACTAATATAAGAGTATTTGAACCGAAAACTACTGAAAAAACGAGTAACATCTCTTGAACATTGGAAGGTTAGGTAAAGTCTGTTGTTTTCGTCATGTATTTTATCCTAATTTACATTGAAATACATCACGTTTCAGCAAAAGTGCTATTTATTTCTGAGAATATGGAAATGTAATATTTTGCTGAAATGACGTACGTATTACAGTGGAAAGTGACGAAAGCAATGACTCGCTTTCTTTCGCTCAAAAGATGTTACCGTAATCGCTTTTCAAATGGTTTTCAGTTAAAAAAACTGTTGTATTACAATAATATTCTATCCTAATTCACTTGTGATGCAACAGTTTTTTAACTGAAAACCATTCGAAAAGCGATTACGGTAACATCTTTTGAACGAAAGAAAGCGATCATTGTTTTCGTCACGATTTTGTCCCACATTCCACTGTAATACTTACGTCATTTCAGCAAAAATATTTCTTTTCTATGAATGTAGTATATCAAGCACAGTATGAATATAGTATCATTGTAATATAACAGTATTTTAACCGAAAACTATTAAAAAAACGAGTAACATCTCTTGAACATTGGAAGGTTAGGTGAAGTCTTTTGTTTTCGTCATGTATTTTATCCTATTTTGCATTGAAATACATCACGTTTCAGCAAAATTACTATTTATTTCCAAGAATATATTCATTCAGGCGCAGTTTAGGAAAATATACGTGTGATGTAACATTTTTTTAATTGAAAACGATTCGAAAAACACGTACCCTCTAGCCCTGTTCAAGGAGAGGACTGGGAGAAGCTGTTTGGTACTGCAGACGATGGCAAGGAAAATGATTTGGATTGATTTTAATGAAAATAATCAGAAATATGGTATCGTAGTATTTATTCAAGTCAATTAGGATAGAATATTATTGTAATACAACAGTAGTGACGATGTGGAGGAGGCGGAGGGATAGAGCGGGGAGGAGGTGACTGGCGGGAGCAGGGACGAATGGAGATGCCAGCCAGTACATTACGGGTGTATTAATTGTTTTTATAGCTATTTTTGCATTTTAATGTTAATTACTGTACATTACGTTTCAACAAAACTACCATTTATTTCTGAGAACATGGAAATGTAATATTTTTGCTGAAATGATGTACGTATTACAGTGGAAAGTGACGAAAGCAATGACTTTCGCTTTCTTTCGTTCAAAAGATGTTACCGCAATCGCTTTTCGAATGGTTTTCAGTTGTGGGATTATAAGGCTAATGATAGGATAGAATATTATTGTAATACAGTACGAGTACAACAGTTTTTTAACTGAAAACCATTCGAAAAGCGATTACGGTAAAATATTTTGAACAACGAAAGAAAGCGAAAGTCTTTCGTCATGATTTTATCCCACTTCCCACTATAATATGTACGTCATTCCAGCAAAAATATTACATTTCCATATTTATTTCCGAGAATATATTCATTCAGTCACAGTTAAGATAAAATATACTTGTGATGTAATATTTTAATGAAAATCCAGTATCGTAGTTTTCTCGTGTTTCAAATTTAATTAACAAAGATTGATGTTTCAAATGTAATGAACAAAAATTTATGTCCAGTATCCATAAATTAACTTAAATAAATGAATATTTTGTTTTACATCGTCCTGTGCTACCATATCATGGATTTGGCTACTTTGGGCTCGCGAGAGATCTGCCCTGGCAACTGTACCGACACTCACAGCTGGTGGTGTGTTGGTGCATCGTTTCCATTGTTTACTGGTAGTTACTGGTAAATATTTTTCAACCTAACGAAACTATTACCCGTTTAGAGGTCGACCCCCAATTTTTGCCAAATAATTTGGTCTTAAAAACTCGAACTACACACAGGTATATACGGTAAATAAGGACATGGGGTGCCAGGGATTTTTTAGGGGGGGGGGGGGGGAGGGCAGCAATAGTACACGGATTTTTAACATCCACGGGTATCTCTGTCACCTAACCCCCGCGAATGTTAAGGGCCGACTGTACTCGTAATAATGTACTAAATGATTACTAAAATTTTTGTCTAGTGCAAACTGTAGCATGATTATATTCAAATTAATCACTATCTTATAAGAATTCCAGCAATGTAAATTATATTCTCCCCGGTCACTTTTGTTACATTTTATAAAAAAAAAAAAATAAATCTAAAGGAAATAAATAAACAAATAAATACTTCACTAGACCTTCGGCCCCAACTGTTAAACGTGTCACTGTCACCTCCCTCCTTCACCCTCCCCCCATCTTCCCAGCCAGGGTTGGGTGGTTATAGGCTTACAGTTTTTATCTTATATAATATCACAGACTAAACTTCGGAGAATATTATATACATTGCTAGAGTCCTTGCAAGACAGCGGATAATTTGAATATCAGTAGTACCCCGATTTAAGCGGTCACTTGAACACACAGGGTACCGCGGAAAGTGAAAACCGTGTAAAGTGAACAAGAGAACATATGGGATTAATTCCAATAGAGACTGGCCCGACCCCCAAACTCCACTTTTTCCGACACAATACCTATGTTGTAGTAAAAATAACATCTAAATTTTATGATGGTCTGCTCACACAATTAATATTTAAGAGAAATGCAGTCGCCAGGTTAGTGTCCATTCAAATAATGGACTCAAATCTCCCCCCCCCCCCTCTTCCCAGCTCACTGGCCCCTACCTCTCTATGAAATGTTTGGGTGAAGCCACTAGATTTTAACGTTTAGTAATAAATAATACCTCGGACTAAAGTTAGGTTAATATAATTGACATTTCTGGATTCCTTGCAGGTCAGGGAATATTTTTAATGTAAACTTCATATATTTTGCACAAAAGATAAAATATTCCCTTTGTGTAAACCAAATTATTACATTAGATCTAAAATTTGTATGTGTAAACCAAATTATTACATTAGATCTAAAATTTGTATGTCTAATGCAAAATCTATGATGTTTATATTCAAAATGATCATCATATTGTAAGAATTCCAGCAATGTAAATTATATTCTGGCTCAGTAATTTGTATGAATTTTATGAGCTAAAACAAATATCTTCAGGTAATAAAAAAAAAATATATTCTTCACGACACTCTGTCAATCAAAGTATCCCAACTTGCCTCCCCCCCGCCTCACACTCACACCAGCTGGGTCGGTCGGTCCCAGCCCTCCCCCCCCCACCTTCCCTCCCTACCAGAGAAATGTTTGGGTGAAAAAACTAAATTTTAACTTTTAGTAATAAATAATACCTCAGGCTAAAGTTAGGATAATATAATTGACATTTCTGGATTCCTTGCAGGTCAAGGAATATTTTGAATGTAAACTTCATATATTTTGCACAAAAGATAAAATATTTGCTTTGTGTAAACCAAATTATTACATTAGATCTAAAATTTGTATGTCTAATGCAAAATCTATGATGTTTACCGTATATCTCGGCTTATAAGACGAAATTTGAACAATAAAAAAATCTGCCCAAAGTTAGGGGGTCGTCTTAAGCAACAAATATAAAATTCTTACGTCTTAAATATTGTGTCAAGAGTGGTGATGGAAACATCGTAAGCCACTCACAAAGTCCTACCAGTAATTATTTTATACTGAAACTTACGTTTGGCAAGCTGGATTCAAATTAAGATTACCGGTATATTAAAATAATAAAAATGTATTATAAACCTGTCTAACATACCCTGTAATAAACACAGCTATCATCACACACCCCTCCCCCCCCCCCCCATTTGCCAGTGAGGAGCAAGAAAGGGAAAGTGACCGCGAGATTGAGCTATTTTTAGCCGTGGAGGTGGTCAGTAATGCATACCGGTATCGGTATATTTACTCATAATAATATTTATCTCCTATAAATAATTGATTTAAATTTTATTTTTTTACAAAGAATATTCAATAAATGAGTGCATTAATTCTTGAAACTATCGACGGTTAATTACAGACGCTTAAGTGACGTCACTAGTGTTTACACTACACCAGTGGGTAACATTTGATGCCATTACTTGAAATGAATTGGCCTTATTTTAAGTAACTAACTATAAATAAATACAAAAATTAAAATAAAAGATAAAAACTGAGAAATAATATACTGTATGTATGTTGTGTTGTCAAAGTAAGAGGAACAATTGAAACTGCAATTGTGTGGAAATGAGGCAGAAAGTATGTATATATATATATATATATATATATATATATATATATATATATATATATATATATATATATATATATATATATATATATATATATATATGTTTGTGTAATAAATGTATGTAGCAAGTACGTAATATTTTTTCACTCAAATCCTAATGAAACACTACTGGAGAACATTCCTTTGTCGCAAAACAGTTTATAAATTAAAGAAAATAATTACAGTGTGTTTAATATATTACAGTATATTATAAATAAATAATTAAACAAATAATTCGGTAAATTTATTTCAAGTAAATGGAAAATAAGCAAACAAATGTTATTTACCAAGGCGCTTCCGTCTGGCTCGGGGTGAGATGGAGGGGAGATAACAAGTCTATTTATAGCCCGTCTGAAGTGGCCAGTACCCTCATGCACCATAAATAATTCATTGAACATTCATTTGTTGTACATAGTATATTCAGTATATATATATTTATATATATATATATATATATATATATATATATATATATATATATAATATATATATATAAATAAATATAAATATATATATATATAAATAAATATATATATAAATATATATATATATATATATATATATATATATATATATATATATATATATATATATATATATATATATATATATATATATATATGTTTGTGTAATAAACGTATGTAGTAAGAACATACCGGTAACCTTTTTCACTCAAATCCTAATGAAACACCACAATTAGAATAAGGTGGTTGCTGTTGAACCACCTGTTGTATAGTCAGAACACAGTCACACCACGGAGACGAGGGAACACTCCCACCACCGATCGTCTCTTGCGAAGCAAGCGTATAAATGAAAGAAAATACTTGCAGTGTGTTTAATATGTTACAGTATATTATAAATAAATAAATAAACAAATAAATCGGTAAATCCATTTCAAGTAAATGGAAAAATTTTACTCGACACCGACATTAGTTCCAGTTACCGGTAAATAGCAGACGCTTCAGTGACGTCACTAGTGTTTACACTACACCAGCGGGTACATTTGATGACATTACTTGAAGTGAATTGGCCTTATTTTAAGAAACCAAGGATGGTTGGTAAAGGACTACTGAGTCAGTGGGTAAGTGTCACATTTGCGGTACTGGTCTTATACAGCAAATAGAGCTCAAAAGCTACTTTTTAAATGGAAATTTGGGGGGGCCGTCTTATGCACCCCGCCGCCTTATAGGCCGCGATATACGGTATATTCAAAATGATTATCATATTGTAAAAATTCCAGCAATGTAAATTATGTTCTGGCCGAGTAATTTGTATGAATTTTATGAGCTAAATAAAAAAAAAAAAAAAAAAATTATACTTCACCGCATATATGAGTAGATGCACCACGGAAAGTGAAAGTCCGGTTCTGGCAAGGTACCGCGTAAATGAGAAATCCCGGAAAGTGAAACCGTGTAAAGCGGGGTAATACTGTATACGTCATATATTTTGTACAAGAGATAAAAATTTTATCCCTTTGTAATAAAAATAATAAAAACTAAAATTTGTATGTCTAATGCGAACTATAGCATGTATATATTCAAACTAATTACTATATTATAAGATTTCCAGCAATGTTAATTATATTCTCCCAGGTCAGTTCAGTGACATTTTATAGGAGAAAAACTTAGTCACTCATAAGGACAGTTAAATAAAAAAGCACTAGACCTTGGCATCAACTGTCAAACATATCACCTCCCCTCCCCTCCCCACCCCTCCCCACTCCTCCCTCTCTGAGAAATGTTTGGGTGAAAACAGTAGGCCTACATTTTTAGTAATAAATAATACCTCAGACTAAAGTTAGGATAATATAATTGACATTGCTGGATTCCTTTCAAGACCAGGAATATTTTGAATATAAACTTCATATATTTTGCACAAAACATAAAATTTTTGCTCTTTCTAATAAAAATTCTTACATTAGATCTAAAATTTGCATGTCTAATGCAAATTCCATGATGTTTATATTTAAAATAATCACAATCTTATAAGAATTCCAGCAATGTAAATTATATTCTGGCCGGGTAATTTGTATGAATTTTATGAGCTAAAGCAAATATCTTCAGAAAATACAGTAAACAAATTATACTTCACCCACGTAAGTGATCAAATGTATCGCGTAATTAAAGCATTTTATTCTGGCAAGGCACCGCGTAAACAGAAGCCGCGTAAATGCAGACTCCACTGTATATGAAATTTTTTCTATTCTATTTTCGTCGTAAATATGAAGAAAATATTGGCGTGAATTGAATTGGGTCCTAAATTAATCAGGGTCTTAAATAAGAATCGTCGTTAGTAGAACAGTCATTATCAAAGGCTTTCCTGTGCTACAACCTCCAGCAATTCCAAATGTCTTTTTTCAAATATATTTATTATTTGACGGGTTTACCATTGTGGATAGATTTGACAACACTGGTCTGATATCTCCCTGTGCTATTTATATATTAAAAACAAGTAATCTTGTCATTTCTCTTTAACTATTCTTTTCTTTTAGTTGTCTTATTAGCCAAAAAACTTCGAACTGTTGCAGATGATGCCATCATTAATCTCTCGTATAACCCTGCTTTTGAACACTGTCTTTTTTATGGCCATGTTGGAAGTGTAAGATGTAATATTCTTGACATTCATCAGTGTATATTTAAACTGTATTCATAATTCCAAGATATGAAGGTTAGTATAATTACTGATAATTATTACTTTTATTTCAGGGTCTGGTGAACTTAGGCAAATGTCAAGAAAAAATTCAAAAGAGGATTGTAGATGCAGAAGATAGACTGAAAACTCTTGAGAGTGAAATGGCAAAACCAAGTTATGATAAGGTACAAAACTTTACTCATCTTTAGCAGTTCCTGGGAAATGAACAAAAAATATTTCTTGTGTTGGTCACCAAAAACTGCAAAGAACTCATGGTCTTATTTTCAACAATTAGAGGTAAAATAAGGGGTTTGTACTGGGAATTATTTACCCAACATTATAATATGGTTCATGAACTCTGCATGTAAAAGAAGGAGTAAATTAAGAACGATAGAAGTGACATGCTTGAGAACAGCATGTGGGATGAATATAAGGAATACACAAACAAAGAGATGTGGGAGTGAAAGAAGTGTTGGGCTGAAAGTAAATCAGGGTTTGCTCAGGTGATACAGTAATACTGTATCTCCGTTAGCCGGAATCCCTCAAACCCGGAAATCTCTGATAGCCGGAATTTAAATTTGCTTAGAAAATTATTCCCAACTTGGAGTTGGGTGGCTCGTCTTCTGTCCAACTATTAGATAGGGTGGAATCAAAGGCATTTCATCTTATTGGCTTTCTTCCTTCAGTTGATAATCATTCTTCTCTTTCTCTTCGCTGCAATGTTGCTTCACTCTCTCTCTTTTACAGGTACTGTACTTTAACAGTCAGTGTTAGGTGGATCTGGCATCCTGTATACCGCTGGTAAGGCCGTGGGCTCGTAACACTCGTATTGCCCACGGTGCCCACCATTTCTCTGTGGATGTCAGTCACATTATAGTACATCCTTCTTTCCTCTCACAACCAAACTGTGGAATGCTCTGCCTTCTTCTGTGTTTCCATGCTCATACAACCTGTCTTACTTCAAAAAGATGGTTTTCTGGCATCTTCATGGTGTAGCTTAATATATTCTTTTTCTTTTCTATTTTTAATTTCTTTTTACTCTTATTTTATTGCACCATAGGCCCCGTTGTGGGTCGATGACCTCTGCCCGGGTGGGCTTAGCAACCCTCATGGGTGGCAAGACCACTTGGGTAATGCTGTGAAGTTTCTGCCTGGGTCTGTTTATAATTACTGTACAGTGCTCCCCCCAAGTACGCGGATTTTAAACGCGCGGAACCCAACTACTCGCATCAATGCCATGCAATCCAAATTCCAAAGTACACAGGGGTCCCAAGTACACAGGCGTAAATTTCCGTGTGGCATGGCCAAGTGAGTGAGTGAGGGAGGATGAGAGGTAGTGAGCAGAAGAGCTGGCTGTTGATTGGCTGAGTGACCACTACCAACCATTAAGAGACGAGGATGTCACTTCCTGGCTGTGACATCACCAATGACGCAGAGGTCAGTCCCAGTCCTCCTTTCCTCAAGGCACTACTGGGGCTTGCTTTTTCCTGTATTTTTTAGGTGTTTTTGACTGCTGCAGCTACCATGGCTACCCCACCTTCTGCTGTTGAGTCTCCACCACCTGCCCAGCCAGGCAGAAGAGTGAAGTGGATGACCCTGGCACGCAAGGAGATAAGAGACTGGTTGAACAATGACAAGACAGTGTTTATTCTTCTTATTTAAGGGCTTCCTTCTGTTATATTTTTCACTTTATATAGCTAAGTGCTTTGAAAGACCAGTTTTGGATTCATGGTGTGTATCTTAAAGGGTCCCAGAATCAATTTCATTTTCAATTTCAATTGTTTATTCTTTGATAGAGGAAGCGGGATCCTAGTGCTGCTACTAGGTACCCCTGTACAATAACACCAGAAGCATCTGGCAAGTGTGACAAGTATATACAGTATAAATATTATAAAGGGGCTTACTAAAGCCTAAGGAAGGAAGGATATTCCTTTAACACATAATCAATGTTATTTACATAGTATCTGGCCAGTATGGGGAGGATCATCGTGTCTCCGTCAGGGGGTGGTGGTCCAGCAGGCGTCACGGAAGCGTTGTGTGTGGGGACATCTTAGGAGGTGGTGGATAAGGGTACGGATGTCGGGTCTTCTGCATAATGCACAAGAGCGTCGCTCAGGGGATGCGGGGATACCAATCTCCCAAGCAAAGTCATACCCAATGATGATACGGGCAGCAATCACATCCCTTTTCCGCAACCCTTTCCCATAGACATACAAGAGGTCAGGAACTTTACAAAGGACATCATACCAGGTGTGCTGGGAGTCCAGGGGGATGGTTGCTTCCCTAGCTTCTCTCTGTTTGCGGCGAATTTAGGTCCTAAGCTGTAAAAGTGTTCGAAGAACAACATAGTCAGGTGTGGCCTTGTTGCAGCCAGTCTTGGCAAGGCCATCTGCTGCCTCATTCCCCAAGATACCGACATGACTGGGTATCCATAGGAATGTCACAGGACGGCCTGCATCCTCAAGTGTGGATGTTAACCCTCGTATTCGGAGGATGAGGTCCTTATTTTCCCCTGATCCAAATGCGATTCCGTCGAGAGCAGACCTGGAATCGCAGCAGACAAGCAAGGGGCAGAAACCATCTGCTTCTTCCTCAGCGAGAAGGGCAGCAAGGAAGGCTATTAGTTCAGCCTGAGTGGAGGATGCCCTGTCAGAAACTCTGAGAGACAGTTTGATAGGCTCAGGGGTATCAGGACGGGAGATGTAGACACCAGCCCCCTGCCCGACCTAGCAGGGTCAACAGAACCATTAGTGTGGAGGACGACCCTACCTGGGGACCAGTGGGCGATCCTGGAGAGGTGATATTTGCAGAGAATAACAGGGTTCACGTGGGATTTTGGGAGCGGTCCACCGAGGGCAATCACTTCAGGTTGAAAATCCAGCCAGGGAGAAGGAGACGAACCAACAGCAGGGGTGACAACAATATCAGGCGGGAGGTCGTGTTCCCGAAGGGCTCGGATGAGTGACCCTCACCACTGTCTTCTAGATGGAGATCGGCCTCGGACAGCAGGAGTCAAGTTGGCTTGGACATAGTTGCCCCGAGGATCCCGTAGAATGGAAACGGTAGTTTTTAGGTATAATTCCTGGACACGATCCTGTAAGGGGGAAAGACCAAGTTCGGTATATAGGGAAGTAGAGCGTGTCCACTGAGGAGCCCCAAGGATGATTCGAGCAGCTTTCCTCTGGATAACTTCGAGACGGTTGACAGCAGTCCGACTAATGTTGACGAGGGCAAGAGCGGCATAGTCGACACAGGAACGGACAAAGGACTTGTACATGGTGAGAAGTACAGGGATGGTGGCACCAAGGGAACCCCTGCACATGGTAGAGAGAGGAGCAAGACCCCGAAAGCATATGTCTCGAAGATAGCTGACTTCAGGGATTTGACAATGTGTGCGAGTTACATACACACCCAGGTATTTTGTCTCATTAACCCAGTCCAAGGGCGTTCCTGATAAGAGAAGGGGTGGAGGTACAACACGACCGTGCCACATGGCTTTTGTTTTCTCAGTTGAAAGAAGGAAACCAAGTGAATCACACTCTGGACACCAGATCAAGGGCTTCCTGCATGCTGAGGTAGTCTGGGGCTTGGAGGAGGACATCGTCGGCATATCCTGAGTGGACAACTTCTGTCGGCCACGGGAGAGATGCAATGGAGTGCATGAGAGTGTTAAACAAGGTGGGACTCAAGACTCCACCTTGAGGGGTGCCGAGGCTCATTTCATGAACAGGAGATATAGAGCCTTCAATGCGAACCCGGGCCTGACGTCCAGTGAGGTAAGAGGCGATCCATTGAAGAAGTCAACCTTTAACCCCTAACCGCTCAACTTCAGCTGAACTGAGGGCAGTATGAGCCGTATCAAAGGCTCCCTTGATATCAAGGAAGATGGAGACACAGGCATTCTGATTGCAATAGAAGGAAGCAATGGTGTGTGCTGTGCTGCGATGTTGTATGAAACCATTGAGGGAGTTGTGGAAGCCGCCTATGGTGTGAAGAAGGCGACGATGGAGTATCCTCTCCATCATCTTGCAAACACAGGAGGTAAGACTAATGTGTCGATATTTCCCAGGATCTCCCGGCTTATGGATGGGGATAATAGTGGCATTTTTCCAGTTAGACGGGAGAACCCCATGTTCATAAGACATATTGTAGAGAGCAAGCAAGGGGCCGTTAGGAATTTTAGTACAGGCGTTGAGGACAGAGTAGGTTATCTGATCATCCCCAGGAGAGGTGTCTTTTTCTAGAGCGACGAGCACTGTCAAGCTCGAACTGTGTGATGGGATGATCAGTGGGGGCAGGGGAGGTAAGAGCAGCACGAACAACAGGCTCAGACGCATCGATGCGAGGCTGCACTGCCTCCTGTATTGGATCTGGAAGTGCCTCAGGGGAGGAAGCTCGTGCCCAGTCCTCCATTAAAGAGCAGACAAGGGAGGTGGGGTCAGGGTGGGGAGGAGGCCTCCGTCGAGTACCCCGTATAGCATTAATCGGATTCCATACATAGAGGGTGACGACTGGAACGATAGAGACCCCGTGAAAGATAGCCAGTCCGCCTCACGAATCCAACGATGCTCCTGAGTTGCAAAGGAGCACCAATTTTTTATGTCTTCCCTGTCCTCTGGAGAGCGAGACCTCCGTATGGCAGAGTGGAGATCACGGGTTACCTGCCGGAGATGTCTCATGGCAGGGATACGATACCAGTAGTTGGTGGCACTTCTGGGGTGACGGGGAGGGTGTGGAGGGGTAGCGCGATTGACAGAGTCATACACGGCATCAACAAAATCAGCACTGTAAGAGTCAAGGGACTGGGGGACAAAATAGGAATCCGCCCAGGTAGAAAGGTATTGGGTAAAGGAAGGAACAGCATCTTGTGTGAGACGAAGGCGAGGGGATCGATAAGGAGCTGATATCGAGGCAGAGAAGGAGAGCCTGAGATGGGTAGTAACCGCAAGATGGTCACTATACAGAGCAGGCTCGGTGTAGATGGTAGGATGAAAGGAGGTATGACCGTTCAATAGTAAGCCAACATCAAGGAAACTATGGGGGAGGCGAGTAGGATCGTCAGGACAAAGAAAGCGAAAATCATCATCCCTATTAAGAAACTGTGAGAGATGTGATCCGTTTAGGGTACATGGCGTGGGATGATCCGGAGTAAGAGTGGGATAGCAGGCATTAAAGTCGCCAAGAACAATAGTGGGAACCTCATCATGGAGGTCATGAAGAACCTGGGGGTCCAGAGAATTACTCTTGAAATGAACATTGACTACACAAAGGGTCCAGTCACCAAGAGTAAGGGAGACAGAAAGTAATTCAGACGGGGGTCCATGTGAGTCAGGTGAAGGGAGACAAACAGATGGAATGGTGTTACGCACAAGGGTGAAGAGGCCACGAGCCTGCCCACGGTACCGAGGCAGGGTGTAAACAGTATAGCCAGAGAGGCGGAGTGGAGTAACATCATCTGTGATGGTTTCCTGAAGTAGAGCAACATCTAAATGATGGGAGAGCACAAACTGGGCGAGGTCTAAGTTCCTGAATGTTCCATTGTAAGAAGAGGAGGGAACGGCCTCCGGTGTGAGATGAGTCAGTGGGGCTAGACAGGGCTCTGGGGAGGTACCAAATTCTGTTGAGAAAATGGAGAGGGAGGAGTGGGAGAGCGAGGGATGGATCCTCCATCTCGGGAGATGGAAGGAGGCGGGTCACCAGGGCTTGCAAAGTGCTCCCCTGTTGGGTCAGGGTGTCCAGAATGAGTTGTTGTTGCCTCTGCAATGTCGCAATTGTTTTCACAAACGAGTCGAGTTGGGCAGAAATAAGGTTGAATTGCTTGGAGTGGCGATCCAGACGGAGAGTGATTGTTTCCATAGAACCAACTTGGTGTACCTGTGCAGGAGCTGGAGGTGGCGGCGAGGATTGCCGAGGGCCCGACTGGGCAGGTGGTGGTGGTAGTAGCGATGGAGAGGGACGGTGAGGGTTCAGGTGAGCAAGAGGTGGTGGTGCTGGTGCGAGACAGCGGAGGTTCGGGTGGGCAGGAGGTGGTGGTGACGGGGAGGAAAGGTGAGGGCTCAGGTGAGCAAGAGGTGGTGGTGCTGGTGAAGGGCAGCTGGGGTCCAGGTGGTGGTGACTGTGGCAGGGCCGGCAACGACCTTGTTCCAAGAACGGTAGGGAGAGGGAGGGAGGGGTGAAAGGAAGGGTGGTAGGGGTGATGGTAGAGGAGAGGAGATCAATGGGAAATCCTTGGTGGATAGGAGTGAGGTTTGGTTGACAGGGGCTTCGTCAGAGACGAGGGCAGTGGTACAAGGTAAGTTTTCCCCGGGCGAGTGCCAGAGACGCTTTGGGCAATTGGCATTCCAGATGTGGTGACTGCCATGGCAATTGACACACCGTGGAATAACTGGGATTTTGTTCTGAATTTTCGATTTGCATTCCACTGTGTCGTGAGGACCTGCACAGAAACTGCAGGCGACCATCCTCGTGCACTCCCAGGTGCGGCGTTTCCACACTTGGCAACGACCACAGATTTTTGGGGTTCTGATAAATCGGTCAAGAGGACAGCTGTGAATTGGATGGACATTTGGAGACCAGGTTGATGCTGCATTCCATGTCCAGTAGTTGTGGGAGAAGAGGGTGAAGATCATCGATAGGGATCTCCCAGGGTACGTGGCAAACCATTACCTTGTTACGACGAGTTTCTGGGGTGATGATGGTGAACTTCAACATCACCTCCCCCCGGGGAGCAGGAAAGCCCACCTGAGTGAGCAGGCGTACCGTCTCGTCCATTTGTGTGGTGACTATTACGGCTGTAGGACCTCGGCGGAGGCGAAGTGGAGAGCAGTGACGGAAGAACCAGGTTGTCTGTGTGCTCAGAGGCAAGTCCCGAGGAAAGGCGAGACGAAGAAGGCGCGACGAGGCAGGGAGACAAAGGGAATCCCCTATGTCCATCGTCGGCGGAGGGTCGGTCATTGAGCCACATGTAAGCTCACTGTAGGTGCGCGTGATCCAGGTATATGCTGATAACCACAAGGAAAAAAGAAAACACGAAGTTTCCAAGCGCTTTCGTGTAAATCACATCTTCAGGGGTGAGTACAGACTAAGGAGAAATACATAACAAGGCTTATATATACAGTAGAGGAGGGTGAGATCAAGTCCACAATGGTCCGGTCACTAGGTAGTGACCCTACTAATCTTCAAAAGCACTGCAGCAGTCGGTAGTCAGGTCAGAGGGTAAGATGACCCAACCTTCTCACCCTCTGACCTGTCTACCAACTGCTGCAGTGCTTTTGAAGATTAGTAGGGTCACTACCTAATGACCGGACCATTGTGGACTTGATCTCGCCCTCCTCTACTGTACAGTAATACCCCGATATACGCAGTCAATTGAACCCGCAGAGGTCCGCGTAAAACGAGAAACGAGTAAATGGAATAACAGAACATATGGGATTAATTGAAATAGAGACTGGGCCGACTCCCAAACTCCTCTTTTTCCGACACAATACCTATGTTCTAGTAAAAATAACATCTTAATTTTATGATGGTATGCACACACAATTAATATTTAAGAGAAATACAGTCCCAGGTTAATGTCCATTTAAATAATGGACTCAACTCCCCCCCCCCCCCCCCCCCCTCCTCTTCCCACGCTTGCTGGTTCCTCCCTCTCTGAGAAAGATTTGGGTGAAAACACTAGATTTTAAGGTATAGTAAGAAATAATACCTCAAACTAAAGTTAGAATAATATAATTAACATTGCTGAATTCCTTGCAAGACCAGGAATATTTTAAATATACATACACGTTATATATTTTGCACAAAAGATAACGTATTTGCTCTGAGTGAACAAAATTCTTACAGTAAACAAAATTCTTACATTAGATCTAAAATTTCTATGTCTAATGCAAAATCTATGATGTTTATATTCAAAATGATCATCATATTGCAAGAATTCCAGCAATGTAAATTATATTCTGGTCGGGTAATTTGTATGAATTTTATGAGCTAAAACAATTATCTTCAGTAAATAAAAAAAATATCCTTCACCCAAACACTATCTGTCAATCAAAATACCCCACCTACGGCTCCCCTTCTTCCCACGCTTGCTGGGTCCCTCCCTCCCTCCCTACCCCCCACCCCCACCTTCCCTCCGTACTAGAGAAATGTTTGGGTTAAAACAGCATATTTATATTTTTTGTAATAAATAATACCTCAGACTAAATTTAGGATAATATAATTGACATTGCTGGATTCCTTGCAAGACCAGGAATATTTTGAATATACACGTCGTATATTTTGCACGAAAGATAACATATTTGCTCTGAGTAAACAAAATTCTTACATTAGATCTAAAATTTGTGTCTAATGCAAAATCTGTTATGTTTATATTCAAAATGATCATCATATTGTAAGAATTCCAGCAATGTAAGTTATATTTTGGCCGGGTAATTTGTATGAATTTTATGAGCTAAATAAAAAAATTATACTTCACCAGCGTATATGAGTAGATGCAGTGCGTAAAGTGGGAATTCTTGTTCTGGCAGGATACCACGTAAATGTAGAAATGAGTAAACAAGAACCGCGTAAAGCGGGGTATTACTGTATAAAAAGCCTTGTTATGTATTTCTCCTTAGTCTGTACTCATCCCTGAAGATGTGAATTACGCGAAAGCGCTTGGGAACCTCGTGTTTTCTTTTTTCTTGTGGCTATCAGCTCCTCTACGTGTGTGTGTTGGTGTGGGGATTAGTGGATGACATCATTATGACCTGACCTCATGTTTTTAAGGTCACCCTGTATATTTAAGCCTCTCTCTGTCCATGTAATCCAGTTGCCTCTGAAGATGTCTTGAATAACGACGAAAGGTAAGGTGCTCCGTTGTTTCCCTTTTCCCATGTGATTTTATCAAGAGATACAGTTGTACCCCATTTAACGCGGTCAATAGAACCCAGAGGGTCCCGCGTTAAGTGAAATCCGCGTTAAGTGAACAACAGAACATATGGGATTAATTCCAATAGGAACCGGCCCGACCCCCAAATTCCACTTTTTGACAACACATAACTATGTTGTAGTAAAAATAACATCTTAATTTTATGATGGTACATGCACACAATTAATACTTAAGAGAAAAAGAGAAATACAGTCGCCAAGTTAATGTCCATTCAAATAATGGACTCAACTCCCTCCCCCTCTTCTCACACTACACTGCTGGCTCTTCCCTCTCTGAGAAATTTTTGGGGGAAAACTACTAAATTTTAATAAATAATACCTCAAACTAAAGTTAGGATAATACAATTGACATTGCTGGATTCCTTGTAAGACCAGGAATATTTTGAATATAAATGTCATATATTTTGCACAAAAGATAACATAGTTACTCAGAGAAAACATTTTATCTAAAATTTGTATGTCTAATGCAAAATATATGATGTTTATATTCAAAATGATCACCAAATTATAAGAATTCCAGCAATGTAAATTATATTCTGGCCGGGTAATTTGTATGAATTTTATGAGCTAAAACAAATATCTTCAGTTAATAAAAAAAAAATATTCTTCAGGACACTATCTGTCAATCAAAGTACCCCACCTTGCCTCCCCCCCTCTTCCAACCGCGCGGTCAGTCCCAACCCTCCCCCCCCCCCCACCCCCCACCAATCCTCCCTTCAAGAGATATTGGGTGAAAAAAATAAATTTTAACATTTTGTATTAAATAATACCTCAGATTAAAGTTAGGATAATATAATTGACATTGCTGGATTCCTTGTAAGACCAGGAATATTTTGAATATAAATGTCATATATTTTGCACAAAAGAGAACATATCTACTCAGAGAAAACATTTTATCTAAAATTTGTATGTCTAATGCAAAATATATGATGTTTATATTCAAAATGATCATCAAATTATAGGAATTCCAGCAATGTAAATTATATTCTGACCGGGTAATTTGTATGAATTTTATGAGCTAAAACAAATATCTTCAGTTAATAAAAAAAAAAAAAATATTCTTCACAGGGTAACAGATGGTCGGTCGGTCCCTCCCTCCCCCCCCCCCACCCCCCCACCAACCGTCCCAAGGAGATGTGTGGGAAAACCAGAATATTTAACTTCAGTAATAAATAATACCTCAAACTAAAGTTAGGATAATATAATTGACATTGCTGGATTCCTTGTAAGACCAGGAATATTTTGAATATAAATGTCATATATTTTGCACAAAAGATAACATATTTACTCAGAGAAAACATTTTATCTAAAATTTGTATGTCTAATGCAAAATATATGATGTTTATATTCAAAATGATCACCAAATTATAAGAATTCCAGCAATGTAAATTATATTCTGGAGGGGTAATTTGTATGAATTTTATGAGCTAAAACAGGCAGTCAGGCAGGGTGGCGGGTGGGGCAAATCTAAAAATAACGTCTCAAGGCGGACACTCACCGCGTATATGTGGAAAAAATCCGTGTTAAGTGAAAGTTCAGCTCCGGCGAGGCACCGCGTATATGAAAAAACGCGTTAAGGGAAACCGCGTTAGGCGGGGTAATACTGTATATATATATATATATATATAGATAGATAGATAGATAGATAGATATTGAAAACCCTTTATCCCAAATTCCAAAAACCGAAAAGCTCTAAAAACCGAAAGTTTTTTGTGGGGCATTTTTTTTTTTTTTTTTTTTTTTTTTTTTTATATATATATATATATATATATATATATATATATATATATATATATATATATATATATATATATATATATATGACAGGGATTATTAGCCCACCCAGGCACAGATCACTGACCCACATCAGGGCCTGGGGGGCAAAAATGTATTAGTAATAATAATTATTCATAGTAAATAAAAATCTTAATAAAAATACACCAAAATAAAATAATAATGATTACAATAATAATAATAATAAAATATAATAATAAAATTAATAATAATAATAACAATAATACTGTAATAATAAAATAATAATACAGTAAAGAAGTACAAGAATGAAAAAAGATCAAAAGTGAGAAACACGACCTAGACCTAAGAATTATTATTATTATTATTATTATTATTATTATTATTTTTTTTTTTTTTTTTTTTTTTTATTATATTTTAGACCCCCAGGCCCCAATGTGGGTCAGTGATCTATGCCCGGGTGGGCTAATACACATAAAAAAAAAAAAAAAAAAAATAAAAAAAAAAAAAAATCATTCTGAAAACCGAAAAATTCCGAAACGCCTCTGGCCCCAAGGATTTCGGATAAAGGATATATATATATATATATATATATATATATATATATATATATATATATATTTATATATATATATATATATATTTATATATATATATATATATATATATAATCAACGACCTCACCAGCAAGGAATCAATCCCTTGACCTACTGGGTGTGACTAGGGAACGCTTACCGGCTAGGCCACAAGGACACTAAAAGCAGTTCTAGACTCTGTTATATTTCACACAAAGCCTGTTCATCGAGCTGATTGCGCCGTGAACCTCATTGGGAAACTGCCCGTGCCTCTTATGTGGTGTCAGTAGCATTTTACCGAATCCAGCTGGTATGAAACGCGAGGTACATATATATACTTCATTTTTAGTCCGTATAACACGTGGACTTTGAACATATGATCAACGACCTCACCAGCAAGGAATCGAACCATTGACCTACTGGGTGTGACTAGGGAACGCTTACCGGCTAGGCCACAAGGACACTAAAAGCAGTTCTAGACTCTGTTATATTTCACACAAAGCCTGTTCATCGAGCTGATGGCGCCGTGAACCTCATTGGGAAACTGCTCGTGCCTCTTATGTGGTGTCAGTAGCATTTTACCAGCTGGATTCGGTAAAATGCTACTGACACCACATAAGAGGCACGGGCATTTTCCCAATGAGGTTCACGGCGCCATCAGCTCGATGAACAGGCTTTGTGTGAAATATAACAGAGTCTAGAACTGCTTTTAGTGTCCTTGTGGCCTAGCCCGTAAGCGTTCCCTAGTCACACCCAGTAGGTCAAGGGTTCGATTCCTTGCTGGTTAGGTCGTTGATTATATGTTCAAAGTTCGCGTGTTATATGGACTAAAAATGAAGTATATATATATATATATATATATATATATATATATATATATATATATATACACACACACACCTAGACCCCGACTTACGACGGGGTTAGGGACCCAAATCCAGGTCGTAAGTACGACATAGATAAAAAAAAAAAAAAAAATTTTTTTTTTTTTTTTTTTTTTTTTTTTTTTTAATAAAAAAATCTACAATGAAATACAGTACAGTGAAAGTAATAAATAATAAGGAATGGATACAATGTGACTGAGCACTTAACCTTTAACGTAGTCAGCTGAATGCACATGGGGCCCCCATAATTTTCTAATTATACATGGAGACTACATTAATTGGAAACGTTTCGGTATAGAAAATGCGTGTGTCATTTAAAAAAAAAAAAATTTTTTTTTTTTTTTTTTTTTTTTTTTTTTTTTTTTATATCTGATGCGGTCGTAAGTCCCGACGGTCGTAAGTCCACGTAGTCGTAAGTCGGGGTCTAGGTATATATATATATATATATATATATATATATATATATATATATATATATATATATATGCTGATAACCACCAGGAAAGAAGAAAACACGAAGTAAATCACTGTAGGTGCGCGTGATCTAGGTATATGCTGATAACCACAAGGAAAGAAGAAAACACGAAGTTCCGAAACGCTTTCATGTTTTCTTCTTTCCTTGTGGTTATCAACATATACCTAGATAACGCGCACCTGCAGTGATTTATTTGCGGTGCATATATATATATATATATATATATATATATATATATATATATATATATATATATATATATATATACAGTCATGTGCCGGTTAACGTCCTAGATATATTGTTGGATGGAAACGCGACGTTAACCGAAATGGACGTTGTCCGATCACATAAACTTTTTATTTATACAGGTTGTACCTCTCTAGTCCGGCATTCTGTGGTCCGGAAACTCCCGTGGTCTGGAACGATTTTAGTTTGTCCAATAGGTAGATAGGCAGCTTCTTTTTTTTTTTTTTTTTCCTTATCTGAATTATTATTATTATTATTACAGGAGTATTAAATTTTTGCCCCTCAGGCCCCAATGTGGGTCAGTGACCAATGCCCGGGTGGGCTAATCCCCTTAAAAAAAAAAAAGCCAAGGGAAATTAAGGTTTGTTTACATCCGGCAGTTCGGCTGCTCTCTCTCTCTCTGCTTGTCTATACAGAGTACAACATTTAACCCTTCAATATATATGAGCAGTAAATAAGTGTTGCTTTCATATTCTTATGTAGAGTAATGACGATATATTTTCACATATGCGCACTTACATACGAGCAGTCTCACTTTTTTTTTTACCATTAATGGTTAGCTACTTATATTGTTCCATTTATTAACATTAAATAACATTACAGGTACTTCAAGCAACCATATAATTTTTTACATTAATTTTACTACAGCTAAACTCAGGGTTTTATTTTCTTCAGTTTTATATGTAGAACCAACCAGTCACTGGTTTCATAAGCTTTAACATAAACAATGCCGGCAGCCGTCTCGTCTCCTCTAATATTCCACGTATTATTAATAAATTGTATTGTTAATTTTGCACACACATACATAAATTCAATAAAAACAAATTCAGAAACATTAATTAAAATATATATGAACAGTAAATAAGTGTTGCTTTCATATTCTTATGTAAAGTAATGACGATATGTTTTCACGTGTGCGCATGCGCACCTACATATGCGATCTCTCTTTTTCTTTACCATTTTCGTTAGCTACTTCTATTGTTCCATTTATTAACATTAAATAACATTACTTAAAACAACCATATTAATTTTACTACAGCTATTTTCTTCAGTTTTATATGTAGAACCAGTCAGTCACTGGTTTTGTAGTCAACGAAAACAATGCTGTGTCATTTCCTCATGTGTTTTAATTTTCTCCGTATTATTAATGAATTGTATTGCTCATTTTGCACACATAAACATTAATTCAATAAAAAAGACATTCAGTAATAAACAATAATGAATCTTTTGTACATAAGAGAAGTGACGCTGTTTACACGATTATGCACGTCGTCTGCACGTTGGCGGGCCGTTCAAACCCGTCGAAATTCAAGTTTCCGCTGTCAAAATTTTTATTTATTTATTTTTTTGTGTTCCAATAAAATACGTTAAGAATTAAAAACTCGCGAAATTTGAGAAGCTACTATACGACATTTAACCCTTCAATATGTCTTCAAAGAGACCATGACGCAGAGAAAGTGGTGCTAGTGCTTCCAGGCATAAGCACAAGTCACTATCTATCCAGGAAAAGGGTGAATTTCCATGGTCCGGCACCGGTCAGGTCCCGAGGTTGCCGGACTAGAGAGGTACAACCTGTACTTATGTGTATGTGGAATACTATATACGTGCATATACATTTTCACTCTTAAATCACTACTGTAATGTGATACAGGTGATTAATTTTTTTCTCTTGTGCAAAATACATGACATTTATATTAAAATTATTCACTGTTTTACAAGGATTCCAGCAACGCCGGGCAGATAGTGGAGAGAGAGGGTGCGAGGGGGCTTGGGGGGAGGGGAGGTAGTACGTTTGACAGTTGGCACAGGCCCAGGTCTAACGCGTGTATATTTATCAGTTCTTAGGTGACTAAGCTTCTCTCTTATAAAAAGCCAGTGAAATGACCTGGGTGAATATAATTAACATTGCTGGGATTCTTGTAACATACTGATTAATTTGAATATAAACATGCTATAATTTGCTCTAGACAAAACAATTTTAGTACCGTAATCAAATTAGTACATGTGCATTCCAGCTTTGCACTCAGAAATCTATGTAAATCTACCCAAAAATACAGTTGAAAAACTTTTTTATAAAATGTACTACAGTACTGTACACTAATGTACAAATTTTTTATCTCTTGAGCAAAATATATGATGTTTATATTCAAATTATTGGCTGTCTTGCAAGGATTCCAGAATGCAAATTATAATCTCCTAACTTTAGTCTGAGATATTATATAAGATAAAAACTGTAAGCCTAAAAGCCTGGCTGGCTGGGGGGGGGGGGGGGGGGACTGACGGCTCTGCCACCCAGTGAGGGGCTGGGGGGGTTGAGGTGATAAGTTTGAGGGGAAGGTCTCTGTGTGTTTATTTAACAGTCCTACTAAGCTTCTCTCATTTTAAAATGCCAGTGATATGACCTAGGAAAATATAATTAACATAGCTGGGATTCTTGTAAGATACTGATTTATTTGAATATGAACATGTAATTCGCACTAGACAACAATTTTAGTACCGTAATCAAATTAGTACATGTGCAGTCCAGCTTTGCACTAATTTATTTTACGTTTATTTTAGTATGGTGTGTAAATGTAAATGGGTGAAAATAAATGAAGAAATTTATGTAAATCTCCCCAAAAATACAGTTGAAAATTTTTTATAAAATGTACTACAGTATTGTACACTAATGTACTACATTTTTTATATCTTGAGCAAAATATATGACGTTTATATTCAAATTAATCTCTGCCTTGCAAGGATTTCAGCAATGCAAATTATATTATCGTAACTTTAGTCTGAGATATTATATAAAATAAACATAAAGAAATCACCAATCTTTTATCTTGAACACGAGGGTGGTGGGAAGATGGCGGGAGGTGGGCGGGAGGTGAGGTGACACAATGTCTGGTGTTTGTTTGTTTATTTATTTGAGACAAGATTTGACAGTTGGCGCTGAAGGCCTGCCTGCGTGTTTCTTTATCATTACTTAAGAGTGACTAAGCTCTTCTCATAATTTTCCACCCAAACGACCTGGGTGAATATAACTTACATTGGAGGGATTCTTGTAAGATAGTAATTTATTCGAATGTTTTTTTTTTTTTTTTTAATTTAAATTTTAATTGTTTATTCCTTGATAGAGGAAGCGGGATCCTAGTGCTGTCACTTGGTACCCCTGTTCCATAACACCAGAAGCAACTGGCCAGTGTCACAAGTATATACAGTCATCCCTTGGTTATCACGCCTATTGGGACCCCGCCGATAACGAAAGTACAGAACCTATGGGATTTATTCTAATTGGTTCCAGGCACCCAAGACCCAACCCCAAACTTCCCATTTTACAACCATTTATACCCACTAAATATATATATAATGTTATGGTAAATATCATAAACACACATAGGCATGGCTAGGTTTATTACAAATTGATGAAAAGGATGCGCTTAATACTGCAGTCCACAAAACATGTAGCTATGCTCTTTTTATTTGGTCCCCCGTCATACGAGTCCGTTTTCTCTCACATCAGGACGCCTGAGTCCTCCGTTTTCTCTCTTAATCTTGGATTGCACCAGAAACTTTACTATTTTTAGTAATGCCACAGAATTTGAAATTGCAACCCCAATTGCAACTGGGGTTGCAATTGTTGAGGCAACTAGATATGTCTGATTACAGCAAATGTGTTATTGTCAATTTGTAGGTGAAAGATTTTATCCTCAATAGATGTAGGTTAACATTTCACCTGTAGGCAAATGCTTAAAAAAGCCAAAGAAAGCATATACCTTTAACACATAATATCTGACCAGTATGGGGAGGATCATCATGTCTCCGTTAGGGGGTCGTGGAGTGGTGGTCCAGCAGGCGTCACTTTTTTTTGGGGGGGGGGGGGTGGGGCCACGGACGTATTTGCGATTGGACGTTGTTTGGTCGGACATTAACCTGCGCATGTACATATACATATATACAGTAGTACCCCGCTTAACGCGGTCAATAAAACCCAGAGGGTACCGTGTTAAGTGGAAAACCACGCTAAGTGAACAACAGAACATATGGGATTAATTCCAATAGAAACTGGCCCGACCCCCAAACTCCACTTTTTCCACACAATACCTATGTTCTAGTAAAAATAACATCTTTATTTTATGATGGTACATGCACACAATTAATACTTAAGTGAAATAGAGAAATACAGTCGCCATGTTAATGTCCATTCAAATAATGGACTCATCTCCCTCCCCCTCTTGTCACACTACACTGCTGGCTCTTCCCTCTCTGAGAAATTTTTGGGGGAAAACCACTAAATTTTAATAAGTAATACCTCAAACTAAAGTTAGGATAATACAATTGACATTGCTGGATTCCTTGTAAGACCAGGAATATTTTGAATATAAATGTCATATATTTTGCACAAAAGATAACATATTTACTCAGAGTAAACATTAAATCTAAAATTTGTATGTCTAATGCAAAATCTATGATGTTTATATTCAAAATGATCACCAAATTGTAAGAATTCCAGCAATGTAAATTATATTCTGGCCGGGCAATTTGTATGAATTTTATGAGCTAAAACAAATATCTTCAGTTAATAAAAAAAATAAATATTCTTCACGACACTATCTGTCAATCAAAGTACCCCACCCCTCCTCCCCCCCCTCTTCCAACCAGCCAGATGGTCAGTCCGTCCCAACCCTCCCCCCCCCACCTCCCACCAACCCTCCCTTCAAGAGAAAGAGTGGGTGAAAAAACTAGATTTTAACATTTAGTATTAAATAATACCTCAGATTAAAGTTAGGATAATATAATTGACATTGCTGGATTCCTTGTAAGACCAGGAATATTTTGAATATAAATGTCATATATTTTGCACAAAAGGTAACATATTTACTCAGAGTAAACATTACATCTAAAATTTGTATGTCTAATGCAAAATCTATGATATTTATATTCAAAATGATCATCAAATTATAAGAATTCCAGCAATGTAAATTATATTCTGACCGGGTAATTTGTATGAATTTTATGAGCTAAAACAAATATCTTCAGTTAATAAAACAAAAAAATATTCTTCACAAGGTAACAGATGGTCGGTCGGTCCCTCCCTCCCCCCCACCCCCCACCAACCGTCCCTACTAGATGTGTGGGAAAACCAGAATATTTACCTTTTAAGTAATAAATAATACCTCAAACTAAAGTTAGGATAATATAATTGACATTGCTGGATTCCTTGTAAGCCCAGGAATATTTTGAATACAAATGTCATATATTTTGCACATAAAATAACATATTTACTCAGAGTAAACATTATATCTAAAATTTGTATGTCTAATGCAAAATCTATGATGTTTATATTCAAAATGATCATCATACTGTAAGAATTCCAGCAATGTAAATTATATTCTGGCTGGGTAATTTGTATGAATTTTATGAGCTAAAACAGGCAGTCAGGCAGGGTGGCGGGTGGGGGGGTGGGGCGAATCTAAAAATAGCTCTCGAGCCGGACACTCACCGCGTATACGTGGAAAAAACCCGCGTTAAGTGAAAGTTCGGCTCTGGTGAGGCACCGTGTATACGGTAAAACGCGTTAAGGGAAACCGCGTTAAGCGGGGTAATACTGTATATATATATATTTTTTTTCTTTTTTTTTTCTTTTTCTCCAATTATACACGTGCAAGTAATGAATACCATGATATATGTGGCCATCGCTCTCCCTCTTCTTATGTTCGTTCACGAAACTTTTCAGGCTTCCGGCCTGGGTTTTCTGATTACTCTCAGCATGAAGGCCAGAGTTAAGTTTTTCTCTTCATAACTCTATTTTGGTCATGTCCTCAGTAGCGGGTTCAGCTTTTCCAGAAGAACTTTAGCGAGGCTGCTAGTCTTAGTGATCCTTCTGGTCTTACAAGCAATCTAGAGTAATGTTGGGATGAACCTTGTATCCTAAGTATGGGTTAAATGAGGGGAATGGGACAACTGGCCGCCTCCATCTGGCCGCCGCGGACTGGGGGTAAACTGCAAACGCCTAATTTTGCGCTCTCAAGGCAGGCTAGGTTAGGTTAGGTACTTCATGGGCTGCGGCCAGATGGCGGCGGCCAGTTGTCCTAGACCCTTAAATGAGAACCATTCGGGGTGGAATTCTCAACTCAATACATCTCGCTAGAACAGTGGTTCTCAACCTTGTTTGCCCCATAAACCCCTTTCACCATATGTCAGAATGTCATTCCCCCTCCTTTCCAAGATTGTCTGCCTCAAAAAGTGCATTCCAAATAATATGCATATAAAACTGAAAATCCTTTATTTTTTCCATATTAGTATCAGTTTCCCCCCCTGAAAACGTGAGGGGGGGAAATTCCCCCCCCCCCCCCCCGCCCCCCCCCCCCCGGTTGAGAACCCCTGCGCTAGAGTAATGGTGAACGACGTTAGCCAATGGAGCACTATGGTAGCAGCTCAGCACTGTCAACCCTTCTGGGTGACTTGATGCTCACTCAGACATCATCGTTCAAGCATGATTAATAGAAGTGTACACTACAATATTTCTTATTAAGTGATGATAAATACACAACAATGGTATTTATTAAGTCATGATAAATACAGTTACTCCTTGACTTACGACAACCCGGACATATGACCGCCGTGATCGTATAAAATATTTTTCAAATTGCATGTACGTATTTCCTAGTACCGACGTTAGTGATCTCGCTGTGTACTGACAAAATTTTCTTTTGTAATTCCTTTTAAAATGGCTGGTAAGCGTAAAAGTGAGAGTTCTTGTGGTGCTGAGAAGAAAAAGAGACACCGATTTTAGAATTTATATGTATTATTTTCACCTTTTCGACTTATGACCAATTTGACTTACAACCTGGTCGTCGGGACCGAACCCTGTCATAAGTCGAGGAGAGACTATACACTACAATAGTATTTATTAAGTGATAATGAATACACAACTGAACTGTACTAATTACTTAATGTTGAAGATAGACATTATGGTAAGCAGCTAAGACTATCAGCTGTCTGAGCCAAACAGTTTGGCCTTTGTTTTCAGGAAATTTGATTCTTTTAGGATAATAGTTTCCACCCTGGCACCAAATGAACCTTAATTATATGAGAATTATGGCAAAATTGCATAAAGGCATGTTAAATGGATCTTGGGGGAGAGAGGGGGGCCACCCACCCACGGTCCCCCCCTCCCCATCCCCTCTGCTTGTAGCTCCCAGATATACGCTCGTTTTCCACATACAATATACCCCTACTTATTTGTTCTTATTTTATCTTTATAGTACTGCACAGTGTACTGTTTTCTCTTTATTCATAGACAAATTCTGTGGCTACTTACATATAACACTACAGTAGAAGTCCAAAAATCCGGACTGCTTGGGGATTGGGTCGGTCCGGATTTTCGGATTTTCCGGATTCTCAGGCAGTACTTTTAAAATTCAAATTTAAGGAGGAATAAAGAAGAGATGAACAGGTACATTTTGAGAGTTTATTCATAAGCAAGTAAAGCATGCTTCATTTATCAAAACGAGCAGTTTTAAAGAAAAATAAAGTCAACACTTGACAAAAATGTAAACAAACTGTCTAATACCATGACGAGTCTTGAAATTCCTGAGCCAGCCATCACTAAATGCTCTCTCTGATTCAATGTTTATTTGCTCCTTAAAAGACTTTGCCTTGGCAATAAGCATCAGCCCATAAATTGCCATACCTTCTGATCGTTTTAACAAAAACCATTCGTGCAACACTTTATCAAGATTTTCTAATTTGGGCCAATGTAAACTTTTTCTTTCAGCAATTTTATTGTAAGGCTCAGAAGAAGCTGTGAATTCTAGAAATTTATTCTTTGCCTTTTTTATATCATAAATTGAAGACTTTCCAATGTCATATGTTTCCATTAGATCAGTATTGCTCACACCACGTTCTAGTTTCTTAATTATTTCAAGTTTGTCACTCAATTTCAATGTGTTCTTCTTTCTCTTCACACAACGAAGTTCATCTACTTCAGGAGCCATTATTATGGGCTTGTACTCTGTAAATGGAAAGAGTAGGACTCAAAATTACATACGTTATCACAGTTTGATTGCTTGTTTTAAAGTGGCGATCGCGTTGTCGCTGTGTAGCTGTGGCGTTCAGGCATGCACACATACACACAAAAGATTTATAGTGCCACAAATTTTACATTTGAGGACAAGCTAATTACAAAACTAACAAAATTAGCTACCTATAATTTACAATTACTTTTATTATTAGAATTATGTAAATTAATTTTTTTAAAGGAACGTCATTCATTCACGTAACCCACAAAAGCCCGCTAAATTTAAAAAGTTTTAAAGTTTTCGAAAAGTCCGGATTCTCGGGTGGTCCGGATTTCTGGCATCCGGATTTTTGGACTTTTACTGTATACAGTACAGCAAATAACAATCATCTTGGTGAAAACAGTTGTTGTTAACCAGACTTGGGTCTTATTTTCAACCCAGAGAGTTCTGTTTCTTATTTTTTTATTGTTAATAAAATTCTTTTAATTGTCTTGTTATACACATACAGACCTTAGTTGTTGAAGTGCAGTAAAAACATTTAAAAAAAATTCTTTTCTTTAAACAGTTCATATAAGCAGTGTTATCTCCCCCCCCCCCCCCCCCATATTTTCAAAACTTTCGGTATTACATTGCCATCTTTATGCCAGGTAGCATAAAGAAAGAAGTGCAAGTTCTAAGGTAAGGTAAGTTGAATTTCTATATACTGTAGTGTACAACCTTCAATACCTTATATGAAGTGCTTTTTGATGGCTATGAATGGGGGAAAAGGAAACTCTCACACTAATGGACAAGGCTTGTATGAGATAGTCTGGTATTGAAAAGGTTTAGTGTGTAAGTTTATCCCAGCATGAATCAAGGGCAAACACATTTTCCTATTATCAGCTGCCATTCATTGTAATAGTCAATACAGCAAATACACTAAGGGATATCATTTTTGCAGGTACCAGAAGATGTTCGTGCTAGAAATGACACCAAGAAGTTGGACTTACTAGCTGAATTAGAGCAGAGTAAGGATGCTATAAAACAACTAGAAGCCATGGAGACTGAGTGAAAGCTAATATTATATTGATTTGAAATATTATTGCAATAGTACTCATGAAAGTTGGTAAAATTAATCAGTTGTTTTACCAAATAATGTTTATCTAGGGTTTATAAACTAATGTTTATCTATGATTTATAAAACCATGGAAGCTTTGTTTCTGTTGTTTTCACTTTACTTTCTCAGTAATCAAGGATGTAAAGTTTCCAATTTCCAGTGTGTGGTGTATATTTTTCAATATTTAATAAAAATGTGTAGAGATTATCTGAGTAACAATTTATGGGATCCTTTTTTTATCCCTTGATCTCTTTGGAGTGTACTAAAAGTGGCAGATTTATAGGTATGAAGTAATGGTGAATTTTTGATTAGAGTGTCTTATCTGTTAAATGAAGTTATTTATCATATCAAGAAGTATACTCGTACAGGGGTCCCCGTGTTACAAATGGGTTCCGTTCCTTAGGACATTTATACCATAAGTCAGATTTCTACATAAGTTGGAACACATGCTATGTGCTTACTGTACTTAAAGAACAATGTTTAAAATCTCACTACAGTGAGTTCTGCTATAACGCGTGTTTTGACAACGCGAATTGGCTCGAACGCAATTTATGAATAGAGGAACAATATTTGTATAACGCGAACGCTTGTTTGCTGTAACGCGATTTTTGCTTACTATTTCTCCAATCTTGTGGTATTAACTGTGAATATGGTAAAGAAGAATATCTCCAAGAAGCGTTCTTGTGATCGCATTCCGGTGATGATCATAAAAGAAAGGATATAACACTTGAAGAGAACCTCGATGTTATCAACCTCAAAATCACCCTTCTCCCCCATCAAGTTATATTCATATTTTTTCAAGGTAAAGTGTTACATTTACTGTATGATTTCATTATTAGATATGAATGTAACATTTATTTAGACTGTGCTATCCTTTGTGTTGGTTAACTACTAATTTTTTTCAATTTCGAGTAGTAATCTGCACCTAACCCTATTTTCTCCATAAGCCCTGTTATTTCTATTACACGATTTTCTATAACACGATATTTTACAAGAACACAACTATCGCGTTATAGCAGAACTGACTGTATATCATAGCCTAAGTCCTTATATGCATCTAAAATCACTTAATTTAAGAGAAAAGAAGAAATAATGAAAAAATATTGTAAATGAAAGTAAAAAATAAGTCATCGCTTGAATAAAATACTGTAAATTTCTAGTTTAATCCCATACGTATCGGCGAGCGTTCGTAAGTCAGGGACCCCCTGTGTAATTATTCCTCGTTCAACAATGGGATTGCGCCCAGAAAACCTAACAATCTAAATATCACTAAATAAAGGGTAACAGCAAAGCACGGATGGCGAACAACAGGTTCAAATGGCAGGGTGGTAAACACTGAGTACAGTACTCCCAACTAATAAAAATAAAATTATGTTATAAACAGTTTTGAAGTTAAATGATTGATTTATTAATTCCAAACTTCTATATAAAAGATATGGTGCAGAATTAAATGATTTAGTGAGCACAAGGGTAACTTAATTCAAACAAATTTCAATTGCATAAGTAAAAAATTAACAATAATTGCTATGATAAACAATAAAATTGATACATAGTATATCAATAAATGCAGTAACATATATTTTATGTACAAAAAATAGTTCCGTCCACACTCAAACCATCTCCTGGGTGACATTACACAGTTCAACTACTGCCGCACTGCGCAATGTGTCTGCCGTGATGTCGCATTAGGGAGAAAGAGCGTGCCTGGGTGGCGAGTCGACACTGCAGTTACAGCCCATTGCCTCCACACACGTTCACTTCATACACATATATACCTATGCTTTTCATTTTTCTTATTTCATAGTTTTATATTTATATTTTCTTTATTTCCAAGTCACATTAGAATATTGTAAGGATTTTCCACACCTTTTATAGTTTCATTACTTGCAGCAATGGCAACATGCCATCTCTCAGGCCACCTGATCCCCAGTTTTTTTCCTTCCCAGTGAGTCAAGCCGAATTTTGACTTCGTTAAGTGAGGAAGGGTTAAAAAAATTATTTTATCGTTCAAAGCTTGCAACTAAGGCCTAGCTAGGGTCAGTTTGTAGTAAAGCATCTGATTGGCTGGCAGATGGACACCCAAAGAATCACTAAATTTCTTCACTATTTATTTTGATAATGCAAAGCAGGCATAGATGGCCCATGGGCTGCATGTCTTCATGCAGCCCGCAGAGTAATTGAGAAATGGTATTTATAAAATGTGGCTTGCAGTTCAGGTAGATGCAGCCAATTTATGGTGAGTAAAACAATATTTATTAAAAGAATAATCCTCACACACAATTCATTACTGTTTCATCACCTAAGAATAAGTACCTACGAAAATGTAACAGCAATATAAGTACTGTATACATAGTCAACAATATAAACATTTTAACCTGTGTAAGTTTATGGGCCAAGTTTGACGCGGTATGCGTTAGCTACTATGTGACAGTGGGTCACTTGGGAATTAATTAAGATTGGGTAAGACCAAGTGGGTTCATGGGCTATGGTCACATGGGTCAAAGGTAAAGGTCTTTTCCGTGTTGACAGACTGTCTTTATCCGTAGTACCTCATCCTTCATGCCTGGCTCTCTGTTCTGTCTATTAATTCTTGTATGATTAGGTCTCTCCATGAGTATATTATAACCTTACCTGTCAACAGATCAGGAAATTAAAATTTATTATTATTATTATTATTTATATACCGTATATACTCGTCTATAACCCCCCCTCGTTTAGAGGTCGACCCTGATTTTTTGACCAAGAAATCGTTAATTTACGAAATTCCTCGTTTATAGTTCGACCCACGTTTTTGAGGGTAATGGAACAACAAAACCTTCAATAAAAAAGCTCTATGTCCTATAAACTGAGGCTCACCGTGCATGAAACACGAGTGCCGAAGGCAAATTGTTTACCATTTATTATTACGACACTTTACACTGAAACGCGGGTAGTTTCAACAAAATTATTGTATATCTCCATTCAAGTATTTGTTCAAGTCAGTTAGAAAGGAATATTATTGTAATACAACAGTTTTTAACTAAACCATTCGAAAAGCGATTACGGTAACATCTTTTGAACGAAAGAAAGCGAAAGTCATTGTTTTCGTCAGGATTTTATCCCACTTTCCACTTTAATACGTACGTAATTTCAGCAAAAATATTACATTTCCGTGAATGTATTATATCAAGCACAGTATGAATAGAATATCATTGTAATATAACAATATTTTAACCAAAAACTGTTTAAAAAACGAGTAACTTCTCTTGAACATCGGAAGGTTAGGTAAAATCTTTTGTTTTCGTCATGTATTTTATCCTATTTTACATTAAAATATATCACGTTTCATAAAACTACTATTTATTTCCGAGAACATATTCATTCAGGCACAGTTAAGGTAAAATATACGTGTGATGTAATAGTTTTTTAACTGAAAACGATTCGAAAAACACGTGTACCGTCTAGGTAATACAGCTGGTGGTGCGTCATGCGTCGTTGTAAACAATAGGAGGTTGAAGTAGATTACCGGGTATTATAATAAGTGTGAAATATCGAAAAGGTTTTTATTACCGGTATTTTTTGTAGATCAATGAGAACTGTGATACCGTATATGATATGATAAGTTAGCCTGTGCTAAGAACTTCAACATAGACTACTGAAAGCACGTTGTAAGGTAATTTAGCCCATTTTAAGTTGGTGAGCTTCATTTACTGAAGGTACTGCACAACTTTTCATTACTAATTGGTACACATTTTACGTTTCCATTGTTTACTGGCAGTAAATGGTAAATATTTTTCATGTCTGAAGCTAAAAGTTGCTCCTCGCCCTTCCCATCATGCACGGGTTCAACCTAACAAAACTATTACGCATGTATAGGACGACCCCCAATTTTTTGCCTAAAAATTTGGTCTTAAAAACTCGAACCATACACGAGTATATACAGGGAATCATTGCTTTACGTGGTTTCACTTTACGCGTTTCTACATTTACGCGGTACCCTGCCACAACCGGAATTCCCACTTTACGTGGTGCATCTACTCATATACGCGGGTGAAGTATAATTTTTTTATTTAGCTCATAAAATTCTTACAAATTATCCGGCCAGAATATAATTTACGTTGGTGGAATTCTTACAATTTGATGATCATTTTTAATATAAGCATCATAGATTTTGCATTTGACATACAAATTTTAGATCTAATGTAAGTATTTTGTTTACTCAGAGCAAATATGTTATCTTTTGTGCAAAGTATATGAAGTGTATATTCAAAATATTCCTCGTCTTGCAAGGAATCCAGCAATGTCAATTATATTATCCTAACTTTAGTCTGAGGTATTATTTATTACTAAAAAGGTAAATATTCTGGTTTCTCCCAAACATTTATCTGGTAGGGAGGGACCGACCGACCATCTGGCGCGGTTGGAAGAGGGGGAAAGGCAAGGTGGGGTACTTTGATTGACAGTGTCGTGAAAAATATTTTTTTTTTTTATTAACTGAAGATATTTGTTTTAGCTCATAAAATTCATACAAATTACCCGGCCAGAATATAATTTACATTGCTGGAATTCTTACAATTTGATGATCATTTTGAATATAAACATCATAGATTTTGCATTAGACATGCAAATTTTAGATCTAATGTAAGCATTTTGATTAGAAAGAGCCAAAAAAAATTCTTTTGTGCAAAATATATGACGTTTATATTCAAAATATTCCTGGTCCTGCAAGGAATCCAGCAATGTCAATTATGTTATCCTAACTTTAGTCTGAGGTATTATTTATAACTAAAAATGTAAGCCTAGTGTTTTCACCCAAACATTTCTCAGGTAGGGACGGATGGTGGGGGGTAGGGAGGGAGGGAGGGACCCAGCGAGCATGGGAAGAGAGGGGGGGGGAGCGGAGGGGGGGTATTTTGATTGACAGATAGGTGTCTGGGTGAAGTATAATTTGTTTATTTACTGAAGACATTTATTTTAGCTCATAAAATTCATACAAATTACCTGGCCAGAATATAATTTACATTGCTGGAATTCTTATAAGATTGTGATTATTTTAAATATAAACCTCATGGAATTTGCATTAGACATACAAATTCTAGATCTAATGTAAGAATTTTGATTAGAAAGAGCCAAAATTTTATCTTTTGTGAAAAATATATGACGTTTATATTCAAAATATTCCTGGTCTTGCAAGGAATCCAGCAATGTCAATTATATAATCCTAACTTTAGTCTGAGGTATTATTTATTCCTAAAAATGTAAGCCTTCTGTTTTCACCCAAACATTTCTCAGAGAGGGAGGAGCCAGCGAGCATGGGAAGAGGGGGGGTGGGGCGTGAATTGAGTCCATTATTTGAATGGACATTAACCGGTGACTGTATTTCTCTTAAATATTAATTGTGTGTGCATACCATCATAAAAGTAAGATGTTATATATATATATATATATATATATATATATATATATATATATATATATATATATATATATATATATATATATATATATATACAGTTCGTCCCCGACTTACGTACAAACGGCCGATACGTACATCGTTTCTGAAGTCTTTAATTGCAAAAATATTGTCTTAAAAGGGCGAGCAATTTTTAAATTTGGCGGGCGAGCCAGCCGCACCGCGCCGCCACTATCACTGACCATGCAGACGACACGCTAGACGCACCAAAACAACAAGTGTGGTCATTGTGCATACAGTACTTCTCCTGTGAATTTCTGCCCTATTTTGTACACTTTACTCCGTGTGCAATGACTGGTGTAAAGCGTAAGAGTGGTGAAGCCAGTGGGAGTGCTACGAAACGTCAAGCATGTTTGCATTTGATAAGTTGTATTAATTACCACCAGATAACATTATAGGGTTGGGGGATTTTCGAGTTACGTACATTTCGAGTTAAGTACAACCTTTTGGTCCCCATTATGTACGTAACTTGGGGACTTACTGTATACACAGTTGGTCCTCCTATTACGCGGTCCCACAATCCGCGTTTCACCGTTAACGCGGTGCCTTGCCAGAACCTAACATTTTCGCATTCCGCGGTCGTGAACCCCATTACGCGGAGAGCGGCTGGCAAGCCGCGCCATTTTTGGATCCAAACTTCCCGCCATCCGCTATGTTGTGTAAGAGGCACGAAAATGGTGCGCACAAGGTCGCCCAGTCATCAAAACATTAGCGAGTTCTTCACCCGCCACCCACTACAGCCGGCCCAAGTCAGTGATAGTGATAATTATAGTGAGGATATGGACTTATATGAACTTTGGGGGGTTTGACAAAGAGGCCCTGCAAGCCTCTGTGGTGGATAGTGATACAATTGATACAAGTGATACAGGTGAGGGCCAATAATCTGCCCTCTGCCTCGGAACCAACCGCCCATCTCCGTGTGCCCAGCCATCTTTTCTACTAATGTAAGTGTTAAAAAACCTAATATTATTGATATTTCTCTTAATTATTCATTGTGTGTGCATGCCATCATAAAGTTAAGATAATATTTTTACTACAACATAGTTGTGTGTCGTCAAAAAGTGGAGTTTGGGGATCGGCCCGGACTCCATTTAAATTAATCCCATATGTTATGTTATTCACTTTACGCGTTTCTCACTTTCCGCGGTACCCTCCGGGTTACATTAACCGCGTAATACGAGGACCAACTGTATATATATTTACTGTATGTATATAAATATATATATATATATATATATATATATATATATATATATATATATATATATATATATATATATATATATATATATATATATATATGTGTGTGTGTGTGTATATGTATATGTGTATATATATATATGTATATATATATATATATATGTATACAGTAGTACCCCGATTTACGCGGTCAATTGAACCCACAGGGTACTTCGGAAAGTGAAATCCGCGTAAAGTGAACAACAGAACATATAGGATTAATTGAAATAGAGACTGGCCCGACCCCCAAACTCCACTTTTTGACGACACAAAACTATGTTGTAGTAAAAATATTATCTTAACTTTACGATGGTATGCATACACAATTAATATAGAAGAGGTTAGGTTAGGAAAAGTAAAGGTTAAGTTTGGAAAAATAAAGGTTAGGTTAGGAAAACTAAAGGTTGGATGTAACACTTACGTTAGTAGAAGAGATGGGTCGGCATACGCGGATGGAGGCTGGTTCCGAGGTAGAGGGAAGATTACTGGCCCTCAGGTGAATCACCATTACTAGGTGAATCACCATCACTATCAGTTATAGTTGTCAGGGCCTCCCTGACAAATCCCTCAAAGTCACTTTCACTGTCACTATCACTGGCTCTGGCTGGCTGTGGTGGGTTGCGGGCGAAGAACTCGGTAATGCTTTTTTGACAACTAGTGTTGATGTTGTCTTGATACACCTTGATGTATGGTTCCATAGCCTGCACCAGCCGGGTATGGAAGAATTCATAGCGGTCATCGTCAGGGTCGTTGGAAAGGAAGAGCTTTAATTTCTCTGCACACTCGATGCCACCCTTAATATTACTATGCGTTAATTTGTGTTCTTCTGGGATTGACGCACCACCTTCCTCTTCACTGACGTTATCATCTTCCAACATCTCGTCGGCAGTCATTTCAGGATCTCTAATCACCTCCAGGATGTCTCCGTTGGTGGTCTCGGAGAAACCTTCAGCTGTAATACTGTGCGCAGATTCTCTTGCAAGGTCCAATGCCACTGTCACAGACTGTACCTCACCAGTCACAGGTTGACTCCGCCTCTCACCTGGTATACCATGCAACACATGCCTCCATGCGTGACGAATCGTAGCTGTAGACAGCTGATCCCATGCCTCCACCAAGAAGTCTACAGCTTGTTTGACATTAAATTTTTTCCAAAACTGTCTGACGAGAACCTCTTGAGTCACCACCTCTTGTTCCTTGTCCTCGTCGCTTTTGCTCTCGCTATCGGTGTCACCCAGCTTACGCAACTCATCCTTGGTGTTGGTACAGTCATTCAGGAGCTTGAATTTCTTTGCCGAGTATGCAGCTTTCACATTGCAGATCAACTCCTGGTCCATGGGCTGGATTAATGACGTAGTGTTGGGAGGAAGGAAGACCACTTTTTTGTTGGGGTGACGATCCATAAGTAGGGGCGAGTGTCCTGGTGCGTTGTCAAGGAGCAACAAAATCTTGAATGGAACATTTTGTTGCTCGCAGAATTTCTTCACGTCGGGAATGAAACAGTCATCAAACCAGGAGAGTGACAGAACAGAGTGTATAGATATGTAAATACCAAGATATGTGAACATGCCTGACGGCAAGACTCTGTTACCATTCATTGTACCATTTATTCACATGTCTGTATTACTATATATTATTATAGCATGTCTGATATCTATGCTTATGTCTAATGCCTATGTTTACTTACTATGTCCCGATGTACTATGTCTGTACCGCGCTTGTCAAGTAACTAGAAGATCTCAGTTATTGTCCTAGTAATGTCTAGCAACTCTCCCTGCCTAGCTAGCTAACTTCTCTCAGATCAGCCCAGGCCTGGTTACGAAGAGGAGTTCTTTGTGCTTGTCCCTGTTTTGTACCGGTTGGTTATCCTGCCAAGTCTTGTACTACTTATGGAATATATCTACTGCTCGTGCTCTGGAGTTTGAAGAACCTTTTCTCGGATTACATTCCACCACGTGGCGCAGTGTGAGTAGCTCCAACACGACAGTTTACAAGTTGCAAGAGCCGGCCTCGTCTGTTTCCCCGCTCCTCCTCTGTTTCCCGCCCAGAAGATGTATTCTGCAGTGCCCCTGGATTTAAAGTGCTTTGTGACCTTGTGAAGTGCCCTAAGTGAAGTTCAGTGCCTTTCATGTCTGTTTTGCTATGTTTCTGGGGCCCTACAGGTAGCAGAGACCCTTTTAGCCCAGTTTTCAAGAGAGTACTTCAGGCATAGATCCTCCGTTTACGCCGGCCCGCAAGCCACTGCTCTCCTCGAGTGAGTCATCACCGACATCTCGCCTGGGCGCGCGGAGGAATACAGAGCCCAGTAACACCGCCACCAGCCTCCTCCACTCAACTCCACAAATATTACAGTCAAAACTCTTTTACTTGCCCGCCAGTTCCTACACTTAGACAAGTACATTGATGAAAACATAACACTTCACCTTATTCTCCTTGTCTTTCCCATCGCAACCATACCAAACACGAGATGTCTGACTACGACGATTTGCTGGGGAATTCAAATGAGGATTATGAGGAAGACGACGCCTCACACGCCGGGCGCGCCGAATTCAAAGGATGGGAGCCAGGATATACGTCAGTTAATTCACTTTCTACAAGTTTCCCAAGAGAAGGAAGCCCAAAGACGTCAATTAGAGGAGGAAAAACGACGTCAAGAGGGATTGTCAAGACAGTCAGAGGAATCAACTTACCGTCTTCAACTCCAACAACAACACCAAGCTGATAACCGCAAACTCCTGGAACTATTTGAATTGCTGGCAACAAGGACTACTTCACCAGCTGCCACAACCAATTCGCGAGCTTCAGCCTCTTCATCTACTCTTCAGACAACGCCTCCTCACACGTCACCTATCCCTCTTGGGTATGCCTCATTGCCTTCTCAACCACCTGCTCCAGTCTCAACTCTCGTCGACCTCTCCATGCCTCCTCCATTACCTGCCGTCTCGAGTACACCCCTGCACAGCAAGTCTTCAGTTCCCAGCCCCCCACCTCTCCAATCTGATGCAACATATCAAGTATACCGTCAATGGCGACGTCGTTTCGAAAACTTTGCTGTCATGTCTGACCTTAACCGAATGCCCCTTCATAAACAACTCATCCAATTAAGATCGTGCATTTCCCTCGATGTTCAACGCCTCCTAGAGCACACGCTAGCCATTCCCCCTGACTCCCCCATGTCAGTGACAGAGGTTTTAAACGCCTTGCAGAGTCATTTCCGAGGCCTCCACAATGAAGCTTTGCGTCGTAGGGAACTGCTATCCTGCAAACAAGCTTCTGGGGAATCATTCTCAGACTTCTACGCACGACTTAAGGACCTAGCAGCCGAGGTGGACCTATGTACAGGCGATCCTGTAACCTGTGCTGAGATCCAGCTCAAGATGATCTTGCTGATGGGTGTACGTGACGAGGACCTGCTTCAGAAACTCCTCACCCTCGACGCCACCTCTTCCCTCACAGATTTCGTCACCCGTTGCAGGTCGTATGAGGCCACAAGAGAGGCTGCCTCAGCTATACACTCATTGCCGTCTCCACCTACAAGAGGAATCAACGCCAGATGCAGACGGCGTCCTCTCCACAGCCCCCGTCACAGTCACCAGTTTCTTCTCCCGAATCCTGCAGAAACTCTCAGCGCCAGCACGGTCCAGGAAAGTACCCTGCGGCTGATAGTAAATGTTGAAACTGCGGGTTTCAAGGCCATTGGCCCCCCACAACTCGATGTCCTGCCAACAAGGTCTCATGCAACGCCTGCAATAAGCAAGGACACTTCGCCACGTGTTGCAGGTCCACCAAGAAGCCTCCATCTCCAGGTCAAAACATCTCTTCACAGCCCGACAGAACGTCCACACCACCGTCTCCCAAGAACAACAAAGGATGCCGACACGTGGATGAGGCCTCGAGTGACAGTTCCCCAAGCCCGTCAATGTTCGTCTGTCCTACGGTGCCAACTATTCCAACCTCCTGATGATACCTGACACGGGCGCGGACATCACGGTAATTGGACCAACACACCTGGACGCCCTCAACATTCCCAGGAGTATCCTGTCACCCACAGCCATGAAAGACGTGCTCACAGCGGACGGGTCCCCGATGTCTCCAGCTTTGGGTTGCTTCAAGGCAACATTACAGCTCGGTCCCAAGTCTTGCCTTGCCACAGTCCACATCCATGAGGGCATCCAAATCCATCTCTTGTCATGTGGCCATTGTCAGGACTTGGCCATCGTCTCATCCGAGTTCCCAAAGCCCATCCTCGCCGTGACACACCTCAACAGGTGTGCAGAGATGCCTGTTTCAGCCATAACCACACCTGCTGCCGCCCGGGACTTTTTTCTTCGTCAGTTCAGCGACGTCCTTGTCTCCAAGTCCGCCCTCCAGAAGACGCCGCTCAAGAAGATGACAGGCCCCCCCGATGAGAATCCACCTCAAGCCTGGCGCAACGCCTTTCGCCACCCACACACCCAGGCCTATCCCCTTTGCCCTACGGGACAAGGTGAAGGCGGAGCTCGATTCTTTGGTGCAGCAGGGGATCATCAGACACGCCGGTGAGGAGCCCTCCGAGTGGTGCCACCCTATGGTCTTGGCACCCAAGCCTGTAGGTGTTCGCATCACAGTGGACCTCACCCATCTCAACTCGCAGGTCTCCCGTCCCGCCCACCCATCGCCTACGCCCATTCAAGCAGTCCGCAGCGTCACCCCGTCCGCAAAGTTCTTTACCACGGCGGATGCACTACATGGGTACTGGCAAGTCGACCTGGCGGAAGACGATCACCACCTCACTACATTCATCACGCCCCACAGCCGCTTCCAACACTGCCGCGGACCCATGGGCTTCGCAGCAACGGGGGATGCGTACTGCCTCCGTGGGGATATGGCTCTGCAGTGTGTCACCAACTACGTGAAGGTCGTAGATGACATCCTGCTCTTCGACGATGATCTCCCGGCCCACTTGAACCGAGTTCATCTGATGCTCACAAGATGTCGTGCCCATGGTATCACCCTGAACAAAGATAAATTTGTGGTCGCGGCCTCCCAAGTTAACTACTGCGGCTACAACATCTCGCCAGAGGGGATCTCAGCTGATGAGGAGAAGGTCAAGGCCATCAGGGACTTCCCTACTCCAGCGAACCTGACCGACCTTCGCTCGTTTATGGGCCTGGTAAATCAGCTGGCCGACTTCTCCCCTAAAATCGCCACATCAGCCCAACCTCTACGCCCCCTCTTGAGCCCCAAGCGCTCTTTCCTCCTGACCACGACCTAGCGTTCAGGAATGTCAAGAAGGCATTGCTGTCACCACCAGTCTTGGCACCCTTCAACCCGTCCTTATCAGTGGTCCTCCAGACCGACGTCTCCCGTCTATACGGCCTCGGATATGCCCTCCTTCAAGTTCATGGCCAGGGTAGACTGCGCTTAGTTCAGCGTGACTCCAGGTTTTTGACCGACACAGAGACCAGATACGCCACCATCGAACTAGAGATGCTGGCCGTCGCCTGGGCTATGGCCAAGTGCCGCCTTTACCTGTTCGGCCTTGGGCATTTCACCCTCATGACGGACCATCGCCCGCTCATACCCATCCTCAATCACTACATGTTGGACGCCATTGAAAATCCTCACTTCCAATGTCTCAAAGAGAAGACCATCCCCTACGTCTTTACAGCTGTGTGGCGCGCCAGTAAGCTTCTGTGCATACCAGACCCCCTCTCCCGAGCCCCTGTTAGTCGCTCCACACCTGAAGATGAAGTTGACTGTACCATGGCCGCGGCTCACGTTCGGTCTTTAGTGACACACACAGCCATTTCTCTTGCTGACAAGACGACGACGACGCCCTCCACCGAAGACGATAGGACTCTCCAGGAGCTTCGCATCGCTGCCGCTCAAGACCCGGCATACGTCCAACTCCTCGACTACGTCTCTGCTGGATTCCCCACCAACCGCTGCAACATTCACGCCTCCGCCCTCCCCTTCTGGAAGCTAAGGGATAGCCTCTATGCGGACGGAGAGCTGGTATTGTACGGCCCCAGGATCGTCGTTCCCGCTGTCCTCCGCCGGCGCACCTTATCCCGCCTCCATGACAGCCACCACGGTGTTGAAGCCACCAGGCGCAGAGCCCGTCAGACCGTCTTCTGGCCTGGTATTGACGCCGATATTAAGAGCACGGTTGAGGCCTGTGAGCCTTGCCAGCAACTCCAGCCCAGCCAGCAACAAGAGCTGTACCTGTGCAATGACCTCTCGAAGCGGCCCTTTGAGTCCGTATCCGCCGACTTCTTTCATGTGGCTGGAAAGTTTTTCCTGGTGGTCGCCGACAGGCTCTCTGGATGGCCCGTGGTGGTTCCCTGTGATCGGGACACCACCTCTTCCAGGGTCATCTGGATGTTCTGTTGCTTCTTCCAGGAAGTCGGAGTGCCTCTCCGCCTCCGAACCGACGCTGGACCCCCGTTCAATAGCCACGAGTTCAAGAGCTTCGCCGAACGCTGGGGTGTCCACCACATCGTCACCTCACCTCATTTCCCCCCCTCCGAATGGCCACGTCGAGGCAGCGGTAAAGTCCGCAAAATACCTCATCCTCAAGACAGCATCGACGGGGAACCTGGACTGCGAGGAGTTCGACAGGGGCCTACTGGAACTCCGTAACACCCCTACCCCTGCCGGACTCTCTCCTGCCCAGGTGTTGTATGGCCGCCCCCTTCGTACTTGTGTGCCTGCCCACCCCCAGTCCTTCTTAGATGAATGGCAGATCAAGGCGGACGAGTGTGACCGCTGTGAGGCTGCCGGGATGGCCCAAGTGACAAGCCACTATGACGCCCACGCCCGCCCCCTTCCCAGGTTGACAGTCGGCCAGCAAGTACGAATCCAGGACCCGACGTCACACCGCTGGGACAAGGTCGGGGTCGTCATGGGCCATGGCGAGTCCCGTTTGTACCAAGTCTGCCTCCCCAGTGGTCGTGTGTGGTGGCGAAATAGACGCCATCTCCGCCCAGTGCCATCCTCTAGTGAGGAGTTCTTACATATAAGTGTAATAGGAATGTGTTAAGGGGTGGGATAACCGCCCGTCAGGCATTATTTCTCAGTCTTCCTAGTTCTACTGTCACCTCAGGTTCCATGCGGTCGGAGTGCCTTGCCGCCCGGCCGCCATTATCCCTTTGAGCGTCACAACAGGTGGTGACTACTCCCGGCTATGCCAATCCACTGTGAACCTGTGGATTTCCAGCGCACCACTCCAAATGAATAGTCACAAATAAGGAGACCGTGAGAGACTCTGCGGTCGTCACTTGGAGCGACCTATAATACCAGGCGTAGAAATAGTGCTGGTATGTCTCTAGGTAAAGCCCTCGTCTTTACCCACCGAGGGCGGTGTGCGAACGAGGTGCCTGTTGTGTATACCTAAAAGTCACAAGGAGTCCCATACTTGCAGGTATGGAGTGTAACATGTGTGTTTGTGTGTTGAGATGGTGCTACTATGTATGATAACCGACGGTGCTATATTCCATACAGGTGGAGCAGTCTGATGTGTTAAGGGATAGTGTAAGAAGGAATGACCGAGGTAAGGTGGTCACAGATTGTTATGCAATAAGTAGGTGGATGACACGCCATCATTGTAAGAGTCTGGGGCCCATCTGGGTAACCACATTTCTATTGTTCTTCTGAGGAAGGCCAATTCATGTATATGTTTTTTACCAGTATGTTTTATAAGGAATAAATCAATTAAGACATGTTATGGTTTCACCCTTCTTTACCCTTATCGATCTGGTCAATGGAAAACCTAACCCAATGCCTAGTCCACTCCGCACGCTACCCAAAGAGCTACATGCTGTCCAGAGGGGGTCTGGTGGCAGCTACCCTTAGAAATTAAGATTAGAGTTAAGTCATCCCCTTAGACTTAGTGACCCCAGAATCTGGCAGTATAGAACGTCTTGTACTACCAGTACTTGGCCTAGTGGGGCAACTAAGGCTCCTGGTTTGACGACATCTGCTGGGGAGGCGGCTGTTGTCACCACGCTCCAGACCAACAGTAGTAGTGATTAACGATTTGAGGTTGCTGATCGTAGTTTTTGACGATATGTATTGTCTATCATTATATTTTGTTGAGCAACTGTTGAAGTTGAAGTAGGATGTACTTGACTGACATTAGGAGTCCCTACTAAGTCTCTGCTGACTTTTCATTCTATCTACATGTACTATATCTGTAACATTTGACGTTGGCTCAACTACTTGGAATTTGTTTCCCTGTTCTTTCGCTTTAATCACATACGAACCTGTGAATTTAGGCAAGAGTTTTGATATGCATTCTGGCGCTTTTATCATTAGTTTGTCTCCTATATTTAATTTTATAGGCTGAGCTTTTTTATGTTGCTTGCAGATCATTTCAGCACGTGTGGCTGCTAAGTGTTTTCGTACTTTTCCATGGATGCTCATGAAAACCTTGATTTGTTTCTTGGCATAGTCATCCATGTTGTACACAGGTTGTAGAATTCCTGTTAGTAGATCATATGGCAAGCATTTATCGGAACCGTAAATTATGTAGTATGGCGATTTGCCTGTAAAGCTATTTATAGATCCATTGATGGATGCTGCAACCTGTGGAAGTCAGTCCTCCCACGAACTATGCATTGGATTCACCACATGTCGGAGAATCTCAAGAATTTTTCTATTCGTACACGCGACCAACCCATTTGAAGATGGATGGTAGGCGGTTGTGAAGGTTTGTGTAATGTCATATTGTTGACATATAGCAGCTAAGAGTTGATTCTTAAATTTTGCCCTGTTATCCAAGAGTATCACTCTAGATGTAGAAAAAGGACAGATTAGATGAGTGACTAATGTATGAGCCACCGATTCGGCGAACTTGTTCTGCAATTTTGCTAGTACCACAAATCTAGAAAAGTGGTCAACACAGACAAGTTCGTAACTAGAGCCTTGATGGCTTTTTGGTAGTTGCAATAAATCGATCGCAACTGTATCCTATGGACGTTACGACGTCGGGTATTCTAAGATTGGAGCGGGATCCATCGTTGTTCCCTTGTGTTTTGCACAAGATAAACATTTAGCAATGTGATGCTCGATGTCGATCCTCATAGATTTCCAATAATATGTTTGTCTAATTTTTGTTAGACATCTATCTCGCCCTGGATGCCCAGCTTGGGGTGCATCATGGAAGAGGGTGAGAATGTTTTCCTTTTATGATGTAGGAATAATAATTTGAGAGATTGACTCTTATTGTGTTTTCACTGAGCGATATACTGTAGTATGTCATGCTGTAGCTCAAACTGTGAGAGTGGTAGTGGTAATTTGGGCAAATTTACCTCATCTCCCGATTCTAAGGCATATATAACCTTGGACCATAATGGATCCTGTAACTGTTCCGCCCTTAATTGTGACAGGGTGAACGTAGGTAGTGGCGTGACAGGAGCTATAAGTCTAGATAGCGAATGAGCTACCATGTTCGCACGGCCCGGCAAATACTTGAAGTCGGGTGGGAACTCCTGTATGATCAGATACCAGCGCACTAAACGCCCTGGTAAGTTCTTCCCATTAAACAGTTCTGTCACTGCTACATGATCTGTGTGGACTGTGATCTGATATCCCAAAATGAGATCCCTAAAATGCTTGAGAGCCCACACTACAGCTAATGCTTCTAAATGAGTAGCTGAATCACGTGTTTCTGCATCGTTGAGGGTGCGACTGGTGTATGCTATTACCCGCCATTTTCCTCTATGATCAGTTTGCATGAGCACCGCCCCTAAACCAAGGCCCGAGGCATCAGTACACATGGTAAATGGTTTTGTGTAGTCCGGAAAGGCTAACACTGGAGCTTTCGTTAAGGCGCTTTTGAGGGCATTAAAACTATCCTCTTGTTCCTTATTCCATTTAAATTCCACATCCTTTTGAGAAGTTTTGTGACTGGTGATGCTAACTTGGCATAACCTTCAATGAAAGAACGATAGTGTCCTGATAATCCTAGGAAACTACGAAGTTGATCTACATTCTTGGGACAAGGAAATTGTTTCACCGCCTTTACCTTGCAATCTATTGTGTGTATGCCAAGAAATTGGATTCTGGATTTGAGAAATTCACATTTGGAAAGTTTCACTTTCAATCTAGCTAGATGTAGCGTTGTGAAAACCTCTCGTAGCTTCTTTAGATGACTTTGTAAATCTCTGTAACTCACGTGCCTAGAAGCTCGCTAACACGCTACCTAACAGTTCCACGAGATATGTTATTCTAATAAAAGTCTGGGTGGTGGCAGGCTACCATGGTAAGGATACTAAGTGTTATAATAAGAATGACATGGTTTCCCAGACTGATCCATAGTATAGAATATAACTACAATAAAATATATGAAACAAGAAATGAAGTACAGTGACCACCTCGGTTAACGAACTCAATCCGTTCAAGAAGGTCGTTCGTTAACCGAAACCATTGTTTCAATGGGTTTTTGGGTAATTGGTTCCAGCTCACCGAAAATTACCTAAATTCAACAAAAATGGTGGAAAAGTTCACTTACTTTGAGGTGTGTATGTAGAAGGCTCCTGGATGATGATGATGATGATGGGAATTAGAATGGGGGTGCAGGAGAAGGAAGAAGAGAAGGCATTGGGGTGGAAGAGAAGTCACCCCATGGCACCATTTCACCCATAAAATTTTAGTTCTCTTGGTGTATTTCAAGATAATTTTCTTTAAATCAACACTGCACTGCATTATATAGTGTCAATATGTAAAATATATTTCAAAATGACCAATAATTTGCTTGGAAACACAGAAAAAAAGCGTTTAGTTGAAGAGAGTCTCAAGCAAGATGTTACCTCCAGTGAAAACAGAGAGAGACTAACGCCTGTTTGCTGTGTTAAGAGGCTGGATGGCGCGCATTAAACTAGTCACTTTACCTTCAATTTTGTTCAATAATTGTTAAAATGACTTAAAAATTGAATATTAAACTTTTAAAATTATTGAATAGTATAAACTTCTTGATATTTACTAAAATAGTAAGGAATTTTAGCCCTAGAACCGATTAATGTATTGGCGGACTGATAATAAAGCTGGTTGCCCGGTCAGTGCAAGCGAAAACCCTTTTGAGGTCGGTTTGTAAGAAATTCGTTAACCGAATTTTTGTTCGTTAACCGAATTGAAGATCCTTATGGAAGGCATTTCGTTAACTGAGGCGTTCGTTAAACGAGGGGTCACTGTAAAGAAAAGAATATTGACTTGGAAAATATAAGCAAGAATATAAGTATTGAAGAAAAGAGAAGAAATATATGAAATAGAATAAATCTGAAGGATAGAATACAGTAAGGAAAGTCCGGCCCCTTACAGAGGTACCTCATTTATGTCCCGGGAGCTTAAGGCATACCTTTTTCAAAAGGGTGTCGCAACAAGCGGGACAGCACCCTACCATCCCGCAGGGAATGCACAGGTCGAACGGTACAATGGAATCATATGGAAGGCTATTCATCTAACACTGAAGTCACGCGATCTAGCAGATCAACACTGGAAATTGGTGCTTCCAGATGCACTACACTCAATTAGAGCACTTTTGTCTACTTCAACTAATACAACCCCACATGAGCGGTTTTTTGGTTTTCAACGACGCTCAATTCATGGCAATTCACTACCATCATGGCTTATGTTCCCTGGACCAGTGCTGCTTCGACGTTTTGTCCGGTCTAGCAAGAATGAACCTCTAGTAGACCAAGTTGAGCTCGTTGATGTAAACCCGTGTCCAACGAGTTTGACAACTCCTGTGATGCAGCGCGAATCTGATCGCAAGAATCGGCCCTCTCAAGTCCATGACAATGGGACGAGAATGATGGATTCCCTTACTGCACCTAGTATTTAAGGTCGTGACTTACCATGTGAAATACTGCAGTGGAAGAGTTAGGGGCGGGTCAGGTCGTGTTGCGTCTCTGAAACAAAGCGTGTTCGGCACTTGGGCCTTCGTTGTTGAGAGGCAGAAATTGGACAGTGATTACATAAGATCATCAAGACCATCTTAGTGATGTGAAAGTGTAAATCGATGTAGGATTTTTAATGCTAGATGTGATTGTATTTTTGAAAACTCAATCTCCACCGAGTTGGAGGTACAGCCCAGTTCAAGAGGCATACAACCACAAAATCATTGCCATATGACAATTTTTTTCTTTTATACGGAGTTGTGGTCATGGTTGTGATAAAGGCCAACCAGGGAGTGTAGTACTGTGCCTTTAGTTAAATCAGTTCATAGTGTCATCAGTGACCGCAGAAGAGGTTGTAAATAACTGAAAGTGAATACAAATTAGCAAGCAAGCTGGAAAGGTGCCACTGCCAGCTGAAACCAAGTTGTGTTATAGGTGCCACAGAGACTTTAAATTTTATTTTGTTTGTGTGCTTTTTCATGGACTGAAACTGTGCCTACGTTACACCATTCACAGGGACAAAGAGAGACGTGACCGATCGCCCAAGCGGCTAACGAGCCGGTCTTTTGGTGAAGAGGATTAAAGAAAAGAGACGTGACTGATCGCCCAAGCTGCTAATGAGCCGATAAGTGGTGAAAAGAAAAAAGTAAAAAGATACAGTGTACACAGTGATAGCACAAAGAGATATAGTCTTCGATGAGATTAGAAAAAGAAAGTATAAGGAAATACTAGGTAAAATAAAAAAATAATAAAATAAAATCAACAAACTTGGCTATCCGTAAAGGCATTTTATTACCACCCCCAAAAAAGTTTATTTTATTTTTCTGTGTTTCTAAAGGACTGAGTGGGTGTATAAAATCCGTTATTCATAGCAAAATGCAGTGTACATAGAGAGAGCACATAAATACTGACAAACTGCTGAAGTGAACTGAAAAAATACAAAATAAAAAGAAGAGCAGAAAAAACAGAAGACATCCCTAAAGGCAACAGGGGAGGTTAAATCCAGCAGAGGGCAACAACAACCAGGAGGGATATAATGATATGTGACTACTGCGGGGGATGACGGATATGGATGATACAAGCTTGACCAATGCAACGTTTAGGAAGATGCTAACTGCTGTAAAGCATGAAGGCTGATGCTGGTATTGCCCTGACTGCATAGTCAAGGTAAAAGAGGCGATTGCAAGCCATAAGGGAACGAGTTCCCAAGGGACAAAAATAGATGTAGCTGGAGCCCTGCTGGTTGCCAAACTAGAGCAAGTTGGGAAAGAGATCCTTGGTAAGACTGAGGAAGTAGCCGATAGAATGGAGGTGGGTGCTAAGAGGAGTTATGCTGAGGTATTAGCAGGGCCATGGGGGGTAGCGAAGAGTAATGCAGGATCAGAACAGGTTCTACAGCAGCTAGGGACTCTGAAGAAGTGTGTCGAAGAAATGAAAATTAACGGACCTACTGTTAGGGGAGAGAAGGAACAACGGGAACGTTTCCAGCGCAGGAACAATGTAATAGTTTTTGGAGTCCCCGAGAGCCAGGTGGAGGGAACTGAGAGTAAGGTATCACACGATAAGATGCAGTTTCAGAATACTTGTACAGAGGTTCTGAAGATGCCATCAACCCCACAGGATGTGAGGAGGCTGGAAAAAAAAGCAGGGGGATAAGCCTCGCCCCCTCAGGATCACACTAGTGACTAATTCTTCCTCAAGTAAATCCTTTTGGTCCTCAACTAAAAACATCTGTAACAACTTCTGCACTCCTTCTTTTCCTCCCCTCTCCTGACCCGATAACTCTATAGCCAACTCTCCCTCTGACAAAGCCAACCTCTCAGGCACCTTATTCTCCTCTAATTCCACCTTAGACGATTCCCACTCTATCCCTCCTACCCCTGCACCTCTTACTGAACCTATGCACTTTCCTATAATCTTCACTCGCAGGGTTGCCGGTGTGTTATCCAGGTTGGATGTGAGTAAGGCGCATGGACCGGACGGAATACCCCCTCGTGTTCTGAAGCTCTGGCCCCTGTGCTTGCTCGCCTCTTTCGCCTCTGCCTCAAAACCCAAACTTTTCTTTCTTCTTGGAAACATGCCTTGGTTCAGCTCATCCCGAAGAAGGGTGACCATTCTAATTCCTCTTACTATCGCCCCATTGCCCTAACTTCATCCCTCTCTAAGATTTTCGAAACTATCTTGAACTCCCATTCTCTCCGTCACCTTGAATGCCTTTCTCTTTTGTCGGATCACCAGTATGGCTTTCGCCAGGCGAGATCTACTGGTGATCTGCTCTCCTATTGCACCCATCTTTGGTCATCCTCTCTTAGGGATTATGGGGAAACTTTCGTCATGGCCCTCGACATCTCCAAAGCATTTGACAGGGTATGCCACAAGTCTTTGCTATCTAAACTTTCCTCTTTTGGTTTCTCTCCCCCACTTTGTTTTCTCATCTCTAGCTTCCTTGAGAACCGTCCCATGGCAGTTGTTGTCGAGGGATTAATCTCTCACTCTTTCTCTACCAGTAGTGGTGTCCCACAGGGTTCTGTTCTTTCACCTACCCTCTTCCTTCTTTTTATCAATGATTTACTTCACACTACAACTAATTCTATCCATTCTTACACTGATGTTTCTACTCTTCACTCTTCTTCACATTTTCCCCTTCCTCCTAATTCTCAAACTAGATCTGTTTCTAGAACTGATATCATTACTTCTATCAATGCAGATCTGTGCAGCATCTCTGAATGGGGAGGTACAAACTTGGTTAAGTTCAATAGTAATAAAACTCAATATTTACCAATTACACTTTGTAAATTAGACGATTTCCCACCAATTACATTTCAGGACGCTATCATTCTGCCTAATTCTGAAATAAATATGTTAGGCCTCACCATTTCCTCCAATATGTACTGGAAATCACATATCCTTAATATAGCTAAAGCTGCCTCCCAAAAGTTGGAAATGCTGTACAGATGCTGTAACTACTTCACTCCTGAGCAGTTGCTCCAAGTATATAAGGGATTCATACGTCCTAACTTGGAGTACTGCTCTCATATCTGGGCTGGCTCTTCTGTCCATTAGTCAACAATTTCTCTTCGCCGCAATGTTGCTTCACTCTCTCTCTTTTACAGGTACTTTAACGGGCAATATTCGGTGGATTTGGCATCCTGTGTACCTCTGGCAAGGCCGTGGGCTTGTAACTCACGTCTTGCCCTCGGTGCCCACCGTTTCTCTGTGGATGTCGGTCACAAAATAACCCGTTATAGTACCTCCTTCTTTCCTCACACAGTCAAACTGTGGAATGCTCTGCCTTCTTGTGGTTTCATACTTATACAATCTGTTTCACTTTAAAAAGCTGGTTTTCCGGCATCTTTGTGGTGTAGATTAACACAGTATAACCTTTTTCTTCTCTATTTTCAATTTCTTTCTGTTCTTTTTTTTTTCGCCCCCCAGTCCCCGTTGTGGGTCGTTTGACCTGTGCCCGGATGGGCTAATTCCCATGAAAAAAAAGGGCAAAAAACTTAGCAAGGAGCGAGGCATCTCGGGGTGTATTCATTCACCCAGATCGCACGGTAATGCAGAGGAAACAGCACAAAAAGCTCAAAGCAGGACTTGAAGCAAAAGAGGGAGGAGTCAAGGAGGAACGGGGAAGGGTGTACACTCGCAACAAAAAGTATCGGTGCATACTGTAGTGTGAACAATTTGAGACCAGTGACGATAGGTATTGGGAAGGGCGAGTTGTTCCAGCCATATGTTGGCAGCCCTGTAATCCTGCTGAGCAGCTACTATGGCCTGGTCAAGTAAAACAAACCGTTTTAAATACGGTCGGGAAGTGATAAATAGACAGTATGAAATATGAGGAGCTCCCTGTTAACAAAGTTATTTGATACTTGTGAATATTGCCACATTAATTTATGCTACCAAATGAACCACTCAACCTGGTCGTCCTGAGGGGTGGTGCAGCGTGGATGGCCACTCCGAAACCTGTCGTCTGTAGCACCAGTTTCGAGGTATCGCCTAATTCATCGTGCAGCGGTGTTCCTGTGGACACCAACCCGTCGTCTAATATCTGTGACGCCGAACCCTTCGTTATGAAGGGCAATAATAGCTCCTCTTGTTCCCTCTGAGGTTTCCATGTCGTCTGGCTTATGTAGATCTCTACTGCTTCATATTGCCTCACCGAGACCGAACCCTCGCTCATCATTCAGTCTACAAAGCAACTATCCGAAAAGAGGAAACAAACATACTGATTGGCAGCCATATGGCAACACCTACTGGAGGGGGGGGGGGCGTTATGAGGATACACTTACCAACCTTCCCGACATATCACAGTGTATACGTATCGTTTCGGAAGTCGTCGATCTCACCCTGCACCAATACTTTTTGGTGCGAGTGTACATGGGTTATATTCAGGGGAAGGGTAGTGGAAGCAAGTGTGCCGACACAGGGCCAGGGGGCAACAGCGCCCTCCACCCGGGAGGTGGCACCCGCTCCACCTACCAGACAGGAGGCGAGCGCCATGTAAACAATGACATTTCTAACCACACTCTGCAAAATACAGTGTACTTAGCAAATGCTGCAGCTTCTGAGAATGGGGGAGGGGGGGCAGGGTTACTACTAAGAGCAGAGACGTTACCGAGAACAAATTCTGGCTTGAATGTCATGTACACTAATACTGACATGTTTCTTGATAAGAGAGGAGTTTGAAAGACTACTGAAAGTACACCGACCAGATATTGTGGGAGTTGTCGAACTGTTGTACAAGAACAGGAGAATTGACCCAGAGGAATGTAAGTTCAGTATTGCTGGATATGACTCATTTACGAACCTTTCTCAAGAAACTTGGAAGAGGGATGTGGTTATCTATGCTAGGTAAGACCTTAGAGCCAGCCAGGCGAGGGTGCAGGGAGAGGATGTTTTTGAAGAGTCCAAGTGGTGTAAAATTAAATTAAAGGGAAGGGACTTACTTATTGTCAGGTATATCTATAGATCCCCAAACTGTGGCCCACTAAATCAAAGAAATTTAAGAGCCTTAATAGACAATGCGGCGATGCTCAACCCTAGCCACCTCCTTATCATGGGGGACTTTAACTATGGCGACATCAACTGGAGAAACGAGTTCACCCCAAATGACTTGAATAACCCTGCTACTCTTTTTGTAGAAACTCTGAGAGATAATTTTCTGTTCCAACTTGTTAGAGACCTGACACATTACAGTGTAAGGGGCCACTTCCTCACTTCATACTATTTCATATACAGGATCTTATTCTTTTTATTCTTCAATATATTTATATACTTATATTTTTGCTTATATTTTCTAATTCACCAATTTGTAAGAGTCCTGTTTTCCTCTTTACACTATTAAACTATTTCATATACTTATTCTTTTCATTCTTCAATATATACTGATTTACTTATTTTCTTGCTCATATCTATCTTTTATAATAATCTTTTCTGGAGTATATATTTTAATAATTTCATATGCTGTGTCTTTCTTTCTACAGTATAAGTATATGTCTTATATTTCTTTGCGTATATTTTCTAATTCAATATTCTTTTCTTTACTTCATTTCTTCTTTCATATATATTATTGTATTTTCTGAATTTGGTGCCCTTACATTTTCTAATTATATCCTGTGTTTTTTTGTTATATTCTAAACCATGGATTAGTCTGGGAGACCATGTCATTCTTATTACAATACTTACTACACTTACAATTGTAGCCTGCCACCACCCAGACTTTTATTAGAATATAACATTGTCATGATCGTGATGACGGCTAACCTGAAAACCTTAAGGATTCATTTTTTCGCTCAAACGTCCACAAAACCTTCTGAGTCCCCCAGTGAAAACGTCCCCCGTTTTCTCTGTTTCCCCGTCTTTGTCTAGTGGGAACTTTGAATATAATCCACGGATTTAGTAGCAGACGCTGTATGTTGGGACCTGTTGCCATCCAACCCTTTGTAATCAATTTAATTTGGCTTTTGATAGCTGAGTCAGAGCATTGTTAGTGAAGATAATAGTAGGGAATGAAACTGAGTTCATAGTCTCAATTTCAACGTCAGAGTGTACAGTGAATTAATTCATCGGAATAGAAGTAGGTGGACTCCCTGGTCTGTTTTGAGTGAGGGCCATTCCATTCTGTGTTGTAATTCGCCCTTCTTTAAGTGATTTGACTCAAATAATAGTTGATTGTGCAAGTGTTACAGTAACGTAGTTGATATGCTCTGAGTGAAGTCATATTTACGTCTTTAACGTCCCCTGAAACGTGATGTTGTTGTCACTGTTAGTGAGTGCCCGTCCCTTCATCCATACAGGTCCCCTGATGCTGCCCCGTTTGTCTCCCGATCCCATTGTGATTCTTGAATCGCTCTACCATCCAACAACGGCCTCGGATGTATTAGATGTCCAGCCGGGATCATATATGAGAAGATGGCACCGATGCGGCCTGATTAATGTGCCCCACGGCTTCGTTGGGCCAGACCCCAGACCCGCCATGTGTCTGGCTACCCCACAATAACAACAGCCCCAGTGCTCTACCCTGGGTTACTCCTTGGAAGTATATATCCACAGAGAGTGTTGTAACATGTATGTTAGGGATAATTAGTTGGAAATAATTATCCCATGTTGGGTAGTGGACCCCTGCATATACTAGTGTCATTGTTTACGTATATGTTGAATAATCTACAATGAGTGCCATGTAATGTACCACCAGTAATGTTGTGAGTAAGAGTAAAGAAGAAGGTACTGAGTTTGCACTAAGCCCAGGAGGTGAGCCTGGTAATTATATGATTAATACAATATCTTTCCTCCATTGATTGCATATTAATAAATTTGTTCTTAGAGTACTTTAGGTGTATTCATTTCTCCCACAGTATTTTACCTTTATTTCCATCCAAGTGACCTGATACCAAAATTACCATACTCACGTGCCTAGACCCTCGACCATGCTACCAAAAGAATGACCATGCTACCAAAAGAATGCCCAGGCTACCAAAAGAATGACCATGCTACCAAAAGAATGACCATGCTACCAAAAGAATGTCCATGCTACCCTAGAATAGGTGACGGAACTGAGTAAGAGTAAGAACTAAGAGAAGTAAATAAGATGAGGGTGGTGTAGAAACAGAGAGGGAACCAGCCCCCTCATAGCATATCTTAGTGCTAGTGAGCTTCTAGGCACGTGAGTTACAATAGTTATTTTCTGAGAACCAATGTGTAGAAGGAATAGAGCGGTGATACTTGTAGTTTACAAATTTAATATTTATTAACATAAGGAGTGAATAAAATGTTAATTAAGTTCACTCAGACAAGACTGAACCACTTAAATCTTACTTTACAAGCAACAAATTAAATCTTCAATTCTTACTACATCATTAAACAACTGTTGTATAATTTCTTTGACAAATAAGATGGTTATTTTACATGTTCAGATAGGATTGGACCCTCAGGTCTTACTTTACAAGTAACAAAGTAAATCTTCAATTCTTGGTTTCAACATTAAACAAGCATTATATTATTTCATTGTCAATACAGATGGTTATATGACACACTTGACAATATCTCAAATTAACTTATAACATCATGTTCTTTTGGCATGAATAACCTGGCACTTTTCCTTTAGTTGATGTACTCAACTCACGTACACATTTACTGATACTATCAATATTTATGGGTTCACTACTCAATGTGGGATAACTAAATTTCAGGTAATTATCCCCAATCATGTACAACAATAATACTAGATAGAACTTATGAAGGATGCACTCCCAACAGCCCTGATAACACGGTATTACTGGTAATAACACTACTGCTCTGTACAAATGACGAAGATCAATGAACCAGACAATACTGAGCCCACTGGGCACGGGTAGTTGACTACACAGCCGAGCTGAGGCTCACTCGCTAGTAACGCCCGTGGTAGACTCGCTGTAGTATCGTAGCACGATCTTTCTTAGCCTGTCCTCTGATTCTAGTTTTGCCTTATTAAAGACATCCTTCCTTGACCATCTTGCCCATAGGCGGCTACCAAACCTCGTTAGTGGTGGCAACACAGACAGTGCCTGAGATAATGATGGAGAGCGTCAGAAATGTAATTAATAACTCAATCACAAACAATCTTTCGTCTAGCAACGACAGACGATATTTACGTTACATTAATTCTTTCACTGGGTAAATGACAATTTCACTGCTACAACATGAACACTAATATTCACCAAATTTACTGAGTTAAACTGGCTCAATATGGCGGGAGGAAATTCGTACACATACCTGAGATAATGATGGAAAAGCGTCAGAGATGTGACACTCCCCCCCCCCCCCCCCGTGCATGAGTTTATATACGGCTAACTAGCAACTCAGGCCTGTGCAGAACACATGCCAGAAAGGCTAATCCCGCAATGACAGAAATTACATTCAACTCAGTTGCTGTACATTTAACTATGAAACTCAAAGCCACAGATCAGGCGAATTTCTTTTGTCTATTCTTATAATCTAATCAGAGATAGAGCTTTCCAGGAAAAAGGGGAATTACTCACGTTGTTAACATTAGTTTTACCAAGTCAGTGAAGCTTCAAACAAGGAATTATTCAAGGGGATATGTTAGATGTTGGAGATTATACAGGTTGACAGAATAGTTCAGGAGATTAATGATGTTTGTTTGGGCAACAAAATAATATAACTTCAGTCGCAATTGGAAATTCATGGCTATCCCCTGGGACAATATCATGGGATGCTATTCGTACAGGCAGACTCGACACTCACTTACTTAACCAGTGTTACTAACAATAAAGACAGTTAAAGCTTTCAACATCACTCACAAGGGATCTTGTACGCTTTAACTGTAATTAGACATCTTTAAGTTGACTCAAAACAATGGTGTCCTCTCTCATATTCAAATTCACTTTATAGAGAGGTTGGTTTCAGGAAGTCAGAGAAAATGGATGGCACCCAAGCTTGGGAGCGATAAGAAAACGGACGCCTCAGATGGGAGACTCAATAAAGGAGACATAGCTACATGTTTTGTGGGGCTATTGAGCATAATATGAATCCTCTGATTTTACATTAACTGACGTATACGACCGTGGTCATTACAACAGAGGGGAGCAAACACCCAAGCCACTAGACCTCATCATAAAAAATGAGGAGGGTATGGTGGCCAAACTGGAACACCTTGCCCCAGCTGGCACCAGTCACCATATAGTGATGTCATTCAGATTTAACTGTTACCTAGTTCAAGATAAGGCCAGGCCAAGACGCAAATAATACAAGGGAAATTACAACGAGATGAGGGAAAAGGTGAGGGGTATCCACTGGCCTGACTCATTAAGGCACAAGAACGCAGACACTACGCTGAATATCATAACTAGTAAAGTGACCCATTTGATCGATAAATATATACCCAAGACCAAACCCAATGCCTCTAGGAATATGAGGGGATACCAGCACATGAACCATGCGGCGGTCGACAAAGTTAAGAAGAAAACCCAGAAATTCAAGACGTGGGTTGGGTCAAATGATGAGCAGGACAGGAGGATGTATGCAAGAGCCAGAAAACAAGCAAAGACAGAATGTAGAAGGGCTGAAAAGGAGTTTCAGAGGCTGGTTGCAAGCAAGGTCAAGTCAAACCCAAAGGCGTTTTACCGCTACGCAAAGTCGAAATTGAAAACGCGAGTAGGAGTATCAGACCTGAGGCTTGATGATGGTAGTTATGCAGATTCTGACCAGGATAAAGCTAAGGCATCGAACAGCTTCTTTTCCTCAGTGTTCACAAGAGAGGATGCTATTAACCTTCCTACGTTTGAGGACAGACGGTTCGACACAGCACTGTCATGGTCACAATGAATGATGGTCTGTTTGAAACCTGATGATTCAAATTATGCTCCATGCTTGCAAAGCATGTGGATAACTGGTGAGTTATCCCTAGGAAGAAATGCATTTTCTCTGGCTTAAGGTGCGTCCATTTTCATAGACTTCCTGAATCTAACCTCCCTCTAAAGTAAATTTGAATGTGAGAGAGAACACCATTGTTTTGAGTCAACTTAGATATATTTGATTACAGTTAAAGCATTCAAGATCTTTGTGAGTGATGCTGAAAGCTTCAACTGTGGGACCGACTAATTACCCAAATGTACCCAAATGTAGCCGGAATGAAGTCAAATAATGGTCGTAGATGAATAAATCGGACTGCCAATCACTTCTCGACTAGTATTTGGTGTCAGAAAGTCACAAAAAATTGGAAAACTTACTTTAATCTGAGTTAATAGATCGCGTGCATGTACCGACGGAGCGAGGAATTACCCAAATGTACCCAAATATAGCCGGAATGAAGTCAAATAATGGTCCTAGATGAATAAATCGGACTGCCAATCACTTCTCGACTAGTATTTGGTGTCACAAAGTCACAAAAAATTGGTAAACTTAATTTAATCTGAGTTAATAGATCGAGTGCATGTACCTTACCTAATACCTACCCTAACCTCACCTCGACTAGTATTTGGTGTCACGAAGTCACAAAAAGTTGGTAAACTTAATTTAATCTGAGTTAATAGATCAAGTGCATGTACCTAACCTAACCTAATCTAATCTAACCTAACCTAACGTAACCCAACACAACTCAGATTAAATTAAGCTTACCAATTTTTTTTTGCTTTATGACACCAAATAATAATCGAGAAGTGATTCACAGCCCCCATTACGCTTGTACGAGTATCATTTAAATTCATTGTGGCTACATTTGGGTAATTCCTCGCTCCGTCGGTACATGCACGCGATCTATTAACTCAGATTAAAGTAAGTTTTCCAATTTTTTGTGACTTTCTGACACCAAATACTGGTCGAGAAGTGATTAGCAGTCCGATATTTGGCTACATTTGGGTAATTAGTCGGACCGTGCTGGGGGGGTGTTGTGTAGCGTACTGTCGTGGCAGGTTGTCAGGGTCTCTTATTTGGCCTCACAACGTACGTACATGAAATATAACCAACACTCAGGATTGAGGTAGAAATGGAAAATCACAGTGTTTCTCATATATATATTGTTGCACAGCACAGTGTTAAAGAGATACTAAGTCGGACGAAGCTTGCTCAGGGTTCCTGTAGGGCGAGGAGCTTTCTGAGGGAGCGTGTGTATGGAGCTGTTGAGGGATGTTGCTTGCTGGTGGCGGTAAGTAGAAAGAGGTCGATGAAGGCCAGGTGAGGTCTTATATAACCGCGGTAGGCGTGGCTTGATGGCAGGCCCCCCGCTTTATTCGGCGTCGCTGGTTACCTGACCTTGACCACGAGGGATACGCCGGTAGATTCGTGGGGGGTCGGCCAGTCAGCGACACCCGGTGTTTATAAGGGAGGACTCCACTACAATGTCATCCTTGGGGATAGCCATGAGTTTCCAATTGCTACTGAAGTCAGATTATTTTGCTTCCCAAACCTCAGAGAATCTGATATTTGCAGTTCGATTATTGTCAGTTGTCTATTTTAGAAAGTCATTAATCTCCTGAGAAGAACATGTAGCGTACTGTATGTGGCCAGTTGTCAATTCTCTTTAGTTGTCTATTATCTCTTTGTATGGGCACACAAACGTACGTACATGTAGATATCTCCACTCAGGAATGAGGTAGGACAGAAACTCACAATGCGCTTTCTGTATATATATTGTTGTACAGCGCAGTGCTTAGGAGTGACTAGGTGAGGAGCTGTGAGAGATGTTGCTGGTCCAGTAGCTGAGTGTAGAATGTTCTCCATGGGTTGTTGTTGTTGAGATTGTCGGACCGTAGTCCGACACGGGCCTTTGCCTATAGGCGGCCCGTTTGGTGGTTCCGGCTGGAGCTCCAAGAGCAGCCAGACCGGATTGGGATTGGAGGTGGTCCCACCTGCAGATTGGAAGGATACTGCAGGTTACAAGTGTGAGCGGACCCCCGATCAGTGAACACTTACCACCAAACCCCACTCTTGGACGTGGTCAGTTTCGGAGTGGCGCGCCCCCCGAACTGGGGTCCGCACTTGCTGGGAGAGGATACTTTCTAAGCTATCTGGGTAGTGGGTATCGTGTGATGACCCGGAGTAGGTGGTGAATGTGGTCTGTTTGGGTCTTTCGGGTTAGAGTGGCCGCTGGTGTTGTGTGTGTTTCTTGGGAGATTTGAGTTCTGTTTCGGAGGCTTTGTGTGACTTCCCAGTCGAGGAGATAGTGTTCAAGTGGGTTGGCTGCTGGCACCTGACAGTAGGTGCATTCCATGACGTCATTTCCGATCATCTGCCAGGAGCACTTGTACCCTAGTCGTAGTCGATGAAGGCTGACTTGGGTTTGTCTTGGAGTTTTCTTGTCAGCGAAAGGTGGCTCCCCTTTTGTGGCCGCCAGGTACCATTTGGCTGATTGGGAACCAGCGTTGAATGCGTGAAGGAAGCTCTTTTTGATGTGGAGCTTGCTAGTCTTTCTGAGGTGATTCTTGATCTGTTGCACGCTTGCTGGAACTTGGATGTGTACGCTACTAGAACGTGTAGCTGCCTTGGCTGCTTCGTCTGCCACGTCGTTTCCTCCGATCCCTACATGACTGGGAATCCAGTGTAAGACGACTGGGCGGTTTTGGCTTTGGAATTCCTGTAGCTGTGCGAGGATCGAGGTAATGATGTGGACGTTGTCTCTTGGTTGACTGTGTTGCAGCGCCTGCATGGCCGATTTCGAGTCCGTGTGAATTATGATGGACTTGTTGTGTTGTGTTGCAGCATGTTGTAGGGCCTTTGAGATTGCTACCAGCTCTGTTTGTAGGGTGGAGCAGTCATTGGAAAGTCTCCATCGGAGGGTCTGACCTTGGGTGTAGAAGGCCGCTCCGGATCTATGATGTTTTGGGTCCACCGAGCCGTCTGTGAAGTATGATGCTGCATCAGCCAGTGTCTCGGTGGCTATGGCTTCGAGAGTTATTTTTTTGAGGTCCTCCTTCTGGAGGTTGGCTTTACTATCGCCTAGGTCGGTAATTTTGAATGTGGCTGGTGGAGGGCTCCATGGTGGAAGAACAACGTAACCATTGTCTCGTGTGTCTTGGTTGTTCTTGACGAGTGTTTCTGCTTGCAGGTGTCGGATGACCTCGCTTGCCTCGTGCGACCAGGTGGCCCCTCGCACTCTGTGGTCGAGGTGGAGGGAGGCACTGATTCGAATTTTGGCAACTGTGGGCTTATCTGATCTACAGATTTTGGCGAGGAGACCGGCTGTCACCTGCTTGACTCGTACTGCCAGGGGTGGTAGTTCGGTTTCCATTTGCAAATTGCAAATTCTGGTCCACATGGGTGCTCCGAGCATGGTCCTGAGAGCATTATTTTGGATTACTTCTAGCTTGGCTATTTGGTCTTTTCTCAGTCCAATGAGTGCTGGAGCACTGTAATCTACCAGCGATCTGATGGCAGCCGTGTAGTAGGCTTTGAGCACATAAAGGTTTGCTCCTGCGGTTGTGCTGGTGAGCGACCTCATTATATTGTGTCTGCTCTTCGTCCTGTGCCTGAGTGTCGTGATCCCAACTACCCTTAATACTTGGGGAGAGAATCCTACTCCAAGTTACTAACAATTAAAGGAACAAATAGGGAACACGGCAATAATTATCCTCACCAAAAAACCTACTCAACTAAGTGTACTTGAAAAGTAGGAACAGTTGAAATAAGTGAATCACAAAAGGGAAGATAATTAATGAATTCAAGTTATGTTTTAAATGGAGTAATGATTAGCAAACCTGAATTTAAGGGAATAAGTACTTGTATAATAAAATAAGAGTGATGCCGGAAGGACGAAAATATACTGTAAGGAGTTAGACCAAACAAATATTACTTAGCATTATTATATTACACAAGACATACGAAATACATACATACAGTACATCAATCACTACAAAATGATTATCCCTACCAAACAGGAGATTCCTTGCCACCAGGATCCCTTCCTAGGCCTAACTAAACGTGTCACTAATACCTGATACCCCTAGGGCATTGCAGAGACTGGATAATGCACTAGACAAAAGGGTCAAGGCTGGAGAATGAATGGACACGTCTAACCTATGCCACGGATTTTTTCACTACTGGCGTGGCGTGGCGTGGGTACACGCAGAGAGGAGCAGAGGAGCGCGCCCAACTCGCGTGATCCAGACATTTGCTAGATTTTCTATATAATTAATTAATACTCTCTTGATTTGAACTTAACAGAGTAAGACAATGATGCATTTTAATAGCATAAATAATTATACAATTAACCTAAGTAACTAAGAGCAATAATAATATAATAAGTACAATAAACAAATTATCAATAACTTGCGTGAAATGGAAACGTGAACACAAGCCTCCACTGTGTGAGTTCCTGAGCGCCACAGGCATGTGACACCTCCTCCAAAAAAGTGAGCTTACAACCAACTGGAAGCGAAAATGGATATACAGCTACACAGCGAAAGTGATAACTAACACAATTGGTTCAAATCAATATGAAGCAAAATAATTCATAATATAACACAAGGTACTCAATGACAATAAAACAAAAAAAAGTAATTTGCATATAGACATAGTTACCAAATAATCAGACTCGAGAAAGTGCATCAGCCAACACGTTCTCTTTTCCGCGGATATGGGAAATGTTCAAGTTATAGGGCTGAAGTGATAGAGCCCACCTCAAAAGTCTTTGGTTGGTATGTTTCATCTTGTCAACAAAAGTAAGTGGGTTATGATCAGTGAACACTTGAATGGGATAAGCAGTGCTGCCAATATATACTTTGAAGTTTTCTAGTGCCATGATCAGTGATAAAGCCTCCTTTTCAATGGTGGCATAGTTTCTCTGATATTTGTTAAATTTTCTAGAAAAATAGCACAACGGATGAAGCACTTGATCACTCTCACCCTCTTGCAGAAGCACAGCACCGGCGCCAATTTCACTGGCGTCGACATGGAGAGTGAACTGTTTCTGGAGGTCAGGTGCAAGTAGTACAGGAGCATTTGCCAGCAGGGATTTAAGATTCTCAAAAGATTGCTGGCAAGCCGTAGACCACTTGAAGGTTTTCTTGCCACCCAGCAGGTCAGTCATGGGAGAGGCAACGGAGGAGAAGTTTGGACAAAAACGGCGGTAGTACCCCGCCATACCCAGCAACCTCATCACACTCTTCTTGTCTCCTGGCACTGGATACTGTTGAATTGCCTCAATTTTGGCGGCTATAGGCTGGACTTCCCCTTGTCCGACCACATGCCCCAAGAAGGTGACGTGGGCATGGCCGAACTCAGTTTTGACAAGGTTCACCGTCAGCTTGCTTGCAGCCAGTACGGAGAAGAGGGCTTGTAGACGACTCATGTGATCTTCTCAGGAACTGCTGAAGACGATAAGGTCGTCTAGGTAACAGCGGACACCTTCCAGACCAGACGTGATGAAATTCATGAGGCGTTGAAAGGTTGCAGGGGCGTTCCGCATGCCAAACGGAAGGACTGTGAATTGGTACAACCCCTCAGGAGTGACAAAAGCAGAGATGGCCCTGGAGCGTTCAGTCAGTCTTATCTGGTAGTAGCCCTGGAGGAGATCCAATTTGGTCACGTACCTTGCCTGTCCAAGATCGTCGATCACGTCGTCAATGCGTGGCAAGGGATAACCATCAGGTTCAGTGACAGCATTCACCTTGCGATAATCCACACACAGCCGCATTGACCCACTTGGCTTTGGAACTAGAACAACAGGGGATGCCCATGGACTGATGCTGGGTTCGACGAGGCCTAGCTCTAGAAGACGCTGTACCTCGGCTCGCACACACTCCCGCTTGAAGGCGTTAAGACGGTAGGGACGCTGTCGGATTGGCTTGGCTCCCCTGGTCTCAACGTCATGCTCCAGCACTGAACAAGAGAGTGGGTAATCACCAACTATAACAAGATACTCCTGTAATAGAGACCTTATATTATTGGCTTGGTCACTAGAGAGATGGCACAACTTAGCACTGGGGTCCTCCAAGATAGTCGAGTTTTCAACTTTTACACTAGACCCATTCATTATTTCAGAAAAACACTGATCTTTATCATCTGTACACTCTGGCACAATGATACAATTTTGCAAGGATTGATCAACACAAGCAACTGCTTTTCCCAGGGTTTCGTTACGAACATGATATGACTTTAAGAGATTGACATGGATAAGGCGTTTTTTCTTACGCCGTTCAGGGGTGCTAATCACGTAATTCACGGACCCCTGTTTTTCTAGTACTTCATATGGACCACTACATTTGGATTTAAAAGGGTGATCATGTAAGGGCAGGAAGGCCAACACCTGCTCCCCCACTTGGAATTCTCTAGGTTTTGCCTTATGGGCCTTATCAAAATGCAGTTTCATTTTCACCTGAGCACACCTTAAGTTGGACTGGGCAAGTTCTACAGCCAGACGCAACTTCTCCTTGAATTGGACCACATATGAAGCTAAGGGCGTCGTGCTCTGATCACTCAACCAACACTCTTTTAACACCTTAAGAGGCCCTCGCGCCTCATGTCCATAGACGAGCTGGAAGGGCGAGAATCCTAGCGACTCTTGTTTACTGTCCCGAACAGCAAACAAAAGCAGGTCAACTCCCTCGTCCCAATCCTTCCCAGTCTCCAGACAGAAGGTGCGCAACATGAGTTTTAGTGTCTGGTGAAACCTCTCTACCACCCCCTGTGACTGAGGGTGATAGGCCGAAGACCTCGACTGCCGGACTCCCAGGGTTTGCATTACCTGATTAAACAACCGGGAAGTAAAATTGGAACCCTGATCTGACTGCACCACTGTAGGAAGGCCTACTTGAGTGAAGAAGTGGGTTAAGGCTTTGATAACATTCTTCGCTGTGATGCGGCGCAAGGGAATGGCTTCAGGATAACGGGTTGCACAATCAATAATGGTTAGCAAGAACTGATGACCACGAGGGGTCTTAGGTAAGGGACCGACACAATCTATGACCACCTTACTAAAGGGCTCTTCAATGACTGGGATAGGCTGCAGAGGGAATGGTTTAACACTGGGGTTCGGTTTCCCCGCTACCTGACAATCATGGCAAGTGCGACAGTAAGAGCTGACGTCTTTCTTCATCCTAGGCCAAAAGAACTGGGATAAAATTTTTGCATAAGTCTTCCTAACTCCTAAATGACCACCCACCCCATCATGAGCGATACTAAGTATGTCCTGCCGCAAAGGTTTGGGAATAACAACTTGATGATGAACTAACCAAGGGTGATTGGCAGGAGAATTGGAGGGACGGAACTTCCGCATTAATACACCAGACCTAGTGTAGTAGCAATTTGATTCTTGCTCGGCTTCTGTCTCAGTAACTGACCTATTGAGAAAACCTACTAGCTCAGGATCCCCTGCTTGTAGCTCAGTAAGCTTACTCCTAGTGATGGGAGAGGAACCAAAACTAGTGACATCTGGGTTCCTATCTCCATCAGAACTACTCTGGAGGTTATCTGGTTGTGGGGAATCCTCAAAAAATTCACTAAGACCAAGATCAGTATGGTCCGGCTGGATAAGATTATCCTCGGACTTTTCACAGTCCTGAAGGGAAACTTCATCAACTTCACTAGTCTCTTCTACCTCTGTACTGCGGCTCATGCTACGGGTCACAGCACACGCAGGGAACAACCCTGGAAGGTCTACTTCTAACTGCACAGTATTATTCTCGGCAGTGGGACAAGATGAGATCACAACATTAGGGAACATCATGTCGCCAACGAGGTCATTTCCTATCAATAGAGAGACCCCTTCTACAGGTAAGCTATCTACTACTCCTAACGTGACATAACCTGACTTTATGGATGACCGCAAGTACACTTGACAAAGGGGAATACGCGACCCACCGGTCAAACCGTTCACAAGCACCCAGCTACCAGTACAGCATGAATCCAGGAATGGAGCAGCTTCTTTAGTAACAAGAGATAAGGCTGAGCCTGTGTCTCTCAAGAGTTTAACAGAAATGGGTTGACTGAATTGATCCAAAGCTAAGGAACCAGGAGAACAAAATGGTTCAAAGGTTGATATCATAGAAGAGGGGGAAGCATTCAGGGCAACAGTCTGACTGAGGGCAGTGACACAGGGCTCCAATAATTTCTCAGATTGCTCGGCCACCCTGACCAAAAGAGTGGGGGATCCTTGGTGAGAGGGATTTCTTTTCTTTAACTTGAGACAGTCGCTGATGACATGTCCTGGCTTCTTACAGTATCTGCAACTAGAGTTTCTCTCACCAGTAGGAGTGGATCCACCTGTCCCATGGACCATGGGCTCACCCAGGGTAGATGATGCAGAACCTGAGGGTCGGGTCGGTATGACAAGAGGCGGGGACCCCGATGTAGATGTTGGTGTGGGCCGCTTGAAGGAAGTGAAGGACTGGGACATGGGAGCATAAGACCTGGAATTTACATTTCTATTAGTTAAGGAATAATGGTCAGCCACTGGACCAGCATCAGCCAGGGTACAGATACCTCTCTGATCCAAGTGTGCTCGAATGTCGCCTGGGATACACTTTTTCACCTCCTCTAGCAGGATTAGTTCAACAAGCTTGTCATGTTCCACATGGGCAGACTGACTTTCAATCCACCTCCGACAAAGAACCTGTTTCTGCCTGAAGAACTCCACAAATGTTTGTTTGTCAGTCTTCCGGCAGTTACGGAACTGTTGCGGGTAGGCTTCAGGAATAAGTTTGTAAGCGCTCAAAACCGCAGACTTAACAAGGGCATAGTCTAGACATTGATCCTCAGAGAGGGCAGAAAACACATCTAATGCCTTACCAGTGAAAGATCTATAAATAAGTTGAGACCATTGAGAAACAGGCCACTTGTTAAGTCGGGCAATTTTCTCAAAAAGAGAGAAGAATTTGTCTGGTTCTTCCTCATTAAATTTAGGAACACTGTTGAGACATTTGTCTAAACTGAATGTTGAAGTATTACTACCTTGAGCCAAACCTCGTTGTTTGAGAGTTTCCAGCTCCACCTCGAGTCTTTTGAGTTCAACTTGTAAGGCCAAATTACTTGGTGTAACAATTTCCTCTGAATTTCCCGACGGTTGGGCTATGACTTCATTGTCAATAAGGTAGTTGAGGACAGCCTCTTCTAACCTAGACTTATTCATGGAAGAGCGGCCTTCTATTTCATAACAATCAGCGAGGGATTGCCACTCTGCCTTAGTAAGCCCCTTCAGTACTTCGTCTGAAGGTGAAGCCAAAAAGCTTTCCAGGTCAAACATGTTGAACTCAAAATCGAGTAGCGAAAAAAGTAACCGTGGCAGCTACTAACTAGCTAGCGAATTAATAATATCAAAATGAAATAAACTGTGAAACACAGCAAGGGATTAACCAAACACCTGGTTCACAAGATAAGGGTTAACTCACCAGTAGCTTAAGCAATACAGGAGCAATATAAATGAACACTGTGAACACAGCAACTTGCATCCAAAATACTTAGCAATGAACAACACCTGGCGAGCAACAACACTTGATATGACGCAACAATGGTGGTTAACTCCCGGACACAGGCCCCCACTTGTCGTGATCCCAACTACCCTTAATACTTGGGGAGAGAATCCTACTCCAAGTTACTAACAATTAAAGGAACAAATAGGGAACACGGCAATAATTATCCTCACCAAAAAACCTACTCAACTAAGTGTACTTGAAAAGTAAGAACAGTTGAAATAAGTGTGTGAGGGGGCGGGTTCTCTAGCTGCCACCAATGTGAGGGGGCGCATTCTCGGTCTGCCACCAATGTGAGGGCGCCTGACTCCCTCTCTGTTTCTACACCACCCTCATCTTATCTACTTCTCTTAGTTCTTACTCTACTCAGTTCCGTCACCTATTCTTGGGTAGAATGGGCGAGGGTCTGGGGTCTGGCCCAATGAAGCCTTGGGGCACATTAATCCGGCTGCATCGGTGCCATCTTCTCATATATGCTCCCGGCTGGACAACTAATACATCCGAGGCCGTTGTTGGATGGTAGAGCGATTCAATAATCACAATGGGATCGGGAGACAAACGGGATCAGCATCAGGGGACCTGTATGGGTGAAGGGACGGCATTTACTAACTGTGACAACAACATCACGTTTCAGGGGACGTTAAAGACGTAAATATGACTTCACTCAGAGCATATCAACTACGTTACTGAAACACTTGCACAATCAACTATTAATTGGGTCAAATCACTTAAAGAAGGGCAAATTACAACACAGAGTGGGTGGCCTACCTGTATGGGTGAAGGGACGGCACTTACTAACGGTTGAAATGCCCGCAGCGCCCTCACTCAAAACAGACCAGGGAGTCCACCTACTTCTATTCCGATTAATTAATTTACTGTACACTCTGACCTTGAAATTGAGACTATGAACTCATTTTCATTCTCTATTATCATCTTCACTAACAATGCTCTGACTCAGCTATCGAAAGCCAAATTAAATTGATTACAAAGGGTTAGATGGCAACAGGTCCCAACAGACAGCGTTTACTCCCATAGACCAAGACGTGGGAAATAGAGAACGGGGGACGTTTCCACTGGGGGGACTCAGAAGGTTTTGTGGACGTTTGAGCGTAATATGAATCCTTAAGGTTTTCAGGTTAGCTCTTATCATGACCATCATGACCATTACAAGTGAATCACAAAAGGGAAGATAATTAATGAATTCAAGTTATGTTTTAAATGGAGTAATGATTAGCAAACCTGAATTTAAGGGAATAAGTACTTGTATAATAAAATAAGAGTGATGCCGGAAGGACGAAAATATACTGTAAGGAGTTAGACCAAACAAATATTACTTAGCATTATTATATTACACAAGACATACGAAATACATACATACATCAATCACTACAAAATGATTATCCCTACCAAACAGGAGATTCCTTGCCACCAGGATCCCTTCCTAGGCCTAACTAAACGTGTCACTAATACCTGATACCCCTAGGGCATTGCAGAGACTGGATAATGCACTAGACAAAAGGGTCAAGGCTGGAGAATGAATGGACACGTCTAACCTATGCCACGGATTTTTTCACTACTGGCGTGGCGTGGCGTGGGTACGCGCAGAGAGGAGCAGAGGAGCGCGCCCAACTCGCGTGATCCAGACATTTGCTAGATTTTCTATATAATTAATTAATACTCTCTTGATTTGAACTTAACAGAGTAAGACAATGATGCATATTAATAGCATACATAATTATACAATTAACCTAAGTAACTAAGAGCAATAATAATATAATAAGTACAATAAACAAATTATCAATAACTTGCGTGAAATGGAAACGTGAACACAAGCCTCCACTGTGTGAGTTCCCGAGCGCCACAGGCATGTGACACTGAGATACTCGAGTTGCGGCTTGAAGGTGAGTTTCTGGTCAAACCAGATTCAAAGACACTGGTGGGTGTTGGTCCAGAACTACCAGCGTGTTTTGTATGGAGAGCGTCTTGTCTGGTGTGTCTGTGCAGTTGGCCATCGCTTTCGACTTGGCTGGATTCATCTTGAGTCCAAGTCTGTTGCACTCCTCTTCTATAAGTTGGAGTGCGTGTTGCGTGTTGGCTAGTCTGTTTGATCCTCTTACTATAAGCTGTAAGTCGTCTGCATAGCATAGAAGCTTGGCTGTTTGTCTGAAAGGAAGTTTGACTAGATTTTCCATCAGGACATTGAACAGCATTGGACTGAGGATGCCTCCTTGTGGGGTTCCGTTTTCATGGACCCTGTAGCTTGAGGTTGCTCCCTGAAAGCGTACTCGTGCTTCTCTCTGTGTGAGGTAGTTCTGGATCCACCCCAGCAACCTTCCTTTGACGCCTTTTTCAGCGAGCGTTGTAGTAATGGCCAGTGGATTTGCTAGTTCGAAGGCCTTCTCCAGGTCGAGGAAGACCACCAGAGCTGGTTTGTAGTCCACTGTGCTGAGTATCTCGGCGATGTTGTTGCCTGTGCCGGTGTTATCGGTGTAAGCAAAGATGTGAGGGTGTGGGCTGCCTACTTTCCACTTGAGTCGGTTGAGAGTCATTCTTTCTCCCGTCTTCGCTATGCAGTTGAGAAGGGAGATGGGCCTCGGTTTGTCTGGTTCTCTGGGCTTCGAAATGGGTTGTGTATCTGTCTTCTTCCATTCCGGTGGGAGGTCTTTGTGCTGTCCACGAAGCATTGATGGCTTGTAGCAGAGCCTCGTGTCCGGCTGTACCGGCATGAGAAAGCATGGAGTAGGTTATCCTGTCGGCCCCTGGTGCTGTGTCCTTGCTTCGTTTTAGCGACTTCTGGAGTTCTTGCTGGTTGAAAGGTCTGTCGGTGTCATCTTCACTGTTGCAGGCCTCTTCGATCATCTGCAGTCTGACCTGTCGCAGACGCCGTTGTGTCTCCTCCCCCTGTCTCGGGAGGTTTTTCGTTGCTGCTCGGTCAGAGAACAGTTTTGCAAGTCTCTCGGCATCCTCTTCTGGGTTGGGATGGGTTGGTGGTGGTGGTGTTGCCTTCCCAGATGCCCTTCGGATCTGGGCCCACATCCTGCCAAGGGAGGTGTGCTCGTTCAGCTCGGAGCACCACTTGAGCCAGCTTACGTTTTTTATTTCTTCCTTCTCGTCCCTGGTATCCTTAACTATGACTTGCAGTGTAACGGGCCGAGTTTTTTCTTTTCAATAATTTACCATCCAGCTATTCTTTTCTGTTAATAGTCTATTTATCCATACTTATATGCTCTGTGTAGTACTCTTTCCAATGAGTACTCTGTTTTATATACTTATCCTTCTTCCATTCTTTACATATATATTTATTCTTATATGTTCTTACTTATATTCTTGTATGTTCTTTACCTCTATATACCTTATATTCTTATATATTCTGATATAAGTAACTCTTATGCTTCTCTACTTATGTTTTCCAAGTCAAGGTTCTTTCTTTTCATTTCCTTTCATATAGATTGTATTCTCAGTTTCAATGTTCTTACCTTTCTGAAGTATACTTTGTTTTATGTTTTTCTTATACATGGGTTAGTCTGGGGAACCATATTATTCTTTGTATAACACTTTTTATACTTACAAAGGGTAGCTGCCACCACCCAGACTTTTCATTATATAACATAACTCATGGAAAGTTGTTGGGTAGTGTGGTAGATGTATAGGCCCGTGAGTAAGTATTACTTTCTGGGAACCAATGTTTAGAAGGAATAGAGTGGTGATACTCAGATTACTAATTCACTATTTATTAACACAGTGAGTGGAGAAGATGCATATTAGATTCACTCACGCTAAACAGAACCGAAATTAACTTACTAAGTCATCAAACACTTCAAGAACTATTAGCTCATTAAATACCTCCAAATACTTATTACTTCATTAGACAATTGTGGTATTAATCCTCTGACAAATGAGATTCAGTAATTATACACAAGATATCACTGGACCCTCAGGTCTTACTTTTACAAGTAACAAACTACATCTTCAATTCTTGGTTACAAAATTTAACAATCAATATATTATTCCATTGTTACTGCAAGTGGATAATATGACACACTTGACATTATCCCAAATCAAATTATAACCTCACGTTCTATCATCATGAACATGATACTTTTCCTTCAGTTCATGTACTCAACTCACATAACATATTTCCTGGTAATATCAACATTTATGGTTTCACTGCTTAACCTGGGATTTCCATCTGTTAGTTAATCCCTCAATCAAGAGACAATAATACTTAGGCCCGTGTAACTGTGAGGAGTGCCTCAGGGTATATATCCCAAGTGTCTCCATAACAAATGAAGATCGCTGTCAGGGGGTTGGTTGTAGACCGACACACGCCAAGGGAGCTGCCGCCTAAGTTGCAGGAAAAGGATTTCCCAGTTTAATCCTGTCGAATTAACGGCATCGTCCAACTCTGCTACCGACCCACGGTAGCCGATGAGTATTCAGCTCAACACACTGGCCTGGAGATACTTTGAGGAAGAGTCACGAATGCGTCAATAATTAACTTCAACTATACAAAACATACGTCTGGCAACGGCCCAGCCGATATCTAAAACTCTACGTTACTCGACTTAATTGGCACAGAAGTCACTATGTTAAAACATGAACACTGATATTCACAAAATTGACTAAGTTAAACTGAATTACTAGGCGGCGGGGAACACACATAACCATACCTGGAGATACGTTGAGGAAGAGTCACGAATGCGTGATTCTCCCTCGTGTAGAGGTATATACGTGCACCTGCTGGGCAGCTTGGGCCTCCATATTCATGCCAGAAAGGTCAATCTTACCAACAACATACCTTCTCTACCCTTTTGGATCACCGTATACTTAATTATGAACTCCGGCATTCCTGATCAGGGTAATTTCCTATGTCTATTCATATAATCTAATCGGAGGTTGAGCTTGCCAGGAAAAGGTGGAATATACTCGTTGATAACATCAATTCTGCAAGCTTAGGCCTGGAGGCGAACAAGGAGCTATTCACAGGGAGACGTTAGATCTTGGAGATTATACCAGTTGACAGAATAATTCAGGAAATTAATGACTTTCTTCAATAGACAACTAACTCTAACTAAACTACAAACATCAGATTCTCTGATGTCGGGGCGACAAAATAACATAACTTCAGTAGCGATCAGAAACTCATGGGTATTCTTAGGGAACGAAACCGATGGGTATCGTTTGTCCTGGCAGACTCAACACTCACTTACTTGACACGTCTTATTAACAATAAGGACAGTTGAAGCGTTCAACACCACTCACAATAGATCTTGAATGTTTCAACTGTAAACAGACATATCTAAGCTGACTCAAAACCAGGATGTTCTCTCTCACATTCAAATTCATTATATAGAGAGGTTGGTTTCAGTGAGTCAGAGAAAATGGGATAACGGAGGACTGAGGAGTCTTGAAGTGACGAGAAAACGGACTCCTCAGATGGAGGACTCAAAATAAAAGCCGAGGTACATGTTTTGTGGGCTATTGAGCGTAATATGAACCATTTGATTTTGGCGTTAACTGACGTGTACAACCGTGGTCGTTACAGCAGGAGATGTCTGTTTGTTTCCGTGGGATGTCTCCTGTAGTTTCTTCGGGCCATGTTCACTCTGTGGTTGAGTTCTTTCACCCTGGGACAGTAGTACCAGTAATCATTGTACTGTCTTGATGTGGGTTTTGTTTTTGGGATAGCCTCTTCTGCCGCTTGATGAAACTCCTCGACCAATTGTTGGTGGAGAGTTGTCTCGTCCACGGGTGGTGCGCCGGCCGGCTGTGATTTTTCGCGCCACTTAGCCAGGTGTTTCTTAAAGAGTCCCCAGTCTGCCTTTTGGGTATTGTATCTCCATCTCGGGGGGGGGGGGGGGGGGGGATGGAGTGGGGAGTTTGTTCACCTTCAGCGTTGTTAGGGTGGCGAAGTGGTCGCTGGTCAGCGTGGGGTGTAGCTGCCAGGAGGCCGAAGGCTGTAGTGCACTGGAGACGAAGGTTAGATCTAGCCTTCCTCCCCTAGTGTGGGTGGGCTCTCCGGTGTTCAGGAGGCAGATCTCGGGTGTATCTTGAAAGGTGGTGTATAGGTGTAGGCCGTCTTCATTTGTGGGGCTTACCGAGCTTAGGAAGGGATGATGTGCGTTGAAATCCCCTCCTATGAGTGTGGCGTGGTCAGCGGCCGAAGCAAATAATTGAGTCACCTCCAGTGAGCCCCTTGGGTTCTTGTAGATGTTGTGAACAGTTAATTCCCGTTCTTGGAGGGTTACTTTGACGGCCTGTGTCTCGATGTTTTCCCCACATGGAAATTACTGCGTGACCTCGGAGGAGGGTATGCTTGACTTGACCAGGATCATACATCCTCTTGTTGACGCTTGCGTGAAATGCCTCCTGTATGTCTTGTAACCACTGAATTTGAAACAGTGGTGTTCTTGTAGAAGTGTTTCTTGTAGCAGTATGATGTCAAGCTTGTCCTTGGCTGCTGCATCTTGTAGGAGGTGTTTCTTGTTTTTGATGCCCTGAGCATTCCATGTTAGGATGTTCAGGGTGCTGATGTGTTCCACCACTGTTTCATGGAGATGTCCAAGTTCGATTCCAACTGGATCAGGTTCATATCTTCGTGTTCTGTGGTTTTTGCCTTCTGGGCCGTGGTTTGGTTCAGGGGAGTTGAAACGACCAATTTCTTTCTGGGAGCTGTCGGTATCTTGGGTTCTCTGGTGGCCTTCTTCGATGTAGAGTGTACCTCTGCTGTCACTCGTGTGAGGACCGGCGTGGCTTCCTCCACTAAGGTGGCTGGAGCTGTGGCGACTTGCCTGAGGACGCTCCCCATGAGTATTTGGAGCTGTGTGGGTTGGATCTTGTGACCCAGTAGTCCGGCTAGGCCCTCCGCGAAGGTTGTCAGTACCTTGGCTAGGTCTGATACGTGCATCATTCCTTCTGGTGCTTTGGTGTGTGCTTCTTTTGTCTTTTTCGTGGTTGTCGTTGTCTGCTGCTTGGGTGGCTGAGGTGTGGCCGTAGTGAGGCCAGGATACTGGGCTGCACTTTGGGTGTTGACCGGCTGAGGAGGTTGGCTTTGTTGTCTTGGCCTTTGGGTTCCCCACACGAAGGTACTTGGTGGGGCTGGTGTGCAGGCGGTGGGGGCCGGTCTTGCAGCTGGCCGGTTTGCCTGGACCCTCCTTGTCCTCTCGGAGCATCCAGGGTTCCAGGCGTGGTATTTGCCCCCGCAGTTGGCACACTTGGGGGCAATTTTTTCTCCATTTTTCAGCTTGGTGAGGCAGGAGTGTGTGCCGTGCTTCTGTGCGCAGACTGCGCAGATTTCCTTGTATGTTCACCTTGTCTGATGGTGCCCGTATTTCTGGCATCTGAAGCACCGCAGGGGCTCTGGGACGAAGGGCCTCACTTCGTAAATCCCCCATGTTTTGAGGTCTATGGTGCTGGGGGGTGAACCGTAGTGCGTTATGAGCACTTGTTTTGTGGTGGCCGTCTTGTCGGACAGGGGAGAGCATCTCTCGGCTTTTAAGATCTTCGGGTGGTTCTCCAGGGGTTCGAGAGGTAGTTCCTTTGGGTACCGGAGGACTACCGACGTCATCAGTTTCTGGGCGGGGTCTAACTTGGTTGATGCAAGGGTGGTGGTATTTTGTAGGTAAGTGTCGAGGGTGGTGGCGGAGTCCTTGTCTTTGGGGTGAATAATCATCTCCCCCTTTAGGTTGGGCCGCACTGAGAACTTGGCCAGTGGATTTTGCTTTTCTATCTCTGTGATGGCGGCATATGTCGTTTTTGTGTCCGTTTTCGTGATCCGGAATTTTGGCAGTGTCGTTGGAGGTGAGCTGATGGTGGTGATGGGTGCCTTTTGGGCTGCTTGACGGCATTCGTTTCCCGAAGAAGCACGTCGGCGTTTTTTATTTTCTACTTTCGTCCAGTTGTCGTCCTCAGTGGCAGTAGCAGTGGTGGTGGAGTTGTTGGAGGTGGTGGCAGTGTTCCTGCTTTTTAGGGCTTCATTGAAGGCGCATAACTGGTCCACTTTCTCTGTGCGGAGCCTGTCGTAGTTCGGGTCGTCAGGTTGGCGGTTCAGGCGGGGGTCGCAGTTAGGAGGGCGTACGCGCTCCATAACCGTTTTTTTTTTTTTTTTTTTTTTAAATCCTACCTTTTCCGGTTGAGTAAGTAGCAGACGAATTTCAGCACTCCCCACTGGCTGGTGGTCGTAGAGTGGTTCCTGAGCTTCTCTCCCGGAGCCCAGTTGGGGAAGCCTACTTCCTAGTGTATGTGACTGCTCACTTATAGACGTGAGCTAAGTGTGCCTATTGGGGAAGGATAAGGATTGCTACCCTCTTTCCAGGTGGACCCGCACGATCACGGTTTTCCTGGAAAGGCTCGGCTGGGATGGGTTTTGCTCCAACCCCCTTTCGTGCTCACAATCTCCTGGGAGGGAGGTGAACAGTTACAGGGGAGACCGCAGGACGAATACACTTTTTGAGGGTGCAGGTCCTTAGGCCAGAGCGAAAAAGGAAAAATAGCAGTAGAAGGAAAAGAGCTCAAACCACGCCGGGAATATCGCGCTATAACTGCTCTCCAGCTGGAGTGTGGGTCACTCACACCACCAGTGGGGAGGGCAAGCTAATCTCGATAAACCGAAAACGCTCGTGAGTTGTTGTTGACGATGTCAGTCGTGGATGGTCCGGTCCGGGAAGATGGCCAAACAATGGCACAAGAGAGAGGGCGGTCTTCACAGTTCGGGTCCTGCAGGAGGTTTTGTTGAGAGGTCTTCTTAGTTCAGGAGCGATGTGTGAAGTGGGAGAGGTGCACAGTACCTGTACGCAAGCCCTCTCCCTCAAGAATGTTACCAACACTGTTGACATGGGCAACTCCCTTAGCCAATAAGGTCGGAGAGGTGTACCTAACAAAGAATGGTACCAACATACAGATGACATGAACGCCTCCCTTAGCCAATAAGGTCGGGGAGGGGTGCATTGTACCTGTACACAAACCCTCTCCCTCAAGAATGGGACCAGGAACTCACAATACCTGCAAAAGCCCACCACGCAAATTGCAGAAGTCCTTTACAAGCAAAAGGAAAGAAAGAAAGCAGTAATAACCCAACTCTGCCAACCACTAATAGAACCTACAATCCCCCCAAAAGAAAAACTTAACCCACCCAATCTTACTCACAATCCCTCCTAAAAAAAAAAAAAAAAAAAAAAAAAACTAACTCAACTTATCCAATCACTAATCAACACCTACAATCCTCCCAAAACAAAAACTTAATATACCCAACCTTTCTAACAATCCCCTTCGACCCCCCCCCCCAAAAAAAAGAAAAAAACACATGACTCAATTCAACTATTCATTAGCCACACAAATCATATCACCCCTAAGAAATCCTACCATACTATAAATTGACCCAACAACCTCCAAAGCCCCCCTCTCCTCTCCTCTCCTCTCCTCTCCTCCCCTCTCCTCTCCTCCCAACAACCGAACCATACCTGACCTTATAACAATTATCATAACCCTCCCCTCTCCCTTTACTATATTTCCACACAAACACATACACACTCACACAACAACCCCCCTTAAGCAATTCTAATTCAGCTCAAATCAACATACATTTGCCACCCCCGCCAATCCCCAAACATAAACTCCCCCCCTCCCACAACCAATCCCCAAACACAACACCCCCCCCCCCCCCCCGCCAGACAAAGCCTCTCATAATACTACAACTCTCCAGAACCAAATCAAACATACCCAACTTCTATAACAGCCACTGTCAACAAAATCGACCTAACTCAAGACTGAAACCAAACAACCTATATCTCACTCTCATCTCTGTTCACAATTTGACAAAGCTCAAATCTGTCTCCTGCTATTACTAAATAACTCTCCTACGATACACTCATCCTTCCTTACTACGAATACTTTGACACTTCAAGCTCAAAGATTCAAAACTCTTCCTCCAACTCTCTCCATTTCTCTCTGACATAGCTGAAAGACCCACAACTCTCAGAACCAAATCAAACATACCCAACGTCTGTGACATCCAATCTCAATAAAATCGACCTTACTCAAGACTGAAACCAATCAACCTATATCTCATTCTTGTCTCCGTTCATAATTTGACAAAATTACGATACGCTCATCCTTCCTTGTAATGGTCATGATAAGAGCTAACCTGAAAACCTTAAGGATTCATATTACGCTCAAACGTCCACAAAACCTTCTGAGTCCCCCAGTGGAAACGTTCCCCGTTTTCTCTGTTTCCCCAGCCTTTGTCTATGGGAGCAGACGCTGTATGCTGGGACCTGTTGCCAGCTAACCCTTTGTAATCAATTTAATTTTGCTTTCGATAGCTGAGTCAGAGCATTGTTAGTTGAGATAATAATAGAGAATGAAGATGAGTTCATAGTCTCAGTTTCAACGTCAGAGTGTACAGTAAATTAATTCATCGGAATAGGAGTAGCTGGACTCCCTGGCCTGTTTTGAGTGAGGGCGCCGCGGGCATTTCAACCGTTAGTAAGTGCCTGTCCCTTCATCCATACAGGTATGCCATTCCACGCTGTGTTGTAATTTGCCTTTCTTTAAGTGATTTGACCCAATTAATAGTTGATTGTGCAAGTGTTACAGTAACGTAGTTGATATGCTCTGAGTAAAGTCATACTTACGTCTTTAACTTCCCCGGAAACGTGATGTTGTTGTCACCGGTTAGTAAGTGCCCGTCCCTTCATCCATACAGGTCCCTAACGCAGCCTAGGCCGTGTCTGTAGGGTGGATGTTGTATCCACAATGTCTGGGGAGATGTCCGAGGTCCAGTAGGATCTGTTACCTTCGTGAGACCCGGCCGTCAGACACTTCAGACTACCTATAGCCCCCATAGCTGGCTCGTCTGTCCCTAACGCTCGGCCGGCGAGGTGACGCCGGACCACCAAGCCACCCACCACTACCAGCCCCCATCATTGGTGGATGAGTGTCCAACTCAGTAGGGCTATTTGTGTGGTGAAATTAATCCACTGGGATCTCCAGAGTTCGTTGGATAGTACTCCATGGTGGCTGGACCCCATGGCTGTTGCTTGAGTATCACCCCTGACGACTGAGTGTTGTAGTGGCAGTTGCCCTAGTATTTATGGTGCTAAGTGACTATATTAGTTGTGTTATTGAGTATGTCCACCCAGTAGGGTTGGAAGTGTTATTGAATATGTCCACCCAATAATGGTGTGAGTATGTTGAGCCTGAGGGCCTAGTACTAGATTTCGTCTGTTAGTACAAATAAATTCTTTCTTCTAATTTCATATTCATGTTAAATAAACTTTGTATTTGTATAATTGTGTCTATTAATTACCTACAGTATTTACCGTTATTTCTTCCCTATTGCTGGATACTATCATTACACCTACCCACGAGCCTCCTATCGTCACGCTACCAATGATGATAAGTATAAGAGTAAAAGGAATTGTTACTGGCACACAGAGGCCCTCATATATGGTGACGGTTCAAGCCCTCATAAATGGTGGCAGTACCAGCCCTCATAAATGGTGGCAGCTATGGTGATGTAATGAACATAGTATCGAGTTGGGAGGAATGACTGTGATACTGTAGTTTTAGCTGAGTGATAACCATTTCTCTGTACGGGTATTTAATAACCATTCCACTGTAACTAATGAGTATTTCAGATTGCTAATGATTTTGTTCCATATTTTTCCGAGGTACAGCTTTTTGTGGTGGTCTGCAGAGAAAGTGAAATAAGTTCAAAGAAATACCTTGGAGTTAGGTTAGAAAAAAGTCTTGTTTAAAGTAAATGATACCTGCAACAATAACTTGAGGGTAGAGTGTGAATAAGGTTCATTAATATTGGAAGAATTTTGATGTGTAACAGTCTGCCAAATTTTTTTTTCCGTTGTTAACTCAGTATTACTTACAGACAGTGAATACAGGTTTGGGCCGTGGCACTAGTTGTGAAATGTTCCATCGTGTGAGTGCCCAGTGTTTTAATTCTGAGTGCTAACAGAAGCATTGCACTATATGCAAAGGTTAAGTGGATGCTAATTCTGTACTTGTCATATTCTTTAGTTATGTGTTAGGTAGGATATATATTAGGGTGACAATAGTGCATAGGGGTGAATTTCTAAAATTGATTAAATGGAATGGCCATTACTCCAATACTGCGTACCTATGAAAAAAGAACACAGGCGAAATCCTGGGTCATTTGGACAATATTTAGAGGTAGCTCAAGTCAATTGAAGTTTTATCCTTATAGGCAAAAAATACGAATATTCATAATATGCCGGTTTATTTTAAAATTTACATATTGAGCAAGTTTATGTGTACACTGTACATATAAATGATTAATTCCTTTTTAAAATGAAACTGCAGTGAACACGCTTACATCAATGGGTGGGAGAGGTGTGGACAACCCATTCATTGTTTTCGCTTTTTGCTTGTAAGGTCCTGTTTTGATGTCCCTGGTTGTGACCGCCTCTGCTCTTCAACAACCTGCAGCAGATGTTGACGCTGGTCTTCACTCTTCGTGATCTTGCTGTTGAATGCCTGTATCAAGGCAATCCCTCTCTCTGCAGTGTCGTTGATGACTCTGAGACCACCCACAACTGCAACGCCAGTTTTGAAGTCTTCATCATCAGAACATGTGTCAGGTTCCTTGGACAAAAAAGAAGTCTTCATTTTGAGACTTTCAAATAGAAATTTTGATCCTCTAGAAGCAAAGTCTGAGAGCTGCTTTGTGGGAAGGGAAGATGTGGCAGGAAGAGCAGCACGTTTTGGTGAATCCTCGGTCGCCTTCCTCTCAACGATTGCCCGAACTATGTTTGTCTTCATTGTTGCATTAACTTGTGGATCGAAGAGTGCAAGACCCACCAAGCTTTCACTGAGGTACCACAGGTGACGACCGAAGACTGTGAGACATGTTCTTGATATTTTGACGTCGTGGTACTCTGACAGGTCTTGGAGGAGCCGCAAATCATTAGCAGGAGCGGAGGATGGAACGGAGGCCGTGAACCATGCACTGACATACACCTCTAGCACAAAGAATGTGAATCGTTTCAAGCCTAATGTCTCACGAGCAGTTAGTTTAAACTGATTAGCAAAAATCAGGATCTTCATGACATAAATGAGCTTAGCCATCCACCGTACTCGGTGAAGTGCTCCGGGCCGTCGGAGATTAAACTTGGGTAGAGCTCCATCGAGAAACCTGATTGCTAGCTCCAGTACCTCACGGTAATCATCACGTGGCTGCTGCTTCTTGCCCAGATGATGTTTCCAGCAACAGATGAGGTCATCTCGTTTCTCGTACAAACTTGGAGGGAGGTCTGAGAGAGGGCTGTAGTCATCTTGACTGATGTCCTTCCACTTATGCTTGAAGCGAGAGAAGAGAGTAATATCTGGTCCAGAGGAAGGCCCCATGCATTCCACATACGCTTTCTCGGCAACAAGCTCAAGGATGTGGTGACGACACGCGAGATGCAGAAGACGGCGGCCGAGTTTCTGCTCCAGAATGACACATGCCCCCGACAAGTGCCCAGTGTTTGAAGCTGTTGTGTCAAAACTGAGTGCTGAAACATTCTCTGATATTTTCCACTCTTCCAGCGCTGCACTGACTGCTGTAGCAATGGCCTGTCCAGTCCCTGACAATAGTTTCGGGACACCAAGCAGCTTTTCAGTATTGATTCCGGAGACAAGAATGGCGATTCGGTCAACACTCGCTCCTTGTTCATCAGGAATAATTTTTCCATCCCAGTGCACAGTGAGCACTTCACTAGGTTGAAATTTTTCTTTAATTTCGTTGGCAATCCCAGAACGGTGGGTCGCTCGCGAAGTACGCACTGTCTCATAGTTTAAAACTAGTTCCATTGGGTCATGACCTAGACTAGCAGCCGTGGCACTGACGATCCAGAGAGCAGAGCGGTGACTGATCCCAGTGCGGTCCAATGTACTTGACAATTCAGGGGTGATAACTTTGAGAGTAGCACGTTTACGATTGGAAGAAGATACCACTGGTAATATCGCTAGGGAACTTGTAGATGATGACGAGCTTGATTGTGATTCTGTTTCAGACGAAGAACCCAACTCATCATATTCAAGAGCAGAACTGGCTTGATTCTGTTGTAGAGATTGCTTACTCTTGCTTTCTTCCTGACGCTTCATGGAACAAGCAATCTTTTTGTCTACTCCTGCCATTACACCTCTTCTCCCTTTTTCTCGTTGCGCCGCCAGGAATGCTCGGTCTTCTTTGATGGTCAAGAGCTGCATTGCCTTGGGGTGGGCAACATCGAAGAGGTCCTCTAACTCATCACAAAAAGTTTCCTCTTTCTTACGTTGTGTGTCTGTAGTGCGAGTGCAGTTTTTCTTAAGTCCCTTCCACATTAAAAAAAGATCCACTACCTTTCGTCCAATACTCTTCTCAGTTATGGTAGGAATCCGTGCTTTATTCCAGAAACTAATAACCGATGCTGCAACTTCACTCGCAGAATCATTCACTGTTTTCTTATGTTCATTGTGACCGTGGAAAAACAGACATAGAACATCTCCTCTTGAAGGAAGTTGTGCACCCGTGATTTCGGTTATGTGTTGACCAATGAGCCAAACTTCAGTTTTTGAACGTGTACTCGCCATTGAACCTGAAGCAAACAAAAACATTTATGTAACTTATGTTGTTACTGTTATGCAAACAACAGCACCCATAAAGCATACGGCATGCAAGATCACTTGTATAAAGTTTTTAGAGTGTTATATAGCTAAATTGATGCATTGATTTTAGACAAAGACAATGGTACTAACCGTAATACTGCAATAAGAGCGACGCACACACACCCACCGTCACGTCTCACACACAACTGATGCTACTGTACCAGTCAGACACTGGCACACAACCTCTTCCCCCTACCCGGACCCACACCCGCCTCTCCCTCCCCTCTGCATTGCCAATAGCTGCACCAGCCAAAATACTCATTACTCATTTTTAGAAACAACTTTAGTTTGAATTTGCATTCTACATATACCTGCAAAGTTTCATAGTAATCGGTTCATAAATAAAGAAATTAGAAAAAATCAATAATAATTTCAGTAGTGTTAACTTCAAATGGCTTGAGCTACCTCTAAATATTGTCCAAATGACCCAGGATTTCGCCTGTGTTCTTTTTTCATGAGTACGCAGTATTGGACAAATGGCCATCTAAAAATTAAAACTTTTACTTTTTATTGTCACCCTAATATATATTCCATTTACTTAATATCTCAGGGCATTTTACAGTTCCTCATATTAATATTTCTATGTATATGGTATAATTTTAAAGTTATTTTAATCAGGTGCTAACGGTTCATTATTTGGTGAAACGTATGTTATGTGAACTCTAATGCCAGTATACTTTCAGAATACAGTATTATATATGTGAGGACCTTATGGTGATACGGTATATGGAAAGTGTTATACAAGTGTATGGACCCAGAATTGTGAGTACAGAAATTCGTGAAGTGTTCACGCAGTGTTGCACCATACTGAGTGTGTGAATGGCAAAGTGTCTCAGTGAAGTTTTCATGCAGTAATATTATCTTTTGGGAGATTAATAATCTGAACAGTATTTTGAATAGTTGATGCATGGAATGTTTAGTGGTATTGCAGAAAATTAGTACCAGTCCTTGGGTCTTGAGTGAGAACTGTGCATGTATTGTATTTGCAGTGGGGTATACCTGTAGTATTGACTTGTTGTAACAATGGCAGATGCTAACGCAAATAAGGGGACCATGACGGCCAAAGCCGCTGTTGATTCAGCAACAGAAGTCCAAGCTCTTCGGGCTAAACTCGCTGAGTCTATGGATACGATAAGGAGACAACAAGCTTTGCTTGATGAACGGAGGGAAGAACCGGCTGTACCTACTCGTCCTGCCGTGGTTCCACTTTTGCCCCCTCCTAACGATATACCCAGCCGACCTCCTGGCCCCCATTACCACCAATACATTCCGAGGCTGTCCTATGACGACCTCGTTGGTCTTAACGCAGACACCATCATAACTAAATTCTGTAAGAGAGCAGAGTATTGCGCAGTTAACTCAAGGGATAGATGGTATGTAGCTACCGACCGCATGGACCCGCAGATTGAAGACAGGGTCCAAGTAGAACTCGGTACCGATGAGGAAGATTGGGATAAACTTAAAGCAACCTTGCAGAAATTGTTTGTGAAACCAATCCCTCTGGAAGTTGCCTGGCAGGAATTTGCGCGTTTAGAGTACAATTTGGAAGATGATCCCCGGCTCTTTTTGGGCCAAATTAAATCCGCTCTCACCACCATTTTCCGCCGGTATGGGCCCAGGGAAGGTGAAGAACAAACGTTGAAAGATAAATTGTACCAGAAACTGCCAGAACAGTTGAAAGACGAGTTGATATCTTACTATTCCCCTTGTCCAGTAGACATGATGGCCGAACAATTGGAGAAACTCCGACATAGCTATCTGAGAAGTAACAGAACTGGGTATCCTGGTATCCGGCCAGTTCACAAGCAGGCGAACCAAGAACTCCCAATAAAGAATGAAAGAGCCAGTAGGGCAGAAGGTAATGTAACAGGAGGAGCTTGGGATACCAGTAGTAAGCGAGATCAACACGCTGTAGCCTTATTTGAAAGTCCTCGTAAAAAGTTAGTGGGAAAGCGACAGGGACCTTACTGTCCATATTGCCGAACACCGAATCATGATACTTCTACTTGCCCCTTAAATCCACCCCCACGTTCATGTTGGGATTGCTTAGAAGTAGGATGTCGGAGAAACAGTCAACGCTGCCCCGGACGCGCCAATCGTCGGCAATGTCCAAAATATTGACAGAAGCGGGTTCCTTCCAATGTGTCTCCTTGCATTTGGTTTACTGTAAATGAACGGGTCTGTCTTGCTTTAATAGATACAGGTAGTGAAGCCACCTTAATTCAGGAGAGTCTAGTAAAAACTTTGAATTTGCAACCCATCAAACCTTGTAAAGATAGATACCAGGGTGTTACGGGAGATGAGTTGAAAATTAAAGGTAAAGTAGTCATAACAGTACAAGTAACACCCCAGTTGCAAGTCAGACACCATGCTATTGTGGTGGATGATAAATACTTTAATGCAGAATTACTATTCGGAGCAGATCTCCTTGGTAGATTTAGAGTAACCTGGGAACGTAAAAGGAAACTTCATTTGGGCAGGCCAGTCACATGAATATGGGAAAGTAGTAATGAGAGATCACATGCAAGGAATCAAATGCGTCAATAGATTGTCATTAAAGCCCGATGTACCTTGTCCACCACAGTTGAAGAGGCTCCATATTGATAGGAAGACTATTGTACGAGGCCACCATGCACAGATCTTATCCATCAAGGTGAAAGTAGAGATAGGTCAAATTCTGAGCGTACGATTCACGCATAAAAGTTTCAACCAACAACCAGAGATATGTGTTAGAGTACAGCCAGATTCACGTATATATTTGCCAGTAAGTAATTGTACCAATAAATCAGTGTATTTGAGAGTTGGCACTGTCATTGGCGAATATGAGTTAATCCCGGAGGAGATAATCTCGTATGTTGACACTAAGGGAAATCACTTGGGACATATTCAACAGGTCTATGACAAATTGTGTAAAGTAAAGTCTTCAACTGAATTCTCCCTTTGTGCACCTCATTACCTAGCCATTCAAACAGAAGGGGAGAGGAGATCCTCAAACCAATTAAAAGTCAATGTAGCTGCTGATCAGAGAGTACCGTCCTCTGACTGTGTAATTTGTGCCGGAATTCCCAACGGTACAGTAAAGAAGGTAAGACATGTCCAAGAGATTTCCAACAGTATGATACCGGAATGTGACGAAGTAAAAGGCGGAACCACTAGACAAGAGAAGTTGAAAGAGTTAATTAGAAACCAACCGTGGAACCATCTAGACCGAGAAATGCGTAAACATTTGCGGAAAGTAATTCTAGCTCATGATTCCTTATTTGTTTTAGGACCACATGAAATAGGGTCAATTGCTGTTATACCCGCTAACATTCAGCTCGCCAACCACAATCCTGTCCGAGGACCACAGTATAGACACCCCGAGAAAGCAAAGGAGATAATTAAGAAATGATAACAGATATGAGGGATCGTAATATCATTGAACCATCGACTGCCTCCTGGTTATCCCCCATTGTTCTGGTAACAAAACCCAACGGTTCAAAGCGTATGTGCTTAGATTTTCGAGCGGTCAATAAGCATTTGAAGGTCGACATACAACCCTTGCCACGAATTGACGAATTAGTAGAGAAAGCTGCAGGAAATAAATATTATGCCACCTTAGATTTGAAGGATGCATATTATCAGGTCATCCTTAACGACAGCAGCCGAGATCTAACTACTTTTAGCGATGGGTACAATCTATGGAGGTTCACACGCCTTCCGTTTGGACTCTCAGCTAGTCCTGCCGTTTTCACTCGAGAAGTAAACCGAGTATTAGCTCCATTAGCAGTGGAAGACTGGGTACGAAACTATCTTGATGATGTAATAGTATGGGCTCCTGACTTCCCCACCTTGTTGCAAAGACTCACCAGAGTATTTGAGAGATTTGAAGAGATGGGTATTAAACTAAATTTGTCTAAGTGTCAATTTGGCCATAAGCAAGTTAAATTCTTAGGACATGTAGTTTCAGAGAGAGGCATTGAGCCTGACCCAGAAAATGTCCAGGCCTTGACTGATTGTAAACCCCCAACCAATGTTAAACAAGTCCGCCAATTTTTGGGTATGTGTGGATTTTACCGTAAGCATGTTCCCGAGTTTGCCAAAGTAGCTTACCCCCTCACTGAGTTAACGAAACGGACTGTTGATTTTGCATGGTCCAGTGAGTGTCAAGAAGCATTTCAGAAGTTAAAGCAAGCACTAGCTTCATACCCAGTTCTTGTCAAGGCCGATATTTATAAACCATTCGAACTGCATAGTGATGCCAGCAATTTCTGCGTAGGCGCTTCCCTTAATCAGATACAAGAAGATGGCTCTTTACAACCGGTGGGTTATTTTTCTAGAAAGTTAAAGCCGGCAGAAACTCGTTATTCCACCACAGATAAAGAAGCGTTAGGCATTGTATTAGCGTGCAGGTTCTTCCATCATTTTCTTTGGGGTACGCAGTTTACAATTAAGACAGATCACCAACCTCTAACCTCCGTCTTTAGAAAGAAAACCAAAAGTCAGCGAATGAACCGTTGGATCTTAGAAATGAGAGATTACGCTTATAACATTGAATATAAACCCGGTAGAGCTAATGTAGTGGCTGATGCATTAAGTCGACCAGTCAGAGCCTTGAGAAAAGTCATGCACGACCATGTTGCCGCTCAACTTCCCACACTAGAAGGTTTCACACAGGCAGACTTTGGTAAAGAACAACAAAAAGAACCCAGGTGGCAAGAGTTAAAACAGTATTTAGCAGGAGGAAAAATTCCACAACATAAGTACCCAAAGGCCACCGTTGATAGCTTTGAAGTAATAAATGGAGTATTGTACCTAGTAAAAGAACAACTCGATAAAGCATTGAAGTATTGTCTCGTAATCCCGCAACATTTACGTAAAGCCGCATTAGAGTTGGCGCACGACAATGCCACCTCAGGTCATTTAGGACGGTGGAAGACCATCACCCGAGTAGCAAATTTGTTTTATTGGCCTAACTACCGTAAAGATTGTGTTGATTATGTAGCATCATGCCAGACGTGTCAAAGGTTCAAGGGAACTAAGGGACTTACGCAACTTTGGCAAGAACTACCAGTCATAAGCAAACCACTAGAACGAATTTCGGTGGATTTAACCGACATGCATTCCGGATCAATGATTACCGATATGTGTTAACGATCATAGATCATTACTCAAGGTTCGTTAACTTCTATCCATTGCGCACGAAGACAAGGCAAGAAGTTACCCGTGAATTTGAAAAGTTTGTTAATGTCTTCGGTAGTCCTAAAGTAGTGATTGCGGATAATGGAGGAGAATTTACTGCCGCACAATTCAGGGAGCTCTGTCGATTAACTAACATTCAAGTGTATTTTACCTTGCCTTACCACCCCCGAGGTAACAGTATCACGGAGAGAATGCACCGAACTTTTAAGAACATTTTGTCAATAATGTGTGAAGATAACCCGCGTCGCTGGCCACGATTCTTGGGTCCGACCCAATATGCGTTGAACACTTCTGTTCACACAACGACCGGAGTGCAGCCACACTTCGCATTCTTCTCCCGGCATGCACAGAGACAAGTGGGAATTGAGTTACCAATAATAGAAAACGAGAGTACTGAAGGGTTGAGAGAAGCTCACAAAGTAATTAAAGAAACTTCTGAACGAATGTCTAGAGAATTCCAGAACGTAGCAAACCGAGATAGAGTCAATCACACAGTACAGCTAGGGGAAACTGTTTGGGTGAGAGATGAAGTTACTATCCCAGGTACCAGTAGAAAATTAAATGCTAAGTGGAAGGGCCCATATACAGTAACTGAAGTAATACGTAATGGTGCAGCGTATGAGTTAACCCACCTTTCAGATGAGACAGAAGTAATTCGACGAGCAGCAGAAAAGGTGAAAAGATGTATCAACAGAGATATGTTTGTCCATGTAAATGACATCCAGGTTCCCCCTGATGATTCTTCCTCAGAATCAGAACCTGATGAGAGAGATGCTATACGGGATGAGGAGAGAACAGTAGTTGCTCCTGCTCCCCGATTTCCCGTAAGGATGAGAAAACCAGTGGTGAGACTGGATCTTTAAAAGCAGTGAGCTTTTAAGTGACCCTCATTGGTTGATGATGAAGTGCACAATCAGTTATAAGTAACTTGTGGTAAAGTGAGAGGTAAAGAATTGATGATTTTTTTTATTAAAAGTATTTTTCAGAGGAAGGGTCAATTTGCAGTAAAGACAGAGATTGGAAGATGGATTGGCAGTTATGCAATCATCTGAAGGGTATCTGTTACTAGTATGAGTAAAGATACCAGTGGTGAATTCTCAAGTTCCGGTTGGTAAGTCCTACATAGGCTGGGTGTTGTTGGTATACAGGTGTAGAGTTCGTGACTTTCAGGGAGTAGTCGGGCATAGAAATATGGTGCTATTACTTCTACATGGCAAATGCCATAAGTACAGACAGTTTTTGGTTTGGTAGTGTTCTCATGAGGACCGTTTCGTTAGCATTGAATTCTTGGGAATACCCGCTCGTTCGGAGTCCCTGGAATGGTGCTGCCTCTCGCGAATGCGACACAACTCTTTAGATTAAGGGCAACAAATCATTCCTTTGACTTGATGGGGTCCGTGCGTCTATGTCCTAGCTTGAGAAATCTATGTTAAATATCAGTGTGTCCTGTAAGCATTTGACCAATCCCGTAAAAGAAACTTTCATGATCTATGAACATTGAAATTTGAGTTCTGTAAGGAAATTTTGAGTGTACACTTTATCTACCGATGTCAGGGTATATTTTGTAACATGTAACCCCATTTATTATTATTATATGATATGAGGTATCTAACTCAAATCATTATTATTCTATGATGATGTGCTTAACCCCATTTATTATTATATGATATGATGTATGTAACACCATTTATTATTATGATATGATATGATGTATTTACCACCATTCAGTATTATTATGACATTAGGGTGTGTCATACAGAGGCGAATTTTTTTTTTTTGAGTTTGAAACATCGGCCCATGGTATTAATGATGTAGTTCTATGTGCAGAATCATGTGATATCTTCAGATTTGAAAAGTTTTCATTTTTTGCTAGGTAAATTTTAACTTGAAATCTTATGAAAATTCAGTATTCCCACCCTTTTACCAACACCACTTAATAACTTATTTAAAGTAAAGTAAATGTATCAGGTTAATTTATTAGGATGAAAATGATCCAGAATAGTGAAACGAATGATCTTGACACATTTATTAAATTTAATATTCCTTTAGAAAACAAAATCATCAAATACAAAAACCGGTTTTACTACTACGACCCGGTGTTGCTGCACACCATAGAGAACATGTCTTTCTTGCTTCTGTTTCTACTCATCACCTCCCTGCTGACCACCTGAGCTCGGATGTAGCCTTCCCTCCTCTCCTGGCTGTACACGTGACTGCTGGCCTCGCTCACTTGCTGTACACAACGCTCTATACTCTGGGTGTGCGAGGGCCAGGCAGGGACATGCATGGGGTTGTCCAGGAAAGCTCTGACTTGAACATTGGTGAGGCCGCAGGTAAGAGGGGGCTCACTGCCAGCCTGGATGTTATCCAGATCTATGAGATCAGTGAGGGTCTTGGCACCTAGATTGACTTCAGGAGTCTTCCTGACCCTGAAGGAATCGTCACCAACTGATTCGTCATGCCCAGATCCTCTCATAAGTCTCATATCCAAGATCTTTTTGACTGCCACTCTTCTCTCCTCCTCATCCTTACTGCAGAGCATTGTCTGCAAAACTACCTCAGGATGAGCATACCAGGAAGATCTCCTCACAGTCTGCTCCACAATCTGAACAACCTTCCTTGGCTGACTCCTCAGGAGCTCAAGCTGGAAGAGAACATGCCTCGGACCTTCGGAGAACGATGACTTGACCTTGGTGTTGAACCAATTTGGCAAGCAGACACTCACGATGAATTGGACAATAAGTCTCAGGTTGTGAAGCTGGTTCCCTTTCAGTTTATGATGAGCGACCCAAATTCTGCAGAACCTGAGAGCCGTTGTGAGCCACCTAGAATGTGAGACTGGACCTATCTGCAGGTAAGCAAGTCTATCAGGCATGACCCCAGTTTTGATGGCACTGCAAATCATGTAACCATAGTACTGGTCAGTACTCAGGTCGTCAATGACAGTATGTGCAAGCTCAACGAGTGGAGGGCCAACTGTGATTTTTTCAAAGCTCGGATTTATGTCTAACTCAGTGGCAGAGTCCAGCATCTTGCCAAGAGGACCAGACCATCTGTTGTTTGAAAGAGTCTTGCCATCCAGCTCCTGGATCAGATGTCTGAGTGGCAACTCGTTGGTGTGGAGGTCACAAACAATCCAGACCAGCTTCCTCCCAATCTTCCGCTCTATCCACTGTATGACCCCCCCTTGCCACCCTGTGTTCGTGTTGGTGCTGTCCCCTCCAATGGCCTGCAGGGTCTGGTCTACGTTCCTCTCTCTGAGCCAGTTCACAATGTTATCTGCCACTATCTCAGCTGGTTTCCTGATGTCATCTTTCTCTGGAGTGAAATGCCACAAATACTTCCCTCCTGGTTCACTGCAGCAGGAGTAGTGTTCCTCCTTCACCATGGCAGGGAACAACTTGTCAGAATCTCCAACTTTCATGAACACTTTAGTGTCATCCCTTCTCCCATCAAAGAACAAACAATTGATTCCATTTTCTCTTATCCCCTCATCAAACTCCTCTTCTAGGTTACTGACAAGTTTCTCCTGAGCTCTCCTTACTTTGTTATGATCTATCACCAGGTGAACATCATCAGGTGTTATCAAACCACCGTCAATCCAGGCAGCTGTTGCTATCTCTGCAGTTTCTCTGAGACAAGTGTGGTGTCGCATGCTGGACAGAGCTATGCTCGGGATATCTTTCCTATTTCGAATCTTATGCCTGGAAGGTTTGGGATCATTATTTTCTGGGTTAGGGACAAAGTCACCATTCTCCTGGTCAGCACTCGGATCAGCCATGGGGAAGTCATTAAACTCTGAATCAGCTTGACTCCAATCATCGGCCTTTTTTACCTCACCCTGGGCCTTCTCAAGTCTCTTTTCCTCGGCAACTCTTCTCCTCTTCTGTCTCTCTGTGGCAGCCTCCTGTCTCTTGGACTCCGGAATATCTTGGCTAGAAATCATGAGAGCCCCTATACTGCCAGTCTTCCCTCTCTGTGCTTTGACAAATGCCAGTTCGATCACAGGAATCTTCAGTTCACGCTTGCAAATACAGGAGATGTGGGCCTCGGATTTACAGTTGCGATCGCATCCAAACTCAGGACAGAGAACAATTGGGCACTTGCAAGTAATTATGTCAAACAACTGGTCCAGTTGCTTGGCAAAGCTGTCCTTAACTGCAAGTTTTCCTCTCCCAAGAGAGATATCTCTTGCCTTTTCCCAACTGGCTAGCAGTCTCTCACTAATTTTCTTCTGACTTGTTATGACTGGAGGCTTGAACTGAGCGTTAGCCAGAGTGTACTGTGCCAAGACAGCTTTGGTCATATCACTGGCAATGTCTTTGTTTGTGTAAGTTCTTTGGTTCTTTTCACTGATTTGCCTGATTAAAACACCGTATCTCAAAGCATCTCTCAATGTAGGCAACTCCGACTTCAGGAGCTCTCTCCCAGACCCAAGATAGTGACTGAGATGGCTGGATTTTTGGTTCCTCGTCCTGACACAAGCAGCCATCGCAAATATTATTAACTTATAAATGCATCAGAATCTGAAACAGAAAAAAATATTGTTAGTTGGGTTGTTAAAGAATGAAGTCAGAAAGCAATGTTCACTATTTAATTGTAATTGACTAATGCAGCTGTACGTTAGATTTTCGATAAATTTCACGCTAAAGTTTACCTAGCAAAAGGTTGCAAAATATTGAAACTGAAATTATTTTCTGTTTATATACACTAAAATCTACCAAAAAAGTGATGGGCCATTAGTTTTAGCTGATCTTCCCTCCTATGACACACCCTATTATGACATGATGTACCTAACCCCATGTGCTATTTTGTAATATGTATCCCAATATATTTTTTTTTGAAGGTGTGTCACATTCTAGTAGTATGTTAACAGATTTCCATTTCTTGTACCTAATCCTGACCACCGGTAGGGAATTATTTTTCTATTTATATTGATAATTTGTGCAATGTTTTGTATGAGCATTTATATTTTATATTAATGATTTAATGTTTATGTCACTACTTACGTACGTGTTTTCTGAACGTTACCGCATAATATAAATCTTGAGGAAGGAGGAAGCTTTGTAATGGTCATGATAAGAGCTAACCTGAAAACCTTAAGGAGTCATATTAAGCTCAAACGTCCACAAAACCTTCTGAGTCCCCCAGTGGAAACGTTCCCCGTTTTCTCTGTTTCCCCAGCCTTTGTCTATGGGAGCAGACGCTGTATGCTGGGACCTGTTGCCAGCTAACCTTTTGTAATCAATTTAATTTTGCTTTCGATAGCTGAGTCAGAGCATTGTTAGTTGAGATAATAATAGAGAATGAAGATGAGTTCATAGTCTCAGTTTCAACGTCAGAGTGTACAGTAAATTAATTCATCGGAATAGGAGTAGCTGGACTCCCTGGCCTGTTTTGAGTGAGGGCGCCGCGGGCATTTCAACCGTTAGTAAGTGCCTGTCCCTTCATCCATACAGGTATGCCATTCCACGCTGTGTTGTAATTTGCCCTTCTTTAAGTGATTTGACCCAATTAATAGTTGATTATGCAAGTGTTACAGTAACGTAGTTGATATGCTCTGAGTAAAGTCATACTTACGTCTTTAACGTCCCCGGAAACGTGATGTTGTTGTCACCGGTGAGTAAGTGCCCGTCCCTTCATCCATACAGGTCCCTAACGCAGCCTAGGCCGTGTCTGTAGGGTGGATGTTGTATCCACAATGTCTGGGGAGATGTCCGAGGTCCAGTAGGATCTGTTACCTTCGTGAGACCCGGCCGTCAGACACTTCAGACTACCTATAGCCCCCATAGTTGGCTCGTCCCTATTCCAGGATCACGGTGGAGGGCAGTTCCGGCTCGTCCAGTGTGGCTCGCGTTTCCTCTCTGACACCGAGACGCGCTATGCCACTATTGAGTTGGAGCTGTTGGCTGTGGTTTGGGCGATGTCCAAGTGCAGGTTTTACCTCATAGGCCTGCAACACTTTCACCTAGTAACCGACCATCGCCCGCTTGTCCTGATCCTCAACCACTACACGCTGGACGCCGTTGAGAACCCTCGCCTCCAGCATCTGAAAGAGAAGCTCTCGGCGTACGTCTTCACAGCAGTGTGGCATGCTGGTAAGGAGCTCTGCATCCCTGATGCCTTATTCTGCTCTCCTGTCAGCCGCCCTACTCCAGAAGACCATGTGCTCGACGTCGACCTCGCTCTTTCCGTCAGGACTGTGGTCACTCTACACGCCATCCAATTCCTTCGTTCGGACCTGTCACCAGATGATGACAAGGCAATGGAAGACCTTCAAACAGCGGCACGAGATGATCCTTCCTACGTCCGACTCATCGAGTGTGTGAGGAATGGATTTCCTAGCAACCGCTACGACCTTCACAACACCCTGCTCCCGTATTGGGAACTCCGCGATGAACTCTACTGCGACGGAGACCTTGTTCTGTACGGAGCACGTGTAGTTGTCCCTGCTGCATCACGTCCCCACGCCTTGGCTCGCCTTCACGACAGTCACCGTGGAGCTGAGGCCACCAAACGACGTGCACGGCAGACTGTGTTCTGGCCCGGCATTGACTCCGACATCTCCAATGTTGTCCGTGAGTGTGAGCCCTGCCATGTATTACAATCCAGCCAGCAGCAGGAACCCTTCATGAGTGACGACAACCCCACCCGCCCGTTCGAGTCTGTGTCAACCGACTTTTTCTCTGTGTCAGGAAAGTCCTTCCTTGTTATTGTCGACTGTCTCTCTGGTTGGCCGGTTGTCATCAAGTGCGGTAATGACACGACATCTGCCGCCACCATCAGCAAGTTCCGCCACTACTTCCGTGACGTGTGCGTTCCTGTGCACCTGCGAACCAACGGAGGGCCCCAGTTCACAAGCCGGGACTTTGCTGTGTTCCTTGACCGATGGGGAGTCCGGCATGTGTTGTCATCACCCCATTACCCGCAGTCCAATGGCCACGCTGAAGCTGCTGTCAAATCCCTGAAGCACCTCATCCTTAAGGTGGCCCCTTCTGGGAATATTGACTGCGAGGCCTTCGACCGGGGTCTTCTTGAACTCCGCAACACACCTAACTACACCGGACGCTCCCCCGCCCAGGTCTTGTATGGACGTCCCCTTCGTTCTTGTGTCCCTGCTCACCCTCAATCTTTCTCCAAGGAGTGGCAGGCCAAGACAGAGGATTGTGATCGCTGAGCCGCCGAACGTGTTCAAGATGTCGTCGCCCGCTACAACGACCACGCCCGTCCTCTCCCCAGGTTGAGTGTCGGCACTCAAGTCCATGATCAGGACCCGACCTCCTAACGTTGGGACAAAGTGGGCGTAGTCATGGGTCTCGGTAGGTCATGGGACTGCCAGGTGCGGTTACCCAGTGGTCATGTGTGGTGGAGGAACCGCCGTTTTCTCCGCCCCGTAACAATGCCTTCTGCTGACCCCGCCACCAGTGTTGAGTCCCATACCCTTCCCAGTGATCAAGTCCCTCGACGCTCAGAACTGATCCAAAAGAAAAGGTCCGCTCAAGACTTTGCTATGAGCGTATAGGGGGGAGGGAGGTGTATGTATATTATGTATGCTGTATGTATATTATGTATGTGCTCCATTTATTTACACTATTTATTCAGCCTAACTAGCAGCGTGTGGCAATGTATTTACCATGTCCCACATGCTTAATTAATGTGCCTGGCGACATATGGAAGCTGCTAATGTATCACTTACCACATGTCGCCCGAGAAGTTAGTTGACCCCCACACGGAGTAAGGAGCGCCACCTCTCTTGTGTACATATCAGTTTATCCAGTAAATAGAACCTACGAAACTCTACAGGTGTTTGTGTTCGCTCCCGTAGATAGAACTTGATACCTAGAAAACATACAGTATTGGATGTACAATGCAGCTTTTTGCTGGGTAGGCAGCATGGTTACAAGCGTTGAGTAGAGAGAGCTGGGTGGTGAGGGTGCCAGAGGAGGGCACACTGCTTGAGGGACACCAAGGTGGCGAGGGTGCGGGAGCCGCCAGGCTGGCGCGGAGGAGGAGGTGTTGCTTGCTGGTGGCACTGGGTAGAAAGAGGCTGGTCACAGCGGTGTCAGGTCTTATAAGCTGGGGGTAGGCGTGGGTAGATAGTTGACCCCCGCTCCGTAGGCGGCGCTGGAGGCGTAGGCTGGGGAATTCGAGAAGGTTCGGTGCTTGTAGGGGAGGAATCCACTACAATACTCCCCTTCCCCTCCGGGCGCGGCGGGAGGCTGGAGGATGGCAGGGTTGCGTGCCACATGTGAGGCAGAACGGGCGGTGCATGCCACATGTGAGACATAACGGCGAGGGCGTGGATGAGCCGGCCGCTAGGGGGGCAACTCTGTCTCGATACACGAGATCTGTGGGAGAAAAGAGGGGGAAGGAGGGTTGTGGAGGTGATGAATGTTGTGTTTCCCTCGCGGCAGGTACAGAGTCCTCAGATGCGCCTGCTGGGGTGTGTGGGCCTGGGTCAGGAGCAGGGGCTGTGTCAGTAGGAAGAGGGTCCATGACAGCAGCAGGGTGCAGGACAGTAGCAGGGGGTACCTGAGGGAGAAGAGAGGGGTGTGTAGGTCCGCGTCAGGAGGAGCGGCAGGGGGCACTGCTTGGCTGGGGGCAGCGTCTGAGGCAGGACGGGTGTGTTGGGGTCGGTAGGATGCGGTGCTTGGGGCAAGAAGAGGAGCGGCTGTCTGCTTAGAGTAGCAGAGCTGCTCTAGGGTGTCTAACCTGCGGTGTAAAGACAGTAGTTGTAGAGCTGATGAGAGCTGCCTCTCGTGGGTAAGCCAGTCTTCCAAGTTGCTTGAAGACTGGGAGAGTGATCAGTTTCTCCTCCAGCCTGTGTGAGTGCGAATCTCCGGGAGTCACCATTTGTGGGGTAAAGGATTGTTTGGTTCACACTCAGGATGGAATGGAGAAAGGAAACTCACAATGTGCTCTCTATATACATGTTGTATTGGATGTACAATGCAGCTTGGTGCTGGGAAGGCAGCATGGTTACAAGCGTGATGTAGAGAGAGCTGGTTGGTGAGGACGCTCAGAGAAGGACAGCTTGTGGGTCGCCATGCTCGCCGGCGGGAGAGAGGACCGCCAGGCAGGCGGAGGAGGAGCGAGGGCCGCCAAGCAGCGGCAGGGGAGGAGGTGTGTTGCTGGCTGGTTGGTGTAGGTAGAAAGAGAGCAGGTCACTACGAGGTCAGGTCAGGTCTTAAATAGCGCGGGGTAGGCGTGGCTTAGTAGTTAATCCCCGCTCAGTGATGTACGGCGGCGCTGGTTGACCCAGACCACGAGGCCTACACTGGGGAATTGGTGGGGTCGGCTACTCAGCGACAAACAGCGTTTGTAGGGGAGAAATCCACTACAATGTAAATTGTAAAATTTTAAATAAAAGATAAACAAAATTTATCCAGAGGAACGGAGTTTTGTAGGGGAGAAATCCACTACAGTTCCCCATGCCAAACCAATTGTAATTGTTTTTACGATTTTGTTGAAGAGATAGTATATTTACTTATCTTTCTATGTATTCATCTTACATCTATCCCCAATAATTGATACAGTATTACTGTATAAATAAATTGCAATTCTATGTAAACGTCATTATAAATATCCAGTTGTCGCAGAGGAAATATCGTTGGTAAAATTAACTTGGATACAGTCTATCATTGTTTGTATACCTGCACTGAATGTGTACGCGCTGGACAAATCTTAATATTTATGATGATTTTAATTGATAAATATAAATAAATAAATATAAATAAATAAATAAATAAATATATATATACATATATAAATATATATATATATATATATATATATATATATATATATATATATATATATATATATATATATATATATATATATATGTGATCAAATAATACAAAGCAAAATTATTTCAATGACGTTAATATAAATATACAGTTGTCGCTCAGGAAATGTGTAGACTTCAGTACCAGTAGTCCAGTACACGTGTTGTGTGTGCATGAGTTACAATTTGTACGGGATAAGTGGGATTAGATTCAAGTTGCCATATCGAATAAGTAAAGTGACGTGTGTGGCTAAACATTCTCCATAAAGTACCGCCAACATGACAGTAATGCAGCGTGTGGTGTAAGTATAGTTTTGTAAATATGTGATGTTTTACCTTGATGGTCTCACCAGGGGTCAAAACCTTAACAGATCACGGCACCTGAGAGGACGGTCTGCACTCACACCTCACTCGACGTGAGTTCCGACCGGCAAAAGTCGCCGATGCGTTGTATCTAATTATGTTATGTTTTTTACCTGACTCCTATTTAATGGCGCGATTTACAATAGGAGAAGCTTTGTTCTTATTTACCTTGATCTTGATTTTTTATGGCTGTTTGGTTAGGTTAGGTTAGGTTAGGTTTTAACTGAATGTTTTCTCGAAATCTACTTTTAAATTTACTGCATGGATAAAACGAAACGATGAACGAAATAACCTTCGCGATTGGTCCAATATAAAGTACATACCGTATTAAATGCAAAAGTTCTACATCGATTTTTCTTGTGTCTCAGTACGACTATTATTGTATTGTACTTAATTATTTATGGGATTATATTCAGCACACTTGACAATCTCGTTACGAAGATGTTTGAATAGACTACAAGCTGTGCGCGAGACCTGGAGTTCACAAACGGTTTAGACACGTTGTGCGCGTCCTGTGCGGTGCCGTCCTTACAGGTGCCGGCACGCCAGAGGACGCTAAGATTTTGAACACGTATCGATGGTCTGGCCCAAAGAACAAAATCCCTGGCATAGTTTAGGCACTCCAATTATTTCTGATATTTTCATTTAGTTTTGCTTTTGAAGCAAGTATAATATCTTTATCCACAGCTTCCGTAGGTAGATATTTAAGAAGAGTTCACCTAATTGGCCTCCAGGGTGCTGGTTCATGGATACGTGTTCAAAATCTTACCCGTCCTCTGGCGTGCCGGCACCTGAGAGGACGGCACCGTACAGGACGGTCCATCTTGTATATAGGTCAGCGGGTGCGGGTTTAAACATGGATTTATTGGTTTGTAGGAGCTGCAGTAAGCCAGAAATCTTATATCACAGCTCCTTTACATACGAATACAATACCGAAGTGAAGTGTTATTCTTGTACAACCACATGAACAGTGTGGAGTGTTCACTAATTTCAACAAGTTTTGTGTGTGTTATTTGTTTGTTGAATATAATATTTGGCATAAGTTGTTCCAAACAGCCATAAAAAATCAAGATCAAGGTAAATAAGAACAAAGCTTCTCCGTGGAAGCACCTTACAGTACGTCACGTGATTGTCAAAGGTAAATGGCCTGGCATAATCCATTGCCTGGAACGGCACCAGACAGTCAGTACCGGGCTAAGTAAGACCTCGACAGTCGGCACTTCACAGGACGTCACGTGACAGCCAACTATCTGACCTGGTATGAGACGGACTGTACCGGGGCCAAGTAAGATGAAGGCGCTTCACAGGACGTCACGTGACTGCGTGTGGCCCAGCACCTTACGGACAGTATAGTAAGACTTTAACAGAGGGGACTTCACTGGACGTCACGTGACTGCATACGCAACAGTATATTATGAAAAAAAAAAAAAAACAATAACTGATTTCTGTTCAAAGATCAGTCAGCCATGGCTTTACGCATCATTTACCCTGGTAATAGTATGTCATAATTAAAGCGGTTTTGTTATAAAGCGGTTTGTTTATACGAACATTAAAACTATTATGTATGTAAACTGATTATGTATATGGATTTCATGCATGGTAAGTCTTGAAATGTTTAAGATCGATATTATATGTAGGCCTACATATAGTCCTAGGCTTACTATTGTAAATCGCGCCATTAAATAGGATTCAGATAAAAAACATAACATAATTAGATACAACGCATCGGCGACTATTGCCGGTCGGAACTCACGTCGAGGCTAAGAAAGATTTTCCCTCAGGGCGCCTCATTGGAGGACCGTCCTCTCAGGTGCCGTGATCCCTGGTAAGGTTTTGACCCCTGTTGGGTTCATGCCTTATTTTGCCGTGACCTGCTAAGTTCCTACTAATGTTATTTTACTGTGAGTGCGATGATTGGCTAATCGTCCATAACTTCCGAATAACTACTGTTCGACCATAAACTTTGGTAAATATTCGTCCATTGGTTGTCCTGAGGTTTTGATAAAAAAAATTATTTTTTGGTGTATTATGGTGTGTTTTAGGTAAACGTGTAGACAGTGGCTACCGCCAGAAGGAGTTTATAGATTTTCTTTATTTTTTCCCGTACGTATTGTTTTGATGATTTTAAGTATGGTATTTTTCCAGTAGTGCACACAACTTTCCAACCCAAAATCTTTTATCATATTTGAAAAAAAAGACGTCTAATTTTAAGATAATTTTCTTCTATTAAATTACCGTCGGAAGCATATAATAACGGAGATAGCGCATGCCAAACCTGTCTCTTATTTTCTTCCATTAATCGGGAGCCACGAATTACCCAAAAGTATAGCAAATAAGGGTAAAATCTTAACGAATATCTATTATACATACACAAAACATGTTTAATAATATTTTTAGTGTAATTTTGTAAAAATAATTTGTAAGATGAAATAATAAACAACGAAAAACTTTCAGTATTGGCGAACGCTAAATTCCAAAGAGTTCGTGAACAAGGGAGATAACTCAGATCCATCGTGATGCACTTCGCTAACCTAACCTGTTACCCCAAATTAACAGAAACATCGGTAATTATATTTCCATTTTGGATAGGTGACTCTTTGGAATTTCAATGAAAACATTATTAATCAGGTTTTATTGATGTAAAACATATATTCGTTAAGATTTTACCCTGATTTGATATACTTTTGGGTACTTTTGGGTAATTCGTTGGACCGCATTAATCTTCCGCCATTATCGCCTACCTGACCTCCCACTGAGCGTGTTTCCTTCATAAATCGTTACTGGCATGCGTTCTTGTACACATCATGCAGCTCATCAAAAGTGTTTTTTTTTTTCCTCCAATTAAAAGGAATTGTGGTTTAATTTGTGGTAATTTTTGCCCAATCAGATTCGATTGTGATTTTGGATCTCATATTTCGAATTTCAAATTCATTTCCGACCATGGAAGTCCGCGATGGGAGTCACTTTTTTGGGAAAAAACAAACAAACAAGCTATAGCATATTTTAGTTCCCGTGGTGTTCTGCTGACCTCAGTAAAGTGTCATGAGTGTAAATATCGTCAAGACCAACATAGTTGGCATTGTAGTAAATCCGGCGATGAACCAGAACCAGGCCAATAACTTTTACCTTACTTTTTACTTTTATTCTCTTCACCACTGATTGGCTTATTAGCTGCTTCGGCGATCGGACGTCTGTTATGTACTGTTGGCAAGTACTGGGGATGCACTGGCTCCTGAATGTGTGTGAACCTGCTCCAGTGTTGGTCAAGTCTGGTCTTGAAAGTGCTCACACTCTGTGCCGTCACCACACTCTTGGGCAGATTGTTCCAAGAGTTCACAACTCTCACTCCGAAAAAGTTACCCCTCACAGTTATCTGGACTTGGGGTTTCTTTAACCTTGAGCTGAATCCCCTTGTGGGGCGAGCATCCGCCAGCTCCAGGTAAGGACACACGACTGAGTAGTGCCCCTTGAGATGCTTATACACCTCAATCAGATCACCCCTTGCCCGTCTGTAGTATAAGCTAGGTAAGTTCAGGCGCTCCAATCTCTCCTGGTAGCTGAGGTGCTGCAGTGCAGGCAGCAATCTGGTGGCCCTACTATGGATATTTTCAATCAGCTGACAGTCCTTAGCATATCTTGGGGACCAGACGGGGTGACAGTACTCCAGATGGGGAAGCACTTCACTCTTGAAGATGGTTACGAGGGACGGAACATCTAGAAATCTGAATGAACTTTTTATTTAGTTGCTTGGTTTACCTTCTCGCAATGGCCCGAGAACTGCAGCTCTTTGTCAACATACACACCTAGGTCCTCACATTCCGTCTCAATTAGTGCAGTTTCTTCGTCCCGTTGGGACATATGATGCGCTTTCTTACCGTTGGTACGGCCCAGGTGCATCCTCTTACACTTCGTGACATTGAATCTCAGCATTATATGAAGGTCAGGTTATTTTGGTTAGATTAGGTTAGGTCACCCCAAAAAAGGTTGGGTATATATGCTTTTTTGGGAAATTTTTACTTTAGGACATGAGTCCCTAGGGGTTAACCAATATGTTTTTCCAGTGTATTTTGGTGTGTTTTAAGCAAATCTGACCTGCATTTTTTGGCAGAAATTGCAATTTTTGCCCCCCCCCCCCCCCCCCCCCCCAACAATAATGGGGGAGAGCCTGGGAAATTGGGTTTTTGGGTGGGCGAGAAAACGAGCCATCTGACCTAACAAAACCTAACCCAACTCCTAGCCGGGGGCTCTGCCTCCAGACCCCTGGTAGGTCTAACCTGACCCCTAGCCAGGGGCTCCGCCCCGGACCCCCGGTAGGCCTAGCTTAAGCTAACCTAAATGTTTCAGTAGTTAAAATCTTTGCGGTTGCGCCATGTCCGAAAATACAGTACAGGTGCTCCTCTACTTACGAACGAGTTACGTTCCTGAGGCTTGTTTGAAAGTCCAAATTTACTCCTGTAGATACCAAACATATTGTAAAAAATGAAAAGATTATGGATATTTAGTACAGCTATACCCTTTAATACAGGCTTAAAACCTGGATCACCCTTCTCTTAGGTAATGTTTGTTCTATCTGGAATTTTCTTCAAAATAATCCAGTCTCATCCACATTAAACACCTGTTCTGGCAGGTAACCCCCATCAGTGATGATGTTCGTATCTCTGAAAGTTTGTAAGTTGAACGTTTTTAAGTAGAGGAGCACCTGTACCTTAGTTAGAAGCAGAAGGACCAGTGATATGTAAGAATTGGATAGAATAGTAATCGTCTTCTTGTAAAACTCGGCAATAAACTTAAATGGTCGTAGGAGCACAAACAACAACCAACTTCCACCACAGCCATTGTGAAACTGGTCAATGAAATTTAAATCGTACCCAGGCTGTTTCCTTTGAAAAAATCAAATGTGATTGGTCGAAAAAATTTGCTGGATGATATCGATACCTCATTGGTCACGACTAGATGATGTCAGTCAACATTGCGTATGCATGATGTGCAGATAACATCTCTTCACAGACGAAGACTGAAAACTACTTAAAATCAATTGAATTCAATTGTGTCGCTATTATCCATTTCCGCCTTGTATATATGGGGTCCAAAATGCTCAGAATATCGATATCTAAATGTTTCAGTAGTTTATAACTTTCGGGGGCACTATGTCCGAAAGTAAAATAATTCAGTTTTTTAGTGTTTTTTTTTTTTTGTGTACAGTATTTTGTATTCGCTTGGCCCCACACAAAACCCCTGATAACTAAAAAAGAACAGGCAATTTCTGATGGAAATCAAGGTCAAAACCAAATCAAAATACACTAGAAAAAACATATTTTTGACTTTCTAACAGAGTTGTTTGCACTAATGCAAATTTACCCTAAGTATATTAAAAGAAACGACAACTTTCTTCAATGATTTTAAGTATTTTTTAAAAAAATTTTCATTTACTCTATCCTACGATCATAAATTCCTTGTTAGTGGGCAGGGCATGAGGGATGAGGGAAATTACGGGATAGAAACACGACAGTCACTGATGTCATGGCATTAAAATGAAGTCTCTTGTGCGTTTGTGATGCCACAAATCATTTTCTTACCTTTCAAGAGCCTGCAGTACATTTTCTTTGTTTCCACCATTGTTCGTTGTTGACAACCTGTATAAATAGCAGGCAGTCCCCGACTTATGATGGGGTTAGGGACCCAAATCCAGGTCGTAAGTCGAAAATGCAAAAAATAATAAATAGAAAATCTAAAATGAAATACAGTACAGTAAAGGTAATCAATAATGAAGAATGAATACAGTGTTACTGTGCACTTACCTTTAATGTAGTCAGCTGAATGCACATGGGGCCCCAATAATTTTTTATTTAAACACGGAGACTACATTAATTGGATGAAGCAGGAGGAGACAGGGCTGGGTGGGTCATCAATGTCGCTTTCTTCTGACAGGTTTATGTACAGGGGATACTTGCTGGTTGAAGGTATTGGATCATCTTCAGGGAGTGAAGAGGCAGCACTGGCGGGGCGTGAGGAGACAGCAATGGGGGACTTCTTAAAATATATGTCCAATTTAGACTGCACAGTTTGCCTTTTCTTTTCACTGTAAATCTCCCTGTAGCAAGCACGTGCATCTTGGATGATTCTGTCAACTTTTGTAAAACCTCAACATTTTGATCCATTTCGTCAAACATTTGCATCCTCTTATTAACTGTAGCAAATGCCTCTGCCATTTGTTTTACTGAAAATTTTTTGGGGGGTGCAGGTTCTTCTTCTACATTTTGACTCTTCTCTCTCTGCAATTTTCTGTGCATCCAGTTCAATAAGATCCTCGTTACTTAGCTCTTCTGCCACACTTTCAACCAACTGCTCAACATCTGCATTATCAATTTCTAACGGAAGCTGTTTACCCAACTCCACTATCTTGTTACTAATCTAAGAAATTACTTCATCTTCATTAAATCCTCTGAAACTCTTTACATATCTTTTCAGGACTTTCTTCCATATTCCATTCATGCACTGACCTGTAACCTCATCCCATGCTGCAGCTATGTTCTTTATACATTTCAAAATGTTGTAGTCCTTCCAAAACTCTCTTAAGCGTTTTCTCACCTTCAGTAGCAGCAACAGCCTGAGCGAAGGTTGTACATATATAATACGCTTTAAAAGCAGCAATAGAACCTTGATCCCTGGGTTGGATGATAGAGGTAGTGTTAGGTGAAGTGTAGACTACCTTAACATCAGGGTGCAGGTCGTCCAGGTGTGGTGGGTGTCCCGGAGCATTATCTAAAATTAGTAAAATCTTGAACGCAACCCCTTGTTGCAGAAAATACTCCTTGGCTCGTGGAATGAAACAACTCAGGAACCAATCCTCAAATAGTACTAGGGTCATCCATGCTTTCTTATTACTGCGATAAAACACTGGCAGTGTGTGCTTGCTGACATGTTTAAAAGCCCTTGGGTTCTCTGAATGATATATCTTGAAGGGCTTTATCTTGAAACCAGCTACATTCCCCCCCAACAGAAGTGTCATTCGGTCCTTGAATGCCTTGAATTCCGGCATGCTTTTTTCCTATTAGTGGATGTATGTCCGTTCTGGCATGCGCGTCCAGATTATTTGCTCAGGCAAATAATTTCCCTCCACGATGACACATTCTAGCTCCTCCTTAAAAGCTTCGGCAGCACCAACATCAGCACTTGCTGCCTCTCCACTCACCTTTACACTGTGCAAACTGTAACGTTTCTCAAACCTTTGGAACCACCCATGACTTGCTGTGAAGTTTTGGTCGCAGTCATCACCTACCGTCTCTTTCAGGCTTTCGAAATGGCATCTTGCCTTAGCCTGTATTGTTAGAAGGCTTAAGGGTATGCGCTTTTGTATCTGATCTTTCATCCACACCACAAGTAATTTTTCCATCTCATGAGGAGGACGTTGTCTTTTTTTCGTTATTATTGTTCTCTTTATAGATGCTGATCCTTTCACTACCTCACGAATTCGTTCCTTGTCCTTCAAAATTGTCGATATCGTCGAGTGAGAGAAGCCAAGGTCGCGTGAAATGGTTGCTACCGTTTTTCCATTTTCATATTGCATTATTATTTTCATCTCAAAAGTAATTGACTGTCTCCTTTTCTTCTGAGCACCACCAGAACTCTCACTTTTACGCTTTCCAGTCATTCTTAAGGGAATTAGAAACAAAATATTGTCAGTACACAGCACGATCATTACCGATAACAACGACAGCCAAACACCAACTTAGCGCCCTACGGCATGGACACTGTACACTTCGCGGCGCTCTCGTACGGGACGGAAACGTTTTGGTCCGAGAAAATGTGTACGGAGTTTGAAAAAATTTTGGTTGTGTAACCATGAATTCCAGCGTTACGTAATCACACATCAGAGGCAATTTTAGAGGAGGAAATTAAAATTTCTGATTACTCTCCATTTTTGTCCCTTGCAGTACATACTTTCCTGAAAGAATTTATTCTAGTCTTAGCAAAGCCTGTTTTGGCTTGATAATATCTCAAAAAGTCCACTGAAATTATCAAGGTAAATGATCTGTTACGTAATCACACAACTTTTAACACTTGTTTTAGGGGAAAATGTACACCTTAAAAACCTGTGATTCTTGATAGTCAGCAATTTTCAGCAGGAATTGCATTTCAAAGTATAATGTATATGCAGATATGAAAGAACAGGGTTTGGTAATTAAAAAAGCATTTAAAACAAAAAGTTTTGAGGACTTTCAAAATTTCACTATTGGGGTTACTTTTACATGGAATTCATGTAAAATATTAATATTTAATATATAATTAAACGACTGAGGCGGTTGTATGTCTGGATGGTCGTATGTCGAGTAGGTCGTAAGTCGGGGACTACCTGTATTGTACAGTGAACCCTCACTTTACGCGGTCAATTGAACCCACGGAGGCCCGCGTAAAGCGAGAAACGCGTAAAGTGAACAACATAACATATGGGATTAAATGAAATAGAGACCGGCTGACCCCCAAACTCCACTGTTTCCGACACAATACCTATGTTCTAGTAAAAATAACATCTTAATTTTATGATGGTACATGCACACAATTAATACTTAAGAGAAATAGAGAAATACAGTCGCCAAGTTAATGTCCATTCAAATAATGGACTCAACTCCCTCCCCCTCTTCTCACACTACACTGCTGGCTCTTCCCTCTCTGAGAAATTTTTGGGGGAAAACCACTAGATTTTAAGGTATAGTAATAATTAATAACTCAAAGTAAAGTTAGGATAATATAATTGACATTGCTGGATTCCTTGTAAGACCAGGAATATTTTGAATATAAATGTCATATATTTTGCACAACAGATAACATATTTACTCAGAGTAAACAAAATACTTACATTAGATCTAAAATTTGTATGTCTAATGCAAAATCTATGATGTTTCTATTCAAAATTATCATCAAATTGTAAGAATTCCAGCAATGTAAATTATATTCTGGCCGGGTAATTTGTATGAATTTTATGAGCTAAAACAAATATCTTCAGTTAATAAAAAAAAATTTTCTTCACAACACTATCTGTCAATCAAAGTACCCCACCTTGCCTCCCCCCCCTCTTCCATCGGCGCCAGATGGTCGGCTGGTCCCTCCCTCCCCCCCACCCCCCACCTTCCCTCCCTACCAGAGAAATGTTGGTTGAAAGAACTAGATTTTAACTTTTAGTATAAATAATACCTCAGACTAAAATTAGGATAATATAATTGACATTTCTGGATTCCTTGCAGGTCAGGGAATATTTTGAATGTAAACTTCATATATTTTGCACAATAGATAAAATACTTGCTTTGTGTAAACCAAATTATTACATTAGATCTAAAATTTGTATATCTAATGCAAAATCCATGATGTTTATATTCAAAATGATCATCATATTGTAAGAATTCCAGCAATGTAAATTATATTCTGGCCGGGTAATTTGTATGAATTTTATGAGCTAAATAAAAAAAAAATTATACTTCACGCGTATATGAGTAGATGCACCGTGGAAAGTGAAAGTCCGGTTCTGGCAAGGTACCGCGTAAATGAGAAATCTGCGGAAAGTGAAACCGTAACCGTGTAAAGCGGGGTAATACTGTAATAACAAATGGTTTATTGAAAAAGTTTGCAGCCCGAAGGCTGAAAATATACATTGGACACAAATGACTTATTACATACATTGGTGGTTTAACAAAAGCCTTCATTAATGAAAGGTGAAGGAACATACAGTGAGCATACAGATTAATGTTAACACGTAGATCATGTAAGCTGAGGTGTTGAACAGCAGACACGTAGTGTAGTAACTCCCTCACAGATGGCGTTATGAGGGGCATCACGTGGAGTACTAGTTCCCTCACAGGTGGTGTTATGTGGGGCTTGACGTGGTGTAGTAATTCCCTCACAGATGGTGTTACGAGGGGCCTGATGATGTAGTAGTTACCTCACAGATGGTGTATGAGGGGCCTGATGACGTAGTAATTCCCTCAGAGAAGGTGTTATGAGGGGCCTGATGTGGTGTAGTAATTCCCTCACGGATGGTGTATGAGGGGCATTACATGCCGTAGTAATTCCCTCACAGATGGTGTTATGAGAGGCATCACGTGGTGTAGTAATTCCCTCACAGATGGTGTTATGAGGAACTTCACATGATGCTGTAGCAACTCATTCACTACGTGGTGTAGCATCATGGGGACACCACGTGGTCTGAGGTGTGGTCCCAGGCCTCTCTATCGTGGAGTCTCGGGAATTATCACTGGGTACTTGGGACCTCATTGTGTGAAGGTTAGCTTGGGTAAGACTCAACTGCCGAGTTGTTTTTCACTGACTTAAGCACTGTTCACCACTATTCAACACTGGTTCCATTCCTTTCCCAAATGAAATAGTAACTTCTGGCGAGAACTTGTTGATATTCCGGTGGGGAGGAGGGTTCAGGGGAGGGAGTTGGTATGGGCCAACATAACAGTTGACATGGCTGCTGCTGAGCAGCGCCAGGTGCGTCTGACCCGTCGGTGGTCAAGGATGAAGGCTATCGTATCCTATACTGATCGCGCTGTGAACTTACGTTATTATCGTATTTAATTGACTTTATAATGACTGGAAAGCATACAAGTGAGAGTGCTGGTGGTGCTCCAAAGAAAAGGAGACAGGCAATTATTTTTTAGATGAAAATGAAGATAATAATGCAGTATGAGAATGGTAAAACTGTAGCAACAATCTCAAGCGACCTAGGTTTCTTGCACTTGACCATATCCACTATTCTGAAGGACAAGGAACGTATTTGTGATGTGAAAGGAACAACACCTATAAAGGGAACTATAATTTCGAAGAAAAGACAAGGTCCTATTCACGATATGGAAAAATTATTGGTGATATGGATAGAAGACCAAATACAGAAGCGTGTACCCTTAAGCCTTTTAGCCTTACAGGCTAAAGCAAGAAGCCTGTTCCAAAGCCTGAAAGAGCAGGCAGGAGATGAATGTGAGCAAACCTTTGCAGCAAGTCATGGGTGGTTTAATAGATTTAAAAAAATGCTACAGTCTACACAATGTTAAGGTGAGTGGAGAGGCAGCTAGTGCTGATGTTGGTGCTGCCAAAGCTTTTAAGGAGGAGTTAGATGATGTGATTGTGGAAGGGAATTATTTGCCTGAGCAAATATTCAATGTTGATGAGACTGGATTATTGTGGAAACGCATGCCTGAGCGGACATACATCCACAAAGAGGAGAAAACAATGCCAGGATTCAAGACATTCAAGGACAGAATTACACTTCTGTTAGGGGGAATGTTGCTGGTTTCATGGTAAAGCCCTTCATGATCTATCATTCAGAGAACCCCAGGGCTTTTAAACATGTCAGCAAGCCCACACTGCCAGTGTTTTATCGCAGTAACAAGAAAGCCTGGATGACCCTAGTACTGTTTGAGGATTGGTTCATGAATTGTTTCATTCCTTGAGCCAAGGAGTATTGTCTGCAACAACGGAGTCCATTTAAGATTTTGCTGATTTTGGATAATGCTCCGGGACACCCACCACACCTGGACGACATGCACCCTTATGTTAAGGTAGTGTACATTCCACCTAACACTACCTCTATCATCCAACCCATGGATCAAGGTGCTATTGCTGCCTTTAAAGCGTATTATTTACGTACGACCTTCGCTCAGGCTGTTGCTGCTACCGAAGGTGAGAAAACGCTCAGTTTTGGAAGGAGTACAACGTTTTGTCATGTATAAAGAACATTAGTGCAGCATGGGATCAAGTTACAAAACATTGCATGAGTGGAATATGGAAGAAAGTCCTGAAAAGATATGTGAACAGTTTTAGAGAATTTAATGAAAATGAAGTTATTTTGGATATTAGTAGCAAGATAGTGCAGTTAGGTAAACAGCTTCAGTTAGAAATTGATAATGAAGATGTTGGACAGTTGGTTGAAAGTGTAGCAGAAGAGCTCGGTAATGAAGATCTCATTGAACTGGAAGCACACAAAGATGCAGAGGAAGAAGCCAGTCTAAATGTAGAAGAAGGACCTGCACCCCCCAAAAAGTTTTCAGTGAAGCAAATCGCAGAGGCATTTGCTACAATTAATAAAGGGATGCAATTGTTTGATGGCGTGGATCAAAATTATGAGCGTTATGCCACAGTTGACAGAACGACCCAAGATGCACTTGCTTGCTACAGAGAAATTTATAATGAAAAGAAAAAGCAAACTGTGCAGTCTAAATTGGACATCTATTTCAAGAAGTCCCCCAGTGCTGTCTCATCACACCCCAGCAGTGCTGCCTCTTCACTCCCTCAAGATGATCCAATACCTTCAACCAGCAAGTTTCCACAGTACATAAACCTGTCTGAAGAAAGCGACATTGATGACCCACCCAGCCCTGTCTCCTCCTTTGCTTCTTCCAGTTAATGTAGTCTCCATGTATAATTAGAAAATTATGGGGGCCCCGTGTGCATTCAGCTGACTACATTAAAGGTAAGTGCTCAGTCACACTGTATCCATTCCTCATTATTTATTATTTTTACTGTACTGTATCCATTCCACATTATTTATTACTTTTACTGTACTGTATTTCATTGTAGATGTTTTTTTCTTTTTTTTAATTTTTTTTTAATTTAATTTTTTTTTTTTTTATCTATGTCGGACTTACGACCTGGATTTGGGTCCCTAACCCCGTCGTAAGTCGGGGACTACCTGTATAGAACCAATAATTGATGTAATTGTGTCATATTTTGACTTTTACAGGATCTTGTAGACCGAGTACATTCTCTTAATTGTTTTGAATACTGTTTACAGTCGTCACAATTCTCTATTAACTGTCTCTCCTCACATTTATATCCCCTGGCAGGAGGGGGTGCATGACGTGAAACTGCGTCTTGTGCGAGTTGCGAAGGTTGTGATTTTTCACATCGTAATTTATCAAATATAGTTCTTGATGAATCTCACTTGACATCCTTAATTTGTGACCAAGGGTTATTTAAGAACACTTGCAAATGTTCAAAATGCGGAAGAGATATACATATTACGATAAACAACTTTCAATGTAATACTCGATCTTACTATTATGTCCACAGACACCGTACAATTAATCGGTGCCGTTTCAAATATTACGGTAAATTGTTTAAGATTTCCATTTCTCTGTTTAGTATCATATTATTAGCATTATATTTAAAAAATGCACTTCAAAATTTTGCATAGAACCTAATAGAACCTCACCCAACAAGCCCTGGCTACATAAGGTTCGGTTCTATGGGGTATGTTAGGTCAGGTTCTATGTCTTGTCATTTCCATTTTTGTATTTAATATGATATTAGTGTGCATTCTGTGTTTAATAATGCATAGAACCTAATAAAGCCTGACCTAACATACACAATCTATGGCTATGTTAGGTCAGGTTCTATAAGATTCTATTGATTGTCATTTCCATTTTTATGTTTAATCTTGATGTTAGCATGTAGAAAATATTTCAACCAATTCAACAAACTCCTTCTAATGGGAGACTGCTTAGCTGGGCGCCGGAGGGAAGTCTCGGTCCTGACCGGAGGCGACTGGAGCTCTCTCAAATCAATCCCACTTTACCTTATATGTATGGCTTGATCAAAACCCACAAGCTTAATAATCCATTACGTCCTATCGTGAGTTCTGTGGGGTCTGTTACTTACAAATTTTCCAAGTGGCTGGTAAAGATGATATCCCCTCTTACAGGCCAAATTTCTAATTCACATATACGCAATAGCAGTGATTTAATTGATAAACTCAAGAAACACAACGAACCTTGCGAATTAATAAGTTTTGATGTAAATTCACTGTTCACTAGAGTACCTGTCAAAGACTTACTTTCATTTCTTAAAGATAAATTACAACTGCTAGATTTAACTATTGAACATGATACTTTCCTGAAATTGATAGAGTTATGCGTAACTGACAATGTGTTTAGTGCAAATGGGAAGTTCTACAAGCAAATATTTGGTATGAGCATGGGTAATTGTCTTTCTGCTCCTCTAGCCTGTATTTATATGGAGTTTTTTGAGTCAAGATTACTACCCAATATAGTGGACTTTATTCCTCCATGGTATAGATATGTAGATGATGTTCTTTGTCTTTGGCCTAAAAACAGTGACCCATTTGAATTTTTAGACAAACTTAATAATATTGTCCCTAGTATCACGTTCAAAATTAAAAGAGAAATAAATGAATCCCTTCCATTTCTTGATATGCTTATCATGAGAAATGGCCAAAACTATAAATTCAAGGTATATAGAAAGCCCACACAGGTAGACAGTTTCATTCACTTTTTATCGAATCACCTTGAGTCTACCAAAATGTTAGTGTTTTCTGTTATGTTCTTAAGATGTCTGCGTATTTGTGACTCTGAATTTATTGACGATGAATTGAAACACATTCGTTCTATTGCACATAAACTTGGGTACCCTTCTGTGTTTGTTGATTGTTGTTTTAATAGGGCTAAAAAATCCTTTCATTCCTCTCAAACCAGACAAGTTCCTACACTTAAGAATATTTTGACTCTGCCCTATCGTAATGAATTTGTCCCGTTAGTTCGGTCCCTCAAGCTTCTAAATATTAATGTTGTTTTCAAGTATGACTCAACCATTACTAATATGTTAATAAGGAATAGCCCAAGTTTGAATGTAAATGGTAGTGTTTATTGTATTCCATGTAGCAAATGTAATTGTAATTATGTAGGTCAGACAGGAAAAACACTGCAGCTTAGAATCAAACAACATAAGTATAATATTAGAACTGCATCTGAAAGCAGTGCCTTGTTCGTTCATGTTAGGAATAATAATCACCCCATTGCTTGGGAAAAAAGCTTAGAAGTTTTCAAATCATCTTGTGTCACAGAAAGACTTCTTGTTGAAGCTAGTTTGATTAAGGAATTAAAATCAATAAACCTTAGTGATGGTCAGTTCAAAACTGATAATATGTTACATAAATTTATTTGTCAGTGGCCCAAGTTTAAAAATGCTTTAAAAACCTTTGATCTAGATGTATGATAGTTATTTTGTGGGTCCCCTTTTTTCTGACCTGACTTGACTAGTCACCTCACCACCCTTCTCTTAAGCTCCTCTACGTGTGTGTTGGTGTGGGGATTAGTGGATGTCATCATTTTGACCTGACCTCATGTTTGTAGGTCACCCTGTATATTTAAGCCTCTCTCTGTCCATGTAATCCAGTTGCCTCTGAAGATGTCTTGAATAAAGACGAAAGCTAAGGTACTCCGTTGTTTCCATTTTCCCGTGTGATTTTATCAAGATATATATATATATATATATATATATATATATATATATATATATATATATATATATATATATATATATATATATATATATGTATATGTATTTGTAACCGGTCGGAATTTATTGGACTTTAATTTCTCACTTGACTTGGGGTTTATTAAAATTTAATAGATGGTAATGGCAGTGGAAGCGCCCCTTTGAGAAAAATCCCGAACCAGCACAAGAACACTTAAATCTACTAAACAAAATAAATTGTCCGTGACCCGTGGAAGGATAGCGTCTGTGACTGGGATGAATGAGACACACTGTAAAAAAATTTAGACACTTGTATTCCCTCCAACACTACAAACACAATCAATAATGGTACACAAATATGCGCACCTCTTAACTTGAACTTAAAACACTACTCTGGGGAATAAAAGTTATACATGACATAGAAATTATTAGAAACTCAGGCAACAATACATTTGAAGTATTAAGACATGTTGCTTGCACACATGAGACAGGCCTTAAGGGCTTTCACAAAATAATATCAGTCACTGAGGAAATGGTAATAAAAATAAGAAATTAAATACTCTACAATGAATAGGCCTTAAGGGCTTTCAACAAAATAATATCAGTCACTGAGGAAATGGTAATAAAAATAAGAAATTAAATACTCTACAATGAATAGGCCTTAAGGGCTTTCAACAAAATTATATCAGTCACTGAGGAAATGGTAATAAAATTTAAGAAATTAAATACTCTACAATGAATAGGCCTTAAGGGCACTCAACAAAATTATAGCACCCCAACAGATGCACACTTCCTAACCTAACCTAACCACTACTCTGGGGAACAAGGTTATACCTGAGATCAGAATTATGAAGAACAATTAGAGGCATTAAAAGAATCAAATCACAGTATCACTCTGGTTCCACTTGATGGCACAAACATTCAAAACAATATTTTCAAAATTATTTAGAAACTATTAAACTACACACGTCAAGATAATATCAGTCTGAGGAATGGTGTTAACTACACCCGTAATAAGGGAGGGAAAATGTTCCTCTAGGTATCTCCTAGAGACCTAGACTCACTTTCTCAGTGTGTGACCATTAGTTTACTCAGATAGCCTCAGTGTACTCCCAGTGCGTCCATAAAGCGGAAGGGAGTGAGTCAATCAGACCTTGTACAGTTGAGAGAAACTTTAGCTTCCCGTTAGCAAGAGGGTTTCACTAGCAGCTCGGGACATGTGGGGTTGTGCGCCGGAGTGGTAAGAACTGATCACCCACGGCTGATGCTGGTTCCGTGTCGTTTTAGTTGTCGGGAGCACTCGTTCACTCAAGAGATCCTTTGCTACCCCGCTAAACAGTGACAGGCCTACACTGATCGGTCCAATGGCGACAATCGCCACCCTCCATCATCAACGGCAGTCTCAAACGGCAGTCAACTACTGTCAACTCCAGTCAAGTGGGTTCTGACGGAAACCCTGAAATGAACTCACTGTTAGCTCTAGTTTACTTTATCACTGCCCTATCTAACCCTGTCTGAGATCGAATGAGACTTACTTGTTATACTGCCATCGCGCAGCACAGGTGACTAGGCCACGTGACTATTTCTGTGACAGATGCGCAGGGACATCTTGTCTGTGTGAGTGCTTCCCGCGACTGAGAGAGAGGCCGCGTCGCGTCCTCTCAAGGCGTTAGCTTAGGTCTACGTGACATATTTTCCGCCTAACTAATAACTCCGTGGAACACCCTTAACATCATTCAGACTGCTAAACGATCTATAATAATTTCAAATTCAATAATAGTCCCTTAACTTCATGAATCGCTTCAGTATTAATTCCGTAAATTACATTTAATATCATATAGGCCTAGTTCCGCAATCTCTCGCTACGAGCAGGCAGCGCTCTTTTCCCTCCCGCGACCTTGAACGCTCAGTGTTGCCAATGGCGGGGCATTCGAAATTACTCTGAAATTTCTGAGTATTACATATATATATCATGTAAATCCACAATGAAAACGTGGATAAGATAAATCTTGATAAAAACACACGGGAAAATGGAAACAACGGAGTACCTTAGCTTTCGTCTTTATTCAAGACATCTTCAGAGGCAACTGGACTACATGGACAGAGAAATAAATGGATCCCTTCCATTCCTTGATATGCTTAACATGAGAAATGGCAAAAACTATAAATTTAAGGTATATAGAAAGCCCACACAGGTAGACAGTTTCATTCACTATTTATCGAATCACCTTGAGTCTACCAAAATGTCAGTTTTTTCTGCTATGTTCTTAAGATGTCTGCGTATTTGTGACTTTGAATTTATTGACGATGAATTGAAACACATTCGTTCCATTGCACAGAAACTCGGGTACCCTTCTGTGTTTGTTGATCGTTGTTTTAAAAGGGCTAAAGAATTCTTTCATTCCTCTCAAACCAGACAAGTTCCTACACTTAAGAATATTTTGACTCTGCCCTATCGTAATGAACTTGTCCCGTTAGTTCGTTCCCTCAAGCTTCTAAATATTAATGTTGTTTTCAAGTATGACTCTACCATTACCAATATGTTAATAAGGAATAGCCCAAGTTTGAATGTAAATGGAAGTGTTTATTGTATTCCATGTAGCACATGTAATTGTATTTATGTAGGACAAACAGGAAAAACACTGCCGCTCAGAATCAAACAACATAAGTATAATATCAGAACAGCATCTGAAAGCAGTGCCTTGTTCGTTCATGTTAGGAATAATAATCACCCCATTGCTTGGGAGAAAAGCTTAGAAGTATTTAAATCATCTTGTGTCACAGAAAGACTTCTGGTTGAAGCTAGTTTGATTAAGGAATTAAAATCAATAAACCTTAGTGATGGTCAGTTCAAAACTGATAATATGTTACATAAATTTATTTGTCAGTGGCCCAAGGTTAAAAATGCTTTGAAAACCTTTGATCTAGATGTATGATAGTTATTTTGTGGGTTCCTTATTTTTGACCTGACCTGACTAGTCACGTCACCCCCCTTCTCTTAAGCTCCTCTACCTGTGTGTTGGTGTGGGAATTAGTGGATGACATCATTATGACCTGACCTCATGTTTTTAAGGTCACCCTGTATATTTAAGCCTCTCTCTGTCCATGTAGTCCAGTTGCCTCTGAAGATGTCTTGAATAAAGACGAAAGCTAAGGTGCTCCGTTGTTTCCATTTTCCCGTGTGTTTTTATCAATATATATATATATATATATATATATATATATATATATATATATATATATATATATATATATATATATATACAGGTAGTCGTCGACTTACGACCTAGATTGGTTACGGCCGCCCGGTCGTAAGTTGATCTGGTCGTAAGTCGGCCTATGTTATAATTACCTTACGTATATTATAATGTGTAATGATAATATAATCATCTTTAAGTCATATTTTATCAACACTTTCTTTGTTCATTATTGTTACGGTCGTCAGGTTTAAGTAAATCACTGCATACTACAGTACAATTTAATTACCTTACGTATATTATAATGTGTAATGATAATATAATCATCTTTAAGTCATATTTTATCAACATTTTCTCTGTTCATTATTGTTACGGTCGTCAGGTTTAAGTAAATCACTGCGTGTTTGTAATTGAGCGCGGGGATGCGCGCGGCTCCAGCTCCCGGCAGCGCCAGGAGGCTGGGACCAAAACTGTCGTACCGCCGGTCGTAAAGTCGAACAGACGTAAGTCGCATAGGTCGTAAGTCGACGACTACCTGTATATATATATAAATATAAATCACTGTGGGTGCGCGTGATTCAGGAATATGCTGATAACCACAAGGAAAGAAGAAAACACTGTTACGAACCCCGCCACCAATTGTCATGATCTACCTACCCAGCACTACGAACCACGCCATCTTTTGTCTTGATCTACCTACCCAGCACCACGAGCAACGCCATCTAGGGACGAAACACGAGTATGACTCGTCTTAGTTACCACTCCGGGGTTTCCCTTCTCCATATCCTGGTTGTTGCGTCACCTCCTCAAAGTCTTCTTTGTCAGCTCCAGTTCGAGGAGAGTTCAGTTCACTCTGGGAAGTGACCACAGGATCACCTATCCTGGAAACCTACGGCACAGTGACTACCTACCGTCTTCTACAATACTCAGCCTTACTCGTCAGCCATCTCAGCTCCGCACTTAAGTATTTGTAATCTTATATTGCCTCCCCCACGTCCACTTGCTTCAAATTATTGTATGTTGTATAAATATGTATATACTGTTAATGTTTAGGTTAAGTATGGTTAAGGGTAAATTATAGAAAGCTGAATATTTTGTTAAGGAATTCATGGTGCTTTATTATACACAACAAAAACTCGCATCCTTTGTCTACCCTTTTATAGTCCGATTGTCTTTGTTTTTTTTGTTGTTGTTACCTGTTGGGATCTGGGTAGACTTTTAACTATATTCTAAATCCCCAACTCGTAACAAATGGCGACCGTGACAGGACACGACCTTAAGTACCATATTCCTTCCTCCCTTGTAACTCCTTGTTAATTATTCCTCCCAGTCACTTCTGTTCACAATTGTTTTATGGTGGTTTAAAGTTTCCTTCATATGTGTGTGCATATATTGGTATTATCGTACAGTAAGAGTGACAGACGTAGGATATTAGGTTCCAAGTGTCATAAGGCTTACCTGTTCTTACACGTGGCAGTCGTGTAGTAAGTCTTATCGAGTGTAGGGAAGAATCCGGATCTGTTTAATGCCGTACCCTCACTCCAGAGTAGGCTGTTCCATAGTCACTAGTTTAGGGTGAAGTGATATCTTGGGATGCCCCGCACTACCAGGACCCCATAATTATAAAGCCTCAATTATTGTTCTTCTCATTATCTCATTCGGGGTCAATTTTTCAAGTATCTAAGGGTTGTTAATCCGGATCTTTATGTTAATGCCGTAATACGCCCTTCCTCTTTCAAGTATCTCAGGGTTGTTAATCCGGATCTTTATATTAATGCCGTAATACGCCCTTCCCCTTTCAAGTCTCTTATCCTTATCTGAGGATCTTCTCAGAAGAACAATAATCATAAGTGTAATTTCCCTAGGTATAACTTGGTTAGTTTCCGGGACTTTCTGGTTATCCACTGCCGTGATATTTTCTAGGGTAATCCACTTATCTTATCTTTTGACCATTAGTTAATTTATCCTAGTTTTCTTAACAATGGCCACCTCAGGTTTCGATCTCCAGGATTTTATTGAAAATCCTTCCGTAGCTAAATTACGTGTTAATACCCTGAAGAAAGAATGGAAAGAAATAGCCAACTATTACAATATCCCATTTTCACAGCAACTGACTAAGGAAATGTTAAAAAATCATGTAATTGAAATGTTGGTTCAACATGAAGTTTTAAAAGAATCCGCTGTTGACCGATTAACGCCCATGTCCAAGAAACTTCAACCACTATCCACCACCCCTCCTCACTCAGAAGTTGCCTCAGGTCTGGCTAGCCCTCAAGAAAAAGCACAAAGAGTAGACGCCTTGGAACTAGAACGAGCTAGGTTCGAGTTCCAAATCAAAATGAAAGAACTCGAGTTGGAGCATGAGGAAAAGTTGGAACAGGCCAAGTTGGAACAGGCCAAGTTGGAGCATGAGGGAATGTTGGAACAGGCCAAGTTGGAGCATGAGGGAAGGTTGGAACAGGCCAAGTTGGAGCAGGAGGTTAGACTGAAAGAACTACAGGTGAGAGAGATAGAAGTCACCTTAACATCGGAGTTTAAATCAAAAGAAGTGGCATTAAAAGAGAAACTAGCTGCTTTTAACCCTGCTAATGCTTCTTCCCTTGTTCCCGGGTTTGATGAATCCGATATGGACGGGTCATTTAGGACTTTTGAGAAAATAGCCGGGAAGAATGAGTGGCCAAAAGACCAGTGGGTGTCGGTGTTAGTTCCTAAATTATATGGTAAGGCTCGTAGAGTTTATAACTGTTTAGACCAGACTGATGACTATGATAATGCAAAAAAGAATATCCTCACCTCTTATGCTATCACGCCAGATGGATACCGGCAGAAGTTTCGTAAACTAACCAAACCATTTTCACACACATTTGTTGAGTTTGCTCAAGAAAAGCTTAGGTTTTTAAGAAGTGGTTAGAGGCTACAGAGACCTCCACATTTCAGGATTTGTTAAATTTGGTAGTCCTGGAGGAGTGGAAAAGCAAGATACCATTTCACATCTTGAAGCATGTGGAGGAGCGTGGAGAGGTTAATTTAGGGCGTGCGGCTGAGCTGGATGATGCGTACGCCTTGCTGGTGGAGTCACTGGGCAGTAGAGAACGTGGTACTTCCCGACATGTTAGGTCCTCCTCTGATGATAACTTTGGGGGCGTGAGTGGTAGGTCAAAAGGTCCCACATCTACCTCCCCTGATGCAACCAAGTTAACTTGTTCTTACTGTAAAAACCCAGGCCATACGATCCAGACTTGTAAACACCCAAAGTGTCGAATTGCTAAAAGTAGTTCTCTGGATCCCAAATCCAAACCAATAGCAACCACCAATGCGGAAAGGCCCCATCAGGATCTCTTCTCTTCATTCACCTATGAGGGAAAAATTTCAATCATGGAGGGGTCTCTTTCTTTCCCTATTCGTATACTACGTGATATGGGCGCAGCACAATCTATCCTCCTGTTTAACGTCATTCCTGATATATCTACCGCATTTACTAATGAGTGTGTTCTAATTTCAGATCTCTCATCCCATTCTTCCTATCCTTTAGCTAAAGTGCACCTCCAATGTCCCTTGATTACTGAGGAAGTGCAGATTCCCATTAGGAAAGATCCAATGCCTGTGAGCGGCATTCATTTATTATTGGTTAATGACTTGGTAGGAGGTCTAGTGGTTCCTAACATAAAGACAGTCGACTCTCCCTTACCTGTCAACTCCACCACTGACCTTAAAGAAACTATTCCTCATCTTTTCCCATCTTGTGCTGTCACCCGGTCACAGAGTGTGCGAAATGGGCTCTCTTCATCTAAAACCACCTCCAATATCTTCCTACCCACAGAAGATCTGTACAATAAGACCATTAGTAAGGATGAGCTCATTAAAGCCCAACAATCTTATCCATCTTTGAATAAACTTCATCATGCAGCAGTTGAGGGTAAAGATTTTAACACCCTTCCGTGTTTTTATTATCAGGAAGGTAAAATCTTGTCATATTTGTCAAATGGCAGGAAAACCAAATGAAAGTATACCAGCAGCTCCCATTAAGCCCATCCCAGTATTTTCTACACCATTTGAAAAGATTGTTGTGGATTGTGTGGGCCCATTACCAAAGACTAAGAAGGGAAATCAATTCCTGCTCACAGTTATGGATACCAGTACACGTTATCCTGAGGCTTTTCCCCTTAAAAGCATCTCTTCAAAAAATGTAATCAAACCTCTTTTGCACCTTTTCACTTCAGTGGGCATTCCTAAAGAGATCCAATCTGATCAGGGCACCAATTTTACGAGCAATCTTTTCGAACAGGTGACGAAAGACCTCAGTGTGGACCATTGTACATCTTCGGCTTACCACCCACAATCCCAAGGTTGCTTGGAACGGTTCCATCAAAACTTTCAAGTCAATGCTAATAAACTATCTCCCCTCAACTATATAGTCCATACTCCTGATCGCAGAAAAGATTCACAACTTGTTCACATTAATCTCATGAAACTTTGCCATTCCAGGCAGTCAGAGGAAGACATCCCAGAGGCTATAAACTTACCTGTATTGTATACGGCTTTGTCAGGGCCGGAGCCAGAGACAGATGACATGGATCTATTGGAGAATTTAGACTTCCTTCTACCTAAAGAAAACCCTGCTAACAGTCGCATACTCAACAACTTGGATGAGTATTTTTCTGTTCTGAATCCATCTCAAGCAAAAGATCTCACTAAGTTATTATCAACATTTCCTAAAGTCACGTCAGACCTCCCAGGGTTTTGCAATATACTTAAACATGATATTAAGCTAATCTCAGATGATGTACAACCCATTAGGCAATCATCATATCGACTAAATCCACAAAAAAGAGAGATTATGAAAAAGGAGGTAGACTTTTTAAAACATAACTTAGCTGAGCCTAGTACCTCCCCCTGGGCTTCACCTTGCCTTCTCATTCCAAAACCCGATAGCACTTTTCGTTTCTGTACCGATTATCGTAAAGTGAACCAGGTCACTGTCTCAGACTCCTACCATTTACCTTTGATTGAAGATATAATAGACAGCATAGGCTGTGCCAAATTTATCAGTACGGTGGACTTATTGAAAGGATATTATCAAGTGGGACTCACGGATAGGACAAAAATAATCTCGGCATTTATAACTCCATTTGGTCTTTTTCAATATTTGGTTATGGCGTTTGGCTTTTCTAATGCTCCGGCCACATTCCAGAGGGCCATCAATTAACTAATTCAGGACCTAGGTGGGACGTTCGCCTACCTGGATGTCCTGGTGGTGGTGTCGGACGGCTGGGACGAACATCTGGTGCGTTTGGAAATACTGTTCACACGACTGCAAGAGACTGGATTCACCATAAACCTGGCTAAATCTGCTTTTGGCCGGGCCTCGGTTACTTACCTGGGACATATCGTTGGGCATGGTATGGTGAGACCCAAGGACGCAAACGTTAAAGCCATCTTGTCCTTCCCCACTCCAAGGACGAGGAAGGAACTCATGCGCTTCCTGGGGATGTGCGGCTACTACCGTCGGTTCTGCAGTAACTTCTCCAGCGTGGCCGGACCCCTCACAGACCTTACCAGTTCTGCGGTCCCTTACATCTGGAACCAGAGGTGCGACCAGTCTTTCCACCGCCTCAAAGCCTTCCTTGCCTCCAAGCCTGTAGTCCACCCCCCTGACTACACCTTGCCCTTCCATCTGCAAATCGACGCTAGCGGTGTCGGAGTTGGGGCTGTGCTCCTACAACCCGACCCAACCACTGATGTCCTTCACCCTGTGGCATACTACTCCGCCAAGTTGAAAAAACATCAGACCAACTACTCGACCATAGAGAAGGAGGCCCTGGCTCTGGTGTTGGCAATAAAGAAGTTTGAATGTTACCTCCAGTCTTGCCCACAAACAACCCTCGTCTTCACCGACCATAACCCACTCACGTTCATCCAAACCAACAAGACCTCCAACCAGCGAATCCTCCGCTGGGCTCTCCTCACCCAGCCCTATAATCTACAAGTCCGGCACATAAAAGGGGTGGACAACATGATTGCGGACTCCTTATCCCGAGCTCCAGTGGAAATGCAGCAGCTACTCTCCAAACGCACCAGGTGATCACCTCCTTCGCGCCCGCGCTACGGAGGTCTTTGGACGGGGGGTGTGTTACGAACCCCGCCACCAATTGTCATGATCTACCTACCCAGCACTACGAACCACGCCATCTATTGTCTTGATCTACCTACCCAGCACCACGAGCAACGCCATCTAGGGACGAAACACGAGTATGACTCGTCTTAGTTACCACTCCGGGGTTTCCCCTCTCCATATCCTGGTTGTTGCGTCACCTCCTCAAAGTCTTCTTTGTCAGCTCCAGTTCGAGGAGAGTTCAGTTCACTCTGGGAAGTGACCACAGGATCACCTATCCTGGAAACCTACGGCACAGTGACTACCTACCGTCTTCTACAATACTCAGCCTTACTCGTCAGCCATCTCAGCTCCGCACTTAAGTATTTGTAATCTTATATTGCCTCCCCCACGTCCACTTGCTTCAAATTATTGTATGTTGTATAAATATGTAAATACTGTTAATGTTTAGGTTAAGTATGGTTAAGGGTAAATTATAGAAAGCTGAATATTTTGTTAAGGAATTCATGGTACTTTATTATACACAACAAAAACTCGCATCCTTTGTCTACCCTTTTATAGTCCGATTGTCTTTGTTTTTTTTTTGTTGTTGCCTGTTGGGATCTGGGTAGACTTTTAACTATATTCTAAATCCCCAACTCGTAACAACACGAAGTTCCCAAGCGCTTTCGTGTAGTTCACATCTTTTATCTACAATGTAAAAATGCAAAAATATTCAAGACACCAACAAAATAGATGTTCACTTCACTGGAACGTCACCCGGCGCACGCCTGTCGGACGTTCTGGAACATCACCCGGGGCCTAAGGTTTAGCAATGGACCACAAATTTTCTACTGGGTTGAGATCTGGGCTAATGCCAGGCCAGTCATTAAAGAAAGGTACCTCACAGTCTTTGAGCTACTGTATGACACTAGTAGTGTGGCATGGGGCACCGTCCTGCATGAAAAGGCTTGCCTTATCAAATGATTCAGGTTAGAAATCACTGAGCAACTCAAGATACAGTAGTTGTACTGATTCATCATCTGAATCTGAGGGAGGATTACTAGTTCACCAACACCATAATATGTAAAGCAAGCCCAAACCATAATAATAAATAATAATAATAATTAACGGTTTATTGAAAGAGCTTGGCAGCCTGAAGGCTGAAAATATACAAGCAAGGCAGGGTGCTTAACAGTCTTCACTGTGTACTGTGGGAGATGTGCATCAGTGAGACGGGTGGTACACCCTCCCTCCACCACTACAAGTCACCAAAATTATCTACATTTTCCTATGTATAGCTGAGAATTTTTTTATTTTGCGAGGGAAATCGGGCAGGAAATATTCCAAATTTATCACTACTACCAAAATTACAAAGTTTTCCAAAATGTAGTAATAAATTTCTTTACAGTAGACTCACAACTTAAGTGGGGTTATGTTCATGGGACCTCACATAAAGCCAAAAACCTTATAAAGTCAGGAACATTCACAAAAATACCCTAAATAGCCCCAAAAATACGAGTTGAAAATTTGTTTATCTTGTGCAAAATTTAGGATGTCTATACAGTGGTCCCTCGGTTAACGAGATTTGGGTTAACAAGTTACCTTCCATAAGATTCTTAACTTCGGTTAACGAGCAATCCCTCGATTAACGAGTTTCTTACGAGCCGACCTGAACATGTTTTCACTTGCATTTGGCGGTCCACCAACTGTAGTATTAGTCCGCCAATACAGTAATCGGTTCTAGGGCTTAAATTCCTTACCATTTTAGCAAATATCAAGAAGTTTATACTATTCAATAATTTTAACATTTTAATATTAAATTTTTTAGTCATTTTAACAATTATTGAACATAATTGAAGGTAATGAAACTAGTTTTATGCGCACCATCCAGCCTCTCAACACACCATACAGGCGTCAGTCTTTGCGTCTTTTCAGTGGAGGTAACATATTGCTTGAGACTCTCTTCAACTAAACGCTTTTTTCTGTGTTTACAAGCAAATTATTGGTCATTTTGAAATTTATTTTACATATTGACAATATATAATGCAGTGCAGTGTTGATTTAAAGAAAATAATCTTGAATTACACCAAGAGAACTACAATTTTATGGGTGAAATGGCACCATGGGGTGACTTCTCTTCCTCCCCAATGCCTTCTCTTCTCCCTTCTCCTCCACCCCCATTCTAATTCCCATCATCATCCAGGAGCCTTCTACATACACACCTCAAAGTAAGTGTACTTTTCTACCTTTTTTGTTGACTTCAGTCAATTTTCGGTGAGCTGGAACCAATTACCCAAAAACCCATTGAAACAATGGTTTCGGTTAACGAGTTTTTCGGTTAACGAGCAACCTTCTAGAACGGATTGTGCTCGTTAACCGAGGGACCACTGTATTCAAATTATTTGCTATCTTGCAAGGATTCCAGCAATGTAATTTATATTCTTCTAACTTTAGTCTGTGACATATTATAAGATTAAAACTTTAAGCCTAAAACCACTTTCAATCTTGCCGGAAGTGGAGGGGGGGGGGATGTGATGTATTATAACAGCTGGGCTGGGAGCGCGGACAACAGTTACCTCATTGTATTTATGTCATATAGGGTGAGTTTATCCTTTTCTCTTATAAAATGTCAATGAATTGACTTAAGAGAATAGAATTTACATTGCTGAAATTTTTGTAAGATAGTGATTAACTTGAATATAAACATGCTATAATTTACAATAGACAAAAAGATTTGTACAAATTAGTACATTTTAGTTTAAGGACTAAATTTTGTATCTCTTGTGAAAAATAAATGATGTACTGTATATATTCAAATTATTCCCTGTCTTACAAGGATTCTAGCGAAGCAATTTATATTCTGCTGACTTTAGTAGACTGTACCATTTTATGTCAAGTTTAGTCACTTTTATTGGCCTCCAGAACCTAACCCTATTTCCCCCTTTGATTACAGTAAGTCCCCAAGTTACGCACATAATGGGGACCAAAAGGTTGTACTTAACTCGAAATGTACGTAACTCGAAAATCCCCCAACCCTATAATGTTATCTGGTGGTAATTAATACAACTTATCAAATGCAGCTTATTTCGCACCTTGAATCGGTTAAACCACCCATGGCTAGCATTGAATGTCACAGTATCATCAGGGTGATCTTTCTTTAGGTCGTTGAAAAGACTTAGGGCTTTCTCCTGAATCATACTGAGACACAGAGGCTTACGTTTTTGTGTGCAGTCCTCGATCCACATCGCAAGATATTTTTCCATTTCTTCCAGAACCTTCCCTCTTCTTTTAGTTATAATCGTAGATTGCATTGGCACTGCAGATTTCACATGTTCCTTGATCGTTTCTTTGCCCTTATCAATTGTATTAACAGTTGACCGACTCAGGTTAAATTTGCGGGCAACATTGGTCAACTTTTCACCACTTTCAAGCAGTTTTATTATGTCCATTTTTACCTCTAGTGAGATTGCTTGACGTTTCGTAGCACTCCCACTGGCTTCACCACTCTTACGCTTTACACCAGTCATTGCACACAGAGTAAAGTGTACAAAATAGGGCAGAAATTCACAGGAGAAGTACTGTATGCACAATGACCACACTTGTTGTTTTGGTGCGTCTAGCGTGTCGTCTGCATGGTCAGTGATAGTGGCGGCGCGGTGCGGCTGGCTCGCCCGCCAAATTTAAAAATTGCTTGCCCTTTTAAGACAATATTTTTGCAATTAAAGACTTCAGAAACGATGTACGTATCGGCCGTTTGTACGTAAGTCGGATGTACGTAACTCGGGGACGAACTGTACATGTAATTATATATCGCGATTTAGTATATAGTGAACATCCTTGAACCCCATCTCGCGATATATTCCGACCATACTGTATTTAGAATTGCATATTTTTTTCAAACATTTTATCTTATTCTTGCCCATTTGTTTTATAAATTCTGCTGGAAGTTGATCATCCCCACAAGCTTTATCATTTTTCATTTTCTTTACAGCTGTCTCAACTTCTGTTTCCAGAATTGGCATTTTGATCTGTTTGTTTCTTACCTCTTCTCTATCCTTAATATTGTATAGTTCTTCTATGTACCCTGCCCATCTCTTCTTTTACTTCTGCCTTTTACGGGATCTTATTATCTTTGCTCCTCCCCTCCCGCCCTCCTCCGCTCCTGCCCTCCCCCTCCCCTCCCACCATCCCCCTCCCCTCCCACCATCCCCCTCCCTTCCCGCCATCCCCCTCCCCTCCCACCATCCCCCTCCCCTCCCGCCATCCCCCTCCCACCATCCCCCTCCCCTTCACTACCCACCACACACTCGCTCTACCATCTCCACCCATCGGTGAGTACCAATACAAACTTAGTAGTTGTATATGTATGCACTATTTTCTATAGAAATGGCAATGATTTTTTGTTTATGTAATGTGTTTCATGGGGCAAAGGGAGACTGGGGAACATAACTCCCGGATTGTATCTATTTCTTATGGGGAAAATTGATCCTCTTAACGTTGTTTCGTATAACGTCATGTTTTTTTACGAGCGTAACCCAGACATTAAGGGAGGACTTCCTGTACATTTAATTGTACCTACAGTACTAGGAAAGTATAAATAAGTATATCTATACAGGACAGTAGGGAGTGACAGTTTTGCAAAAGTTTTCAAAATCTAATTGCTTGGGTTGGATTATTTGTCTATCGGCCACGCTAATTCCGAATATGTTTGAGTTTTTTACATCATTGCATTAGAAGGTTTGTGGATACTTTTGGGTTTGGCATGAAAAACGCGAAAAAACTGTAAATAATAAAGGGACTGGCAATGTGGCACAACCTGTTAAAATCAAGTTATTGAATTGGATTATTTGACTACTGTGTACACTGGTTCATAATATGCTATTGTTTTACAACTCAATGCGTTACAAATTATGCCGATATTTTTGCTGCAAGTCACCACATACGTATATTTCGAAAACCAGGGCCCAATATTACCAACGGCGTGGATAGATTCCTTGGAATGAATTCAGGACATTCCCGCTCATGGAACATCACCAAACTCCGTATATGTGCCAATGGCAGGCCAATGGCAATATTTACAGAGTTTGTTGAGGCTCCCTGGACGGGAATGCCCTGAATTTATTCCACGGAATCTATTCACGCCGTTGGTAATATTCGTCCCAGGACTGATCAACGAATTCAGCCCAAGTAGCTTGACTTGGACAGTTAAGGACAAAATCTCAGTCCGTACTTTTGAATACAATATTGTTCAATAGGTGGTGATATTGAAGTGCTGAAAGTTGTTTTTTCTGTGTTGTTTTGCAGTTAGTTCAAAGGGCCGCCACCAAGATGGGTCGTCCTAAGATTAGCAACACTCAGCTGCGCCAGGGTAACGATAAGGTGTTCGGGGTTCGGATGCCTCTGCCATCTAACAAGTTGCCTCTGAACAAGGAAGTTGGAAGTGCCCTGGCTTATGAAGCAGAAAACGAGAGGTTAAGGAGAAGAACAAATGCTTTTGATTATATGGATGCCACCAACAAGGTGACTGAGAAGGTACTGGATGTGTATAGGAAGGCCACTGTCCCCACTATCTCTGAAATCAGGGTGAAAATGAGAGTCCACGACCTGTGGAGGATGCGGAGGGAGACGATGATGATGAAGGGAAATGGACAGAAACAGAAAAGGAAGAAAACGAAGAACGGGAAGCTGAAGATGAGCCTAGAACCTCATCTTCAGCTTCCCGTTTTCTTCCTTTTCTGTTTCTGTCCATTTCCCTTCATCATCATCGTCTCCCTCCGCATCCTCCACAGGTCGTGGACTCTCATTTTCACCCTGATTTCAGAGATAGTGGGGACAGTGGCCTTCCTATACACATCCAGTACCTTCTCAGTCACCTTGTTGGTGGCATCCATATAATCAAAAGCATTTGTTCTTCTCCTTAACCTCTCGTTTTCTGCTTCATAAGCCAGGGCACTTCCAACTTCCTTGTTCAGAGGCAACTCGTTAGATGGCAGAGGCATCCGAACCCCGAACACCTTATCGTTACCCTGGCGCAGCTGAGTGTTGCTAATCTTAGGACGACCCATCTTGGTGGCGGCCCTTTGAACTAACTGCAAAACAACACAGAAAAAACAACTTTCAGCACTTCAATATCACCACCTATTGAACAATATTTTATTCAAAAGTACGGACTGAGATTTTGTCCTTAACTGTCCAAGTCAAGCTACTTGGGCTGAATTCGTTGATCAGTCCTGGGACGAATATTACCAACGGCGTGAATAGATTCCGTGGAATAAATTCAGGGCATTCCCGTCCAGGGAGCCTCAACAAACTCTGTAAATATTGCCATTGGCCTGCCATTGGCACATATACGGAGTTTGGTGATGTTCCATGAGCGGGAATGTCCTGAATTCATTCCACGGAATCTATCCACGCCGTTGGTAATATTGGGCCCTGGTTTTCGAAATATACGTATGTGGTGACTTGCAGCAAAAATATCGGCATAATTTGTAGCGCATTGAGTTGTAAAACAATAGCATATTATGAACCAGTGTACACAGTAGTCGAATAATCCAATTCAATAACTTGATTTTAACAGGTTGTGCCACATTGCCAGTCCCTGTATTATTTACAGTTTTTTCGCATTTTTCATGCCAAACCCAAAAGTATCCACAAACCTTCTAATGCAATGATGTAAAAAACTCAAACATATTCGGAATTAGCGTGGCCGATAGACAAATAATCCAACCCAAGCAATTAGATTTTGAAAACTTTTGCAAAACTGTCACTCCCTACAGGACAGGTTTCATATACTATACTGTATTGAATACCTATCAAAAAATCATATACCACTACAGTGTACATACCATGCTTATAGCAGTAAAAAGTATTAGTATTCGAATACGGAATACTGTACTGTACTTGTATTCACTCCATCCCTGGCTGTAGCTCATTATCCAATTCTTCTCTTACCCACAGATATTAGATCCATGATAGCATTCAATTTGCTTGACATATATTTTTTCAATTCTACTGTGCAGTATATCATTATGATCCAGGCCTAATATACTATCTTTTTCTTCACCTGCAGAATGGAGCATTTTCCAGTGTAACATTGTCCATTAGTCTGTTTTTTATAAAAGCATTAGTTTTGCAATGAAATCATTATAGATACTGTACAGATATTTTTTTTGTCCAGATTTCTATTGATGTCTATTGTGTCATGTTAAACTTTGTCATAATTTTTTGCTCTTAGGTTTAGGGATGGTTGGAGCTTTATATATATATATATATATATATATATATATATATATATATATATATATATATATATATATATATATATATATATATATATATATAAAGACGAAAGCTAAGGTGCTCCGTTGTTTCCATTTTCCCGTGTGATTTTATCAAGATATATATATATATATATATATATATATATATATATATATATATATATATATATATATATATATATATATATATATATATTTTTTTTTTTTTTTTTCATGAAAATCCACAATGAAAACGTGGATAAGATAAATCTTGATAAAATCACACGGGAAAATGGAAACAACGGAGTACCTTAGCTTTCGTCTTTATTCAAGACATCTTCAGAGGCAACTGGATTACATGGACAGAGAGAGGCATAAATATACAGGGTGACCTAAAAACATGAGGTCAGGTCAAAATGATGACATCCACTAATCCCCACACCAACACACACGTAGAGGAGCTTAAGAGAAGGGTGGTGATGTGACTAGTCAAGTCAGGTCAGAAAAAAGGGGGCCCACAAAATAACTATCAAACATCTAGATCAAAGGTTTTTAAAGCATTTTTAACCTTGGGCCACTGACAAATAAATTTATGTAACATATTATCAGTTTTGAACTGACCATCACTAAGGTTTATTGAATTTAATTCCTTAATCAAACTAGCTTCAACAAGAAGTCTTTCTGTGACACAAGATGATTTGAAAACTTCTAAGCTTTTTTCCCAAGCAATGGGGTGATTATTATTCCTAACATGAACGTCACCACCCTTCTCTTAAGCTCCTCTACGTGTGTGTTGGTGTGGGGATTAGTGGATGTCATCATTTTGACCTGACCTCATGTTTTTAGGTCACCCTGTATATTTATGCCTCTCTCTGTCCATGTAACCCAGTTGCCTCTGAAGATGTCTTGAATAAAGACGAAAGCTAAGGTACTCCGTTGTTTCCATTTTCCCGTGTGATTTTATCAAGATATATATATATATATATATATATATATATATATATATATATATATATATACCACTGTTCAATACAGGTATATTGGAATATGGTATATTGGAATTACTATTTATTTTGTATTTTTTATAATATTAATATACTGTACTGTACATTATTTATGCTGTATTACAGAAAACCTCGCACACAGAAGTCAAAACGTGCCTTGGAGCGTCGGGAATCCAAAATTATTGAAAACACAAAACGGTCTCTGTTTCTTTATGGACAAAAGACTAGTGAAATTGTTCGACATTGCTTAAAAGATATGGTAAGTGTACCTCATGATGATTTAAATGAATATTCATTTATAATTACTGTAGTTTAAGAAACTCGATTAAGTTTGATATTCTTGCATGTAAGATATTGTAAATTGAATTAAACATAATGGTTACTGTGGCAGGTTAATTGTTTTAGTGGGGTTGCAGTCCACATGCTGCAGATTCAAATCCTTTTTGAAGAAGCAACACAGGGTGGTATGTGATTGATATACTGTATGGTGTGAGCCAGTACTACTAGTACAGTACAGTATAACTGTTGCCACCAACTTGTAAAAACTGAACTGTCAAACAAATATCATGGCCATAGGGGAGAAGTATCTGTGCTGTTACTCAAATTGTCTTTGGTATGTGATGCCATGCCCATACAATGCTGTAATGTTGGTATGTGAATTTTACATGATGTGCTGTATAGTAATGTACTGTACATTTTAATTCGTTGGATCACTTACCAGTAATTAGAACTGCAAAATGCTTACAGTTGCTGACTTGTACCTTACTCATTCAAAAGTGTAGTCTTCCACCTTTTGTGGAAAATATAGCTTTCAGGGAGTTCCTTGTAAGTCAGGCACCCCACTAAGCTACTGGCTTCCCCTGATTTACAAAAATTTGCAGTTACAAATGTGAAAATTAAGGAATACAGTCGGCCCTTAACATTCGCGGGGGTTAAGTAACAGAGATACCTGTGAATGTTAAAAATCCGTGTACTATTGCTGCCCCCCCCCCCCCCCCCCCTAAAAAATCCCTGGCCCCCCCATGTCCTTATTTACCGTATATACCTGTGTGTAGTTCGAGTTTTTAAGACCAAATTATTTGGCAAAAATTGGGGGTCGACCTCTAAACGGGTAATAGTTTCGTTCAGTTGAAAAATATTTACCAGTAACTACCAGTAAACAATGGAAACGATGCACCAACCCACCACCAGCTGTGAGTGTCGGTACAGTTGCCAGGGCAGATCTCTTGCGAGCCCAAAGTAGCCAAATCCATGGTATGGTAGCAAAGGACGATGTAAAACAAAGTTTTCATTTATTAAAGTTAATTTATAGATACTGGACATCAATTTTTGTTCATTACATTTGAAACATCAATCTTTGTTAATTAAATTTGAAACAAGAGAAAACTACGATACTGGATTTTCATTAAAATATTACATCACAAGTATATTTTACCTTAACTGTGACTGAATGAATATATTCTTGGAAATAAATATGGAAATGTAATATTTTTGCTGGAATGACGTACATATTATAATGGGAAGTGGGATAAAATCATGACGAAAAACTTTTGCTTTCTTTCGTTGTTCAAAATATTTTACCGTAATCGCTTTTCGAATGGTTTTCAGTTAAAAAACTGTTGTACTCGTACTGTATTACAATAATATTCTATCCTATCATTAGCCTTATAATCCCACAACTGAAAACCATTCGAAAAGGGATTACTGTAACATCTTTTGAACGAAAGAAAGCGAAAGTCATTGCTTTCGTCACTTTCCACTGTAATACGTACATTAGGGGGCAGGGAAAAAACACTTTTATTTGAGTTGCAGGCTGCACTTTTCAGGCATCGTTTGTATGGCTGTAACAAACACCTGTGCAAAATTTCATGCCATTTCATGCATACTTACCCTGCCGCATCGCGAACGACTTTTTGTCAACTTTTAGTGTATACCAAAAATTAGGTGTCATTTAATGTTTTCCAGGACAATGATAAATTTTACATGGGTGACATCGATTTAATTCACATGTTATTTTACAGGTACACCGTATATAGAAAATCATTACAAGTTCATATTGAAATTCTTTTTTGTGCGGAACCTTGGCATCATTTTCCTAGACAATAATCTTTGCCTAATATATCCATCTCTCGATTCGTATCCCGTCACTTCAGTGCAAGCTTCAGTCATCACTTTTATGCCTCTCTCGACCGCCTGAGAGCTGTTTGGCCACTTGGGCACCACTAATGGTGTTTCAAGAATGTCATTAACCTGTAGATTTGACAGAGAAGCAATGTAAGGAGGCTCAGTCTTGAGTTCATTCCTCCAGTTAATCATGGAATGATAGTTTTTTGCTTGCCACTTTAGTTTCGGAGTCACCACCTTTCTCATGTTGACTACAGGAGGCACATCCTCATTCCCATCTCCATCTTTACCCTCCTCATCAGTATAGTTTAACAAATTCTCGTCAACAGCAGCATCAGAATCTTCCTCCTCCTCTTCAGATCTGCCATTGCATTCTTCCTTTTGCTGATTCTCCTCTCTAATTTTTCTTATCATTGAGACAGCTTTTTCTCTAACAGTCATGTCCTCATCTGCACACATACCAAGAAGAAGTTGATCTGTGTGGGCGAAGTATGCATTTCTCTGGACAGCCTTCTTCACTATCATCTCCTCCTCACTATTCAGGTGTTTCATATATAGCAGGGACTGGAATACGTTCCTTGAGCCGTGTGTTACGTAAGGGTGTATCTTGATGTAAAACCACATTGGAGCACTGAACTTTATTATTGTAATGACAATTCTTTTCAACTCATGGCTGGGTCTTGATGTTGCTACATACAGCCTGAGGATTCTACTCCATAAGGTGTTCCACCTTGACACACAGGGAGGACCTGGCTCAATAGCAGCCAAGTCATCTTCAACAACACCTGTGATAACTCTTTTACAAATCCTATACAGGTATTTCTGATCCCAGGACAGATCTTTCTCCACTTCACCATTAAACACAGGGAAATCAGGGAAACTGACTGGCTGGAAGGCGGCAACTGGAAGCTCAGACAAAGACTCCTTGATCTGCTTTCCAATGGGACCACGCCAATGCTCAGGACCACTTGGTTTACCATCATAGTGATAAAAAACTGCGCGGAAAGGCAGCTCATTTCCGTGAAGCTGACATATGAGAATAATGGAGCGGGTGACCAAGTAACATTTCAAGATGATGAATGACTCCATTTTCTGATCCTACATTTACATTGGTTCCATCACAACCAACACACACAATGGGCTGCTGGGTTAGATTTTTCTCCACCAGAAACTCGTGAATAGTTTTGGCAATCTGCTTTCCGTGTCCAGTCTTGGGAGTCACATGTGTGAGATATTCATTGCCAGGCTCAACCATGATGACATAATGATCTTTCACCATCATCCTCGAACTCCATTTCTCGGTCTTCTCATTCTTTATCATCACACGAGTGGAGGTCTTCTTACCATCAAAATAGAGTGACGTCAAATTATCTAAACTAGCCATCTCAATTTCTTGCCTCTTAAATCGGTATTTTTGTCTCGCATCCCGCAGCTTATGTGGTCCAATAACCTGACTCTTGTCATCCTTTGTGATAATGCCATAGTCAGTTAAGGTGGCAGTAGCAATGGCAGCTCCAGCATAATCACTAATCAAGTATCGGTCACAAGCGGCAGCCAGTGTAGGGAGTCTTGTCCGGTTCTGTGAACTGGTGTCTGTCAGAGCCCTTGGATCAGGGACAAAATCAGCATCAGTAATGACGAGAGGAATATCTCTTGAATCATCTGAATTATCCTCAACATAAGGAATATCTCCAGCTACCAGATATCTATGTTTTTGCTCAAGCTGTCTCCTAACTCTGTCCGCATCATGCTTCTCTCTTGCCGTCACTCTGTCCCACATCTTCGTCACTTTCATGTCAACCCCTGCAATCTTCATCTTCCCATCACCTTGCTGGTCAAGGAGAAACTGCACCTCACGTTTGGGTACTTTTATATCACAATTACATGCCAGGTGATATCTGTCACACTCCTTAACTATGCACCTCACATCCTGACAGGAGGCAAGGGGACAATAACAGCTACAGATATCAAACAACTCTTTCATTTCTACCTGAAATGCAGCTTTTTTGCCTACATTCTTGTTCTTATTTAGTTCAATTCCTCTACTGTACAATTTTCTCAACCTTTCCTCAATAGTTTTTTGGCTAAGAAGAGGAACATTCTGCCTATCTCCAATTGCTTTTTCCCATATTTCTGAACAGTCCTGGGCGGCCATCTTTATAATCATTGAGACATCTGCAAACTTTCCGTCATCACATTTATATCGCCAGCAGTTCTTTAACATCTCGCCTTTCGAGGGAAGTTTGTCCACTGGAAGAACACTTGCAGAGCCAAACAATGCATGATCTGTGGCTGCCCTCGTTAATACAGTAGCCATCTTGATAGCAAATTGATCAGATCACCTGAAAAGATAAAGTTAGTTATTAGAGCAATTTCTGAAAACACATCATCAATAGGCTTCTTGTGCATTAGTAAATAACGCCAAAATTAGTTAATCAGAAATATAATGTAGCCTAATTCAAATAAATGAAAATGGAAAGTGTAACTAGTACTGTGCCGCCAACTTGCCCCATTTTTGTTGAGCCAACTTGTCCCAGCCGTACCAGTGATCATAAATAAATTATTTTGGTATACAGTTGGTCCTCCTATTACGCGGTCCCGCATTCCGCGTTTCACCGTTAACACGGTGCCTTGCCAGAACCTAACATTTTCACATTCCGCGGTCGTGAACTCCATTACGCGGAGAGCGGCTGGCAAGCCGCGCCATTTTTGGATCCAAACCTCCGGCCATCCGCCATGTTGTGTAAGAGGCGCGAGGATGGTGCGCACAAGGTCGCCCAGTCATCAAAACATTACCGAGTTCTTCACCCGCCACCCACTACAGCCGGCCCAAGTCAGTGATAGTGATAATTATAGTGAGGATATGGACTTATATGAACTTTGGGGGGTTTGACAAAGAGGCCCTGCAAGCCTCTGTGGTGGATAGTGATACAATTAATACAAGTGATACAGGTGAGGGCCAATAATCTGCCGTCTGCCTCGGAACCAACCGCCCATCCCCGTGTGCCCAGCCATCTTTTCTACTAATGTAAGTGTTAAAAAACCTAATATTATTGATATTTCTCTTAATTATTAATTGTGTGTGCATGCCATCATAAAGTTAAGATAATATTTTTACTACAACATAGTTGTGTGTCGTCAAAAAGTGGAGTTTGGGGATCGGCCCGGACTCCATTTCAATTAATCCCATATGTTATGTTATTCACTTTACGCGCTTCTCACTTTCCGCGGTACCCTCCGGGTTACATTAACCGCGTAATACGAGGACCAACTGTATATCAAGAAGCCTAACATGAACTGTTTCATGGATAAACAATCCTTAAGCGCTAAGTTGAATTATGGCTAAATTGGATACTACAGTACAGTACTCCCTCTTTATCGACGGTTTCGATTATCGACGGATTTTTATTTTGGCTTTATTTGAACTCTGCGGGCCTTGTTTGTACTTTCGCCGCTAGGCGGCACTAGTGGCGTGACTAGCGTCTACCCGCGGCCCGCCTTCCCTGAACACAGACATCAGCCATCGTAAGTTTGCTAGTATTTTTGTCCACTTATTATATTATTATTTATACACTATTATTTAAGGTTATGTGTAAAGGAAACGCATTAATGCTTAAAGGTACATTTATTCAACATATGCTAATAATAGTTAGAAAAATTACGTAACCATCACGGTATCGACGGTATCGACGGTTTCTTTATCGACGGCCGTCTACAGAACGTAACCCCCGTCGATAAAGAGGGAGTACTGTACTTGTCTATAACCTCACACATGTTACAGCAAACCTTATAAGAGAATAAAATTTACTTACCAGCATCAAAATCAATTTTCCCCCACTCTAATCAAGACGTGCGGCGTCTCAGAATGACTGCTTATGGGTGACTGAGGAAGCACGTGGTGATCCTGCGGTGTGAACTGCTTAACGGTAACTATTTAAATAATTTCAAGTGCGCCAACTTACCCAGGTCTCCCCTACATTACAGTACAGTAACACAACATTGAGAAATGAAAGGAGAAAAGGCTGATAATCAATATAGACATAGCACCCATACTCATCTGCAACAAGACAACTTAAATGAAATAAGAGATATGAAAAAAAAGTTGATAAACACTGAACAGAACATTGCACCGCCACAGCAGCTGTTTGGCTAGTACTGTAGGTAAATTTAAAAATTTCAGTAGAAAATGCGGCAGACTAAACCTCGACATATCAGCTTCAAATTTGGCATGGAGTCTTAGATATGTATAAGGAACAATGCCTGAAGAGTGCAGCTTTGAGCAAAATTTCACTGCCCCCTAACGTACATCATTTCAGCAAAAATATTACATTTCCATGTTCTCAGAAATAAATGGTAGTTTTGTTGAAACGTAATGTACAGAATTTAACATTAAAATGCAAAAATAGCTATAAAAACAATTAATACACCTGTAATGTACTGGCTGGCATCTCCACTCGTCCCTGCTCCCGCCAGTCACCTCCTCCCCGCTCTATCCCTCCGCCTCCTCCACATCGTCACTACTGTTGTATTACAATAATATTCTATCCTAATTGACTTGAATAAATACTACGATACCATATTTCTGAATATTTCATTAAAATCCATCCAAATCATTTTCCTTGCCATCGTCTGCAACACCAAACAGCTTCTCCCAGTCCTCTCCTTGAATAGGGCTAGAGGGTACGTGTTTTTCGAATCTTTTTCAATTAAAAAAATGTTACATCACACGTATATTTTACCAAAACTGCGCCTGAATGAATATATTCTTGGAAATAAATAGTAATTTTGCTGAAACGTGATGTACAGTATTACCCCGCTTAACGCAGTTTCGCTTAGCGTGTTTTACCGTATACGCGGTGCCTCGCCAGAGCCGAACTTTCACTTAACGCGGGTTTTTTCCACGTATACGCGGTGAGTGTCCGGCTCGAGACGCTATTTTTAGATTCGCCCCACCCGCCTGCTCCCGCCTCCTCCCTCCGCTTGGGCAAGCCGCGCTGTAAGGTTGCGCAGTGCATGTCTCTGTTGCGTTATCACTGACGTCATATGCCGTATTGGACTGTGATTGGCCAAGCATCCCTACCCCCCTCTGCTGCTAGCTGTAATTGGCTTAAAGTATTATGACGTGTCCACCCGGGGGAGGGAGGGAGGGAGGAAAGATGACGCTTCACCTAGCTGCGGCAGTTTCAGCCCTCCAGGCCGCTCCGTGTATACGTGAACCCATTGTTCTGTGAAATGGCTTCCGCCGGACCACCACCGCCACCAGAGAGAGACCTTTCCTTACCTGGACCCAGCCACCTTAAGCTCAAGAAGACACGCCGTGGTCTAAGCTACGAAGTGAAGTACCAGATCATTCAAGATTTGGAGAAAGGAACACGGCAAGTTGATCTCGCGCGCCAGCATGGCGTCAACGAATCTACGATTCGCACTATCAAGAAGGATGCAGCCAAGATCAAAGAGCACATGAAAATCACAAAGTCTGCAGGTGCTTCAACGATCAGGTATTGCCAGAACAGGGTGCTGGCAAAATTGGAAAATTTGCTGGTGAGTTATTTGATTCGTCAGGCGCGACGCAACATGGCGGTGGACACGCGCTCAGTGCAGGAGTACGCACGTGAGCTATACGCAGCAGTGTCACGTAAGCTGGGAATTGCAGAGCCCAAACCCTTCAATGCTTCCTCTGGTTGGCTGCATAGGTTTAAGAAGAGGAACAAGATCACCAACATCAACATTGGTGGTGAGGAAGCGAGTGCTGACTGTGTGGCGGCTAGAGATTTTCCTCCGTTCTTACGTGAGATTACGGAGGAAGGACAGTACACTGACTTCCAGGTGTTTAACGTGGACGAATCTGGTCTTTTCTGGAAAAAGCTACCGTCCAAGACCTTCGTTGTAAAGAATGCCAGCAAGATTCGGGGCTGGAAGATGCAGAAGGAACGCATCACCGTCCTGTTTACCACCAATGCCTCCGGTACCTGTAAACCAAAGTTATCGGTGATTCACACAGCCAGCAAGCCGCACGCCTACAAGAATATGGACATGAACAAGCTTAATGTCCACTGGCTAACCGCACGTAAGGCGTGGATGTCCTCTTCTCTGTCCCTCTTCTGGTTTGAAGACTGTTTTGTTCCTGACGTGAAGAAATTATGCGAGCAACAGAATGTTCCATTCAACATTTTGTTGCTCCTTGACAACGCACCTGGACACTCGCCCCTACTTATGGATCGTCACCCCAACATAAAAGTGGTCTTCCTTCCTCCCAACACTACGTCATTAATCCAGCCCATGGACCAGGAGTTGATCTGCAATGTGAAAGCTGCGTACTCTGCAAAGAAGTTCAAGCTCCTGAACGACTCTACCAACACCAAGGATGAGTTGCGTATGCTGGGTGACATCGACAGCGAGAGTAAAAGCGACGAGGACAAGGAACAAGAGGTGGCGACTCAAGAAGTTCTCGTCAAACAATTTTGGAAGAAGTTTAACGTCAAACAAGCTGTAGACTTCTTGGTGGAGGCATGGGATCAGCTGTCTATTGCTACGATTCGTCACGCATGGAGACATGTGTTGCATGGCATGCCAGGTGATAGGAGGAGTGACCCTGTGACTGGTGAGGTTCAGACTGTTGCAGTAGCAGTGGACCTTGCCAGAGAAGCTGCGCTCAATTTTACAGCTGAAGGCTTCTCCGAGACCACCAACGAAGACATCCTGGAGGTGATCAGAGATCCTGAAGTGACTGCCGACGAGATGTTGGAAGAAGATCATATCAGTGAAGAGGAGGAAGAAGGTGCGTCATTCTCCGAAGAACACAGTTTAACTCATAGTGATATTAAGGGTGCCATGGAGTGTGCAGAGAAAATGAAGTACTTCCTTTCCCGCGACAATGACGATGACATCTATGAAGTCTTCCATACCTGGCTGGTGCAGGCTATGGAGCCGTACATCACGGTGTATCAAGACAACATAAACACCAGCCGTCAAAAAAGCATAACCGAGTTCTTTGCCCGCAACCCACCACAGCCAGCCCAAGCCAGTGATAGTGACAGAGGTAGAGACAGTGAAGATGACTTTGAGGGGTTTGTCAGGGAGGCCATAACAAGTGTGGGTGACAGTGATGGTGACTCACATGAGGGCCAGTAGCCTGCCCTCTGCCTCGGAACCAGCCTCCATACCTGTACGCCGACCCATCTCTTCTGCTAACGTAAGTGTTCAACATAATTTTTAGTTTCTCTAACTTAACCTTTATTTTTCCTAACCTAACCTCTTCTATATTACTTGTTTTTTCATACCATCATAAAGTTAAGATAAAATTTTTACTACAACATAGTTATGTGTCGTCAAAAAGTGGAGTTTGGAGGTCGGGCCAGTTTCTATTGGAATTAATCCCATATGTTCTGTTGTTCACTTAGAGCGGTTTTCACTTAACACGGTACCCTGTGGGTTTTATTGACCGTGTTAAGCGGGATACTACTGTATTTCAATGTAAAATAGGATAAAATACATGACAAAAACAAAAGACTTCACCTAACCTTCCAATGTTCAAGAGATGTTACTCGTTTTTTTAATAGTTTTCGGTTAAAATACTGTTATATTACAATGATATTATATTCATACTGTTCTTGATATACTACATTCACAGAAATGAAATATTTTTGCTGAAATGACGTACGTATTACAGTGGAATGTGGGACAAAATCGTGACAAAAACAATGACTTTCGCTTTCTTTCGTTCAAAAGATGTTACCGTAATCGCTTTTCGAATGGTTTTCAGTTAAAAAACTTTTGCATCACAAGTGAATTAGGATAGAATATTATTGTAATACAACAGTTTTTTAACTGAAAACCATTTGAAAAGCGATTATGGTAACATCTTTTGAGCGAAAGAAAGCGAGTCATTGCTTTCGTCACTTTCCACTGTAATACGTATGTCATTTCAGCAAAATATTACATTTCCATATTCTCAGAAATAAATAGTACTTTTGCTGAAACGAGATGTATTTGAACGTAAATTAGGATAAAATACATGACGAAAACAAGAGACTTTACCTAACCTTCCGATGTTCGAGAGATGTTACTCGTTTTTTCAGTAGTTTTCGGTTCAAATACTCTTATATTAGTGATATTCTATTCATACTGTGCTTGATATAATACATTCACAGAAATGTAATATTTTTGCAACTACAATGCTGAAGTCAACACAAGTGTGGTTACAGCGAGACTGAGTGAGTGAGTGAGAGCTATAATAATAATAATAATAATAATAATAATAATAATAATAATAATAATAATTAACTGTTTATTGAAAGAGCTTGGCAGCCAGAAGGCTGAAAATATACAGTTACATATTTGGGGAATGGGTTTTGAATTACAAATAATATACAAGTAACATAAGTGACACAAATAAGATATATAATAACTAGATGGGGAAAAGCTCAAACTACAGTTCATTTCAACATAGTGACAGTGCAAGGAGTAGTGTTTACTGGGAGTGAATACACTGGTTTATTCCAATTATTGAGTACAAGTTATGCGTGTGTGTGTGTGAGGTTGCGGGAGCGGTGGTGTCCCGTGTTCGGTGCCGCTCGTGAGTTGAATGGCGCGCGATTTGAATGTACTTCAATTACTTCAATGTACAGAATATTCCTCTGGTGGGGCAATCCGCGTATTTGCGAATCCGTGAATGCTAAACCCGCGTATGTGAAGGGCCGACTGTAGATTACTACAGTATTTACAAAAAAAAAATTTGTAGTTACAAAATTTACTCTGGGTAAGGTAACCTTCAGTATTTCACTAAACATAAAATAATCATTAATGAATAAAGACAATTTCAGAACAGGGTGTTGACTGGTCTGGAAAACCTGGAAAGGGCGGGGAATTTTAAAAATATACCTGGAATTTTATGTGAACTAAATTTATCTTTTAAAATATTGTTAACCGAAACAATAAGTACGCGACGTCTTGATAAGAAGACCCGTGCACGCGGACTCAATGATGTTTAATGGTCAAAACCCGTCAATACAATGTTAACATATTACTCATGATTTGTGGATGACAAGTCAGGTGACAAATAACAGCTTCATATTGTATACAATGGTAACAGCATTTACTACACACTTAATTGATAATTACAATGACGTATACATAATATTTCCTTCGTATGAGAATAGACTTACGTGTAACGAGTCCTATAACTGGTCTGCAAGTGACACTCGCAATGCTCCCAGCTCGACAGCGTGTCTTGAACGGCCTCACCTAGGACAGATGGATCAACAAGCCTCTGGTGTGTGTAGAGCGATCGGTTGAGATACACCGGCGTATGTTTTCGTTCAGGTGGCCATTGCAACAACACTCAACATCCATGTGTGCTGCCTCAGCAGCCTCGTTCCTTCAACTCAACCAGTCAACTCTGTGTTCATATCAACTTTTTTCCTATTACCATCATCATAACACTCACATATGTTATCCCAATTTCCACCAATACCGTCTACACAGTATGGGCGGTTATAAAGAATAGAACAGCTGAAGCAGTCTAAATGCACAAGAGTGCCCCAGCCGAGATCGAGAAGTACAACACATCATTCCTACGTACCCAGAGGAAGTATGCTTTCCACTGCTGAAACGCCTTCTAGGAGACAGAGTTTTACCACAGGGCATATCAACTCGTTACATGCAGTCTTATATTACTCTGCCGAGTGGCCATTGCTTCCTAGAGCTGGCCTCCCTGGCTACAATGACCATGTCAATTGGTCAAAAGTTGCTCCATGGTTTGAGGTGGGTTTGGCAGCTTCTCAACAAAGACAAGTAGTCCTTCATCTAACGTTTGCAGAACTGGTCTGCTCGGAACTGAGCGTTTCCATCTCATGCGATAGAACTGCTCCATCAATAGGCAACCTAGGAGAAGATTGCAGGTTGTACCAGGGCATAAGATGTGCATAGGTGTGAGCTCCTCCAGGTCATTGACATCATCCGAAATAGGGGTAATTTGCCGTTCATTCACTACAGCTTCCACCTCACAAAAAATGGTCTGAAGGCGTTCGTCGTCTAGCACTTGTGATCCAATGATTGCTTGTAGAACCTTACTGTCTGTATCTTTCATTCCCACGTACCTCCCATGTGTGATGCTGTGGGAGGCTCGAAAACCCAGTCTATTTTTGTCTTTAGTAAGGTATCCTGAATGGTTTCATCTTGTACCCATCTGCATGCCGCCGTCCTCAAGTCTTTGTCACCACTAACCATGTTTGTGCCATTGTTCGATCGCTCAACAGACAGTAATTTCTTTTACTTGTATATGTGTGTGTGTAGACACTACTACTACTTTGTTGTCACTTGGAACCTAGTATGACGATCATCCAGCTATGATACAATGATATGAGTTATTATGGATGTCACCTAGGTTGGTGAGTTTTAAGGTGACTAAAGAGGCCGATACGGGACTGGCAGCATCGTCCACAGAAGTTGCGCGTGTGGTGGCAGCGTCTTTCCGGTGCTGGTGCTTGTCTGCCTCGGTTTGCAGTCGGGTTAATTTGAAGGCATTGACACCTTCTCTTGTGGTGCTCCTCCAAGCTTTACGGTGTGGAATAATCATCTCCCAGGTGAGGGGGTCTATTTGGCACTTTTTCAGGTTTGTCTTGAGACTTTCCTTATACCTTTTCAGTGTCCCGCCAACTTTACTCTTACTATTCATAAGGTGACTGTAAAGTAGCTGTTTTGACAGTTTACTGTCGTCCATGTTGGTAACATGGCCAGTCCAACATAGTTGTTCATGGATAATGGTAGCCTCGATGCTCCAACAGTTGGTGTCAGTGAGAATACTAGCATATGTTCTCTTGTCTTCCCAGTGAACTTGGAGGATGGAACGTAGACTACATTGGTGAAAATTATGAAGTGCCTTGAGGTGCCTCCTGTATGTAACCCATGTCTCACTGCCATAGAGCAGGGTGGGGAGGACCACTGCTCAATATACAGTGCCTGTACGTGCATCTTTGTAGATAATTTCAGCTCCTTACAGCTGAAGACACAGGTACGGAGTCTGCCAAATGCTTGAGATGCACTTCTGATCCGATGTTGAATCTCTTCTTCGATGTCTGCGGTGGTGGACACATGGGAACCGAGATACTGAAAGTGGATAACATTATAGAGGGTAGTACCATTAAGCTGGATGGATGGTGGAGGTGTGGCTGAACCAGGGACAGGCTGAAACAGAATCTGAGTCTTACGTACATTCACCTCAAGGCCGAAATGTGCATTTGCATCTGCATAGGTATTCAGGATCTCCTGTAGGCCGTGTTCTGTGTGAGCGACTAGGGTGAGGTCGTCTGCATACTGAAGTTCAGTAATGGAAGCTGCCGAAACCTTTGTTCCTGCCTGGAGTCGTCTTATTTTGAAAAGATCCTTCATCCGGTACTCTATGTCCACCCCGCAAGCTAAGTTGGCGCTGGCACGAGTAAGGAAAGCAGCCAAGAAAATGGAAAAGAGAGTTGACGCCAGTACACATCCTTGTTTTGCCCATTTGGTTGGGGAAGAGCTCAGACTGGGTGCTATTGTGGAGGACACTGGCATTTACACCGTTGTGGAGTTGCCTCACAATGGTGATGAATTTTCGTGGGCAGCCAAACCGGCTTTCCTGTTGACCGAGTCATTTGTTTAGGTCGATAAATGCCATGTACAGATCATGGCGCTGTTCTCTGCACTTTTCCTGTATCTGGCGGGCAGCAAAAATCATGTCAGTGGTGCCATGTGATGGTCTAAAGCCACATTGAGATTCTGGGAGGAATTTTTCCGCCTCGGGTAGTAGTCTGTTTAGGCGGACTTGGATGATAATCTTGCCGGTTACGGACAGCAGTGAGATCCCACGGTAGTTGCCACAGTCTGACCAGTCTCCCTTGGTCTTATAAATATTGACAATGGAGGTGTCTTTAAGAGCTTGGGGGATTTCCTACTTTTTCCATATATTCTCCAGGAGAGAGTGGAAATTGCTAGTAAGTAGAGGACCTCCTGCTTTGTACACCTTGGCTGGGATTCCATCAGGCCATGAGGCTTTGTTATTTTTCATCTGTTTCATGGCAGTAGTTACCTCATACAGGGATGGAGGATAGCTGAGATGGGTCAGCTCTGGATGCTGAGGGACCTGCTGGGTAGTCTGGACATCCACATCGGTGTTTCAGTTGAGCAGCGAATGGTAGTGCTCTTTCCAGCGCTGATGGATGCCTTCTTCGTCTTTAATTAGGGAATTACCATCAGATGAGCGGAGAGGGGCTGTGCCATGAGTGATTGGCCCATAAAATGTTTAGTGGACTTGAAAAATTTATGCTTCATGTGTTGATCTGCAAGTTTTTGTGTTTCACATGCTATATTTTTAAACCAGTCGTTCTTTAGTTTGTGAAGTTCGTGCTGGGCAGCTGCGATCTTCCTGTGGTCGGTATCAGCTTTGGTTCTAGACTGAGGGTTGTTCTGCCAGCCAATTAAAGCAGCACGTTTATCATCGATGAGTACGTTTATTTCCGGGTAATTTTCATCAAACCAGTCCTGGTGTATTCTTTCGACCTGGCTGAGGATCTCTGCAGGTTTTTGTCATGACACTGTCGAGAATACTCCATTCGACACTGGGATTTGGGTTGTTTGTCAGTTCATTTTCGAGCTGCTCTATGAAAAAATGTGCTATTGCTGGATCCTCCAGACTCTTTGTGCTAAAACCCTCTTCTGGAGGTATGTTGCCTTCGCTGTTTTGGGGTGAAGTGAAATGAAAGCTTGGATCTGACGAGCTGATGATCAGTGTCGCAGTGGTCTGAGCCACGCATTGCTCGGGTGATGACATCTCGGCGATCTCTTTCTCTGACAATGATGTAGTCAATAAGATGCCAGTATTTGGATCGTGGGTGTTGCCATGAACCCCTGAACTTGTCGGCCTGCCTAAACAAGGTAGTGGTGATAGTTAGGTTGTGTGTAGCACACTTGCTGAGGAGGAGTAGGCCATTGGGATTACACATGCCTAGTCCATTTCTCCCTATGATTCCCTGCCAGATGTCAGCATTTCTAACAACTCTGGCATTGAAGTCACCAAGGAGCACAACTTTATCTTCTCTGGGAGTAGAGGTTAGCACTCTGTCAAAGTCGGCATAAAAGATCTCCTTGATGTCATCCTCTGCATCCAGTGTTGGGGCTTATGCACTAATGAAGAAGGCATGACGTAAGTGATTCAGTGGGACTCTGAGTGTGATTAGGCGCTCGTTGATCCCAACAGTCATTTCAGTTAGCCTGTGTAGGATGCGTTGGTGGATGGCAAAGCCAACTCTGTAAATGCGGTTTCTCTCAGCGGCAGGCTTACCCATCCAGAAGAAGGTATAGCCAGACCCCCGTTTTGTGAGTCGATTCTCGACTGGGAGCTGGGATTCACTATTGGCTGTTATGTCGATGTTATATATAGCCAGCTCTTTTGCCACAAGGACAGTTCTTCTTTCAGGACGTGCATTTGTGCCAGTATCCAGAAAGGTCCCGACATTCCATGCAGCGACCATAAGAAGTTGTATACCGTATATACTTGTGTGTAGTTCGAGTTTTTAAGACCACATTTTTAGGCAAAAAATTGGGGGTTGACCTCTACATAGGTAATAGTTTTGTTAGGTTGAACCCGTGCATAAAGGGAAGGGCGAGGAGCAACTTTTAGCTTCAGACAGGTAAAATATTTACCATTTACTGCCAGTAAACAATGGAAATGTAAAATATGTACCAATTAGTAATGAAAAGTTGTGCAGTTCCTTCAGCAGATGAAGCTCACCAACTTACAATAGGCTAAATTGCCTTACAATGTGCATTCAGTAGTCTATGTTGAAGTTCTTAGCATAGGCTAACTTATCATATCATATACGGTATCACAGTTCTCATTGATCTACAAAAAATACCGGTAATAAAAACCTTTTCGATATTTCACACTTAATATAATAACCGGTAATCCACTTCAACCTCCTATTGTTTACAATGATGCATGACGCACTACCAGCTGTTGCGTATCAGCTAGACGGTACACGTGTTTTTTGAATCGTTTTCAGTTAAAAAACCGTTACATCACATGTATATTTTACCTTAACTGTGCCTGAATGAATATATTCTCGGAAATAAATACAGATAGACCCCGACTTACGACGGGGTCAGGGACCCAAATCCAGGTCGTAAGTCCGACATGGTCGTAAGTCCGACATCGATAATATTTTTATTTATTTATTTATTTTTTTAAATAAATAATCTACAATGAAATACAGTACAGTAAAAGTAATGAATAATGAGGAATGGATACAGTAAAGTGAAAGAAATAAATAATAAGGAATGGTTATAGCGTGACAGCACTTACCTTTAATGTAGTCAGCTGAATGCCCATGGGGCCCCCATAATTTTCTAATTATACATGGAGACTACATAACTGGAAACGTTTCGGTATAGAAAATGCGTGTCATTTGAAAAAAAAATTATTTTTTTTTTTTTAATAAAAAATCTGCAGCGGTCGTAAGTCGTAGCAGTCGTGAGTCAGGGTCTGTCTGTAGTAGTTTTGCTGAAATGTGATGTATTTTAATGTAAAATAGGATAAAATACATGACGAAAACAAAAGATTTTACCTAACCTTCTGATGTTCAAGAGAAGTTACTCGTTTTTTTTAAAATACTGTTAAATTACAATAATATTCTATTCATACTGTGCTTGATATAATGCATTCACAGAAATGTAATCTTTTTGCTGAAATGACGTATGTATTACAGTGGAAAGTGGGATAAAATTGTGACGAAAAAAATGACTTTCTTTCGTTCAAAAGATGTTACTGTAATCGCTTTTCGAATGGTTTTCAGTTAAAAGAAACTGTTGTATTACATTAATATTCTATCTTAATTGACTTGAATAAATACTACGATACCATATTTCTGAATATTTTCATTAAAATCCTTCAAAATCATTTTCCTTGTCATCTTCAGCACCAAACAGCTCCTCCCAGTCCTCTCCTTGAACAGGGCTAGAGGGTATGTGTTTTTTTAATTGTTTTCAGTTAAAAACTGTTACATCACTTCTATATTTTACCTAAACTGTGCCTGAATGAATATATTCTCGGAAATAAATACAGTATTACCCCGCCTAACGCGGTTTCACTTAGCGCCTTTTACCGTATATGCGGTGCCTTGCCAGAGCTGAACTTTCACTTAACACGGATTTTTTCCACATATACGCGGTGAGTGTCCGGCTCGAGACGCTATTTTTAGATTTGCCCCACGCACCACCCGCCCGCCTGCCTGCCTGTGCTCCTCGTCTCTCCCTCCTCCTCCCTCCGCTTGGGCAAGCGGCGCGGTAAGGTTGCGCAGTGTGTGTCTTTGTTGCGTTATCACTGACGTCATATGACGTATCGGACTGTGATTGGCCATGCATCCCTACCCCCCTCTGCTGCTAGCTGTAATTGGCTTAAAGTATTATGACGTGACCACCCGGGGGAGGGAGGGAGGAAAGACGACGCTTGACCTAGCCGCGGCAGTTTCATCCCTCAAGGCCACACCATGTAAACGCGCATTCATTGTTCCGTAAAATGGCTTCCGCCGGACCACCACCGCCACCAGAGAGAGACCTTTCCTTACCTGGACCCAGCGGCACTAAGCCAAAGAAGACACGACGTTCCTTAAGCTACGAGGTGAAGTACCAAATTGTTCAAGATTTGGAGAAAGGAACACGGCAAGTTGATCTCGCGCGCCAGCATGGCGTCAACGAATCTACGATTCGCACGATCAAGAAGGATGCAGCCAAGATCAAAGAGCACATGAAAATCACAAAGTCTGCAGGTGCTTCATATATCAGGTATTGCCAGAACAGGGTGCTGGCAAAAGTGGAAAATTTGCTGGTGAATTATTTGATTCGTCAGGCGCTACGCAACATGGCGGTGGACACGCGCTTAGTGCAGGAGTACGCACGTGAGCTATACGCAGCAGTGTCACGTAAGCTGGGAATTGCAGAGCCCAAACCCTTCAATGCTTCCTCTGGTTGGCTGCATGGGTTTAAGAAGAGGAACAAGATCACCAACATCAACATTGGTGGTGAGGAAGCGAGTGCTGACCGTGTGGCGGCTAGAGATTTTCCTCCGTTCTTACGTGAGATTATGGAGGAAGGGCAGTACACTGACGACCAGGTGTTTAACATGGACGAATCTGGTCTTTTCTGGAAAAAGCTACCTTCCAAGACCTTCTTTGTCCAGTCTGCCAGCAAGGTAAGGGGTCGGAAGGAACGCATCACCGTCCTGTTTACCACCAATGCCTCCGGTACCTGTAAACCAAAGTTATCGGTGATTCACACAGCCCGCACGCCTACAAGAATATGGACATGAACAAGCTTAATGTCCACTGGCTAACCGCACGTAAGGCGTGGATGTCCTCTTCTCTGTCCCTCTTCTGGTTTGACAACTGTTTTGTTCCTGACGTGAAGAAATTCTGCGAGCAACAGAATGTTTCATTCAATATTTTGTTGCTCCTTGACAACGCACCTGGACACTCGCCCCTACTTATGGATCGTCACCCCAACGTAAAAGTTGTCTTCCTCCCAACACTACGTCATTAATCCAGCCCATGGACCAGGAGTTGATTTGCGATGTGAAAGCTGCGTACTCTGCAAAAAGTTCAAGCTCCTGAACGACTCTACCAACACCAAGGATGAGTTGCGTATGCTGGGTGACACCGACAGCGAGAGCAAAAGCGACGAGGACAAGGAACAAGAGGTGGCGACTGAAGAACTTCTCGTCAAACAATTTTGGAAGAAGTTTAACGTTAAACAAGCTGTAGACTTCTTGGTGGAGGCATGGGATCTGCTGACTATTGCTACGATTCGTCACGCATGGAGACATGTGTTGCATGGCATACCAGTTGAGAAGAGGAGTGAACCTGTGACTGGTGAGGTTCAGACTGTTGCAGTAGCAGTGGACCTTGCCAGAGAAGCTGTGCTCAATATTACAGCTGAAGGCTTCTCCGAGACCACCAACGAAGACATCCTGGAGGTGATCAGAGATCCTGAAGTGACTGCCGACGAGATGTTGGAAGAAGATCACGTCAGTGAAGAGGAGGAAGAAGGTGCGTCATTCTCCGAAGAACACAGTTTAAGTCATCGTGATATTAAGTGTGCCATAGAGTTTGCAGAGAAAATGAAGTCCGTCCTTTCCCGCGACAATGACGATGACCGCTATGAAGTCTTCCATACCCGGCTGGTGCAGGTTATGGAGCCGTACATCACGGTGTGCCAAGACAACATAAACACCAGCCGTCAAAAAAGCATAACCGAGTTCTTCACCCGCAACCCACCACAGCCAGCCCAAGCCAGTGATAGTGACAGAGGTAGAGACAGTGAAGATGACTTTGAGGGATTTGTCAGGGAGGCCATAACAACTGTGGGTAACAGTGATAGTGACTTACCTGAGGGCCAGTAGCCTGCCCTCTGCCTCGGAACCAGCCTCCATCCCCGTACGCCGACCCATCTCTTCTACTACCGTAAGTGTTCCACCTAACTTTTAGTTTCTCTAACCTAACCTTTATTTTTCCTATGTTAACCTTTATTTTTCCTAACCTAACCTCTTTTATATTACTTGTTTTTTCATACCATCATAAAGTTAAGATAAAATTTTTACTACAACATAGTTATGTGTCGTCAAAAAGTGGAGTTTGGGGGTCGGGCTGGTTTCTATTGGAATTAATCCCATATGTTTTGTTGTTCACTTAACGCGGATTTCACTTAACACGGTACCCTCTGGGTTTTATTGACCGCGTTAAGTGGGGTACAAGTGTAGTAGTTTTGCTGAAACGTGATGTATTTCAATATAAAATAGGATAAAATACATGACGAAAATAAAAGACTTTACCTAAGCTTCCGACGTTCTTGAGATGTTACTCATTCTTTTAGTAGTTTTTGGTTAAAATACTGTTATATTACAATGATATTCTATTCATACTGTGCTTGATATAATATATTCACGGAAATGTAATATTTTTTGCTGAAATGACGTACGTATTACAGTGGAACGTGGGATAAAATCATGAGGAAAACAATAACTTTTGCTTTCTTTCGTTCAAAAGATGTTACCGTAATCGCTTTTCGAATGGTTTTCAGTTAAAAAACTGTTGTATTACAATAATATTCCCTCCTAATTGACTTGAATAAATATCTGAATGGAAATATGCAATATTTTGGTTGAAACTACCCGCGTTTCAGTGTAGTGTCTTAATAATAAATGGTAAACAATTTGCCTTCAGCACTCCGTGTTTCAGGCACGACGAGCCTCAGTTTATAGGACGTAGAGCGTTTTTACTGAAGGTTTTGTTGTTCCAATGCCCTCAAAAACTTGGGTCGACCTCTAAACAAGGAATATCATAAATTAACGATTTCTTGGTAAAAAAAATCATGGTCAACCTATAAACGAGGGGGGATTGTAGACGAGTATATACGGAAGTTTGTTTTTGTTTTGATATGTGATTATAATTGTTTTTTCGACTGCATAAGGGTGACCTTGCTGGGTGCAGTTGCCCAATCAGGTTGGTTCTTTAGGCAAGCTATGTTTTCAGGCACCTTTTCTAGCCCCTGCCCCTTGTAGAGTGAGCAGAGTGGTCTCCTCGAAAGGGCTGCCGAGTTGCACAGACGGGACCGGATTGCACTACTGCCTAGATCCCAGTGCATAAACAACTATCTTATCTGTGCCGCCTATGTGCAGAGTTGTGACTAGAGACTCCCACCAGTCATCTCTGCCATCCCTGTCACCATACGACTTTTGGGATATAAGGGTTTTGAAGATGATGAGCTGGATGATGGCTGTGCATAAGTTGATTTATGTGGTGAGGCAGGAGTGCAGATGGCAACCAACAACTTGGCTCTCCCTTTTCTTGATCCAGTGGTGCAAGTGTTGCAACGACTGGGGAGACTTGCAATGGACTGTCGATTGCCCATTGGGTTTTGCCTTGGTAGCCCGTCCATCATGCATTGTCTTCTTCTGCCGGTGTAGTCGCTGGGTCCCCATGTTGGTCACCTCCTCCTGCTATACTGCCGTTGGGGTCTTGTTGGAGCTCTGTAAACAAGTCTGCTTGATGCAGGGTTCTACCGCAGATTTTTCGTTAGGGGTTTATTCCCGTAGCCTTTTACCTATCAAGGTTAATCTGCAAGGCAGTGGTTGGTAGGTGCCAGGACATATCCACATGCCAGTGGGCCTATGTGTCGTCCCTCTGGGGCCCACTGCTACTCCGAGATCCCCTGCTGGTCTAGCCTGGGCCCATAAAGCACCAAGTTACCTTGTGTTGCCACGAGGAGGCACAACAGAAGTCTTGGTGGTGAAGAGGCTGTGTACTGGCAGGGGAAGACTTATGAAAAGTAAAAATTTTGTTTTGGAAGGAAGTGGGATCGGTGTTGAACAGTGTTTTAGCCAGTGATTTCAGCACTAGACAGTTCCAGCAAGAGCTGTGACCCACCAGTGAGATAAGCACCCCTGGGAACTGACCATCTTCTGACCAGGCAGTGTTAATCAGCCCACCCTGGGAACAACAGATGGGTCGGCTTTACTCCTGACTACTAGATATCACAGCGCCACCTAGCAGAGCTTGAGGTAATGTGACACCATCCGACACCACACTGTCTCCATGACCATGTGATGTCCCTCATATCAACACCCGAGGACGAGTCACTATACCACGTGAACACCACACCACCCGGTGTCTCCATGACCACGTGAGGTCCTTCATATCAACACCCGAGGAAGGGTTACTGCTGCACTACTTGACCTCATACAGTACTGCAAAAGACCAGTCCAGGCCATCAGCTGCTAACTATAATAATCTGTATACATTACCTACAATCCATATCAATAATGGGTCAGCCATGTGAAGAAGCTCTGAAAATTTTTTATTTTATTTGAATGACTCATTAACACAGACTGAACCATTTTCTGTTTATTGTGGGAACCTTTTTTAATCATATGAGTTAGAAGTCAGAGAAGTTACATTGTTCTTGAAAATTTTTTCACTACTTTGACAAATCTTAATAACTTCTAGTGAAGGAAAACTCTCTCCCTCCCTGCCTGTTCTTAAACACAACAAGTACCGTAAGTTGTGGCGCATAAGTCAACCAAGATTTTTTTAAAAATTCAGGTTTAGGCCTCTACAGTACTCGCCATTTAAGTCGACCCTCCCCCCAAGGCCCAAACATAGGCTAGGCTAGAACCGAAATGTGGATATAGCCTATGGCGAAAATCTGTAATAAGGCCACGCCACTTTCATCAGCATACCAGTATAGCACCTTGATAGTACCGCTATATACGGTATGATAGTAGAATATTATGGTACACCTGGCTTATGATCTGCCATTTGCATCAGCTGGTGTAGACAAACTGCCAGTGGCGCCACCAACACCACGAGGCCAGCTGCGAAATTATGGGTCTGTTACACTGTCGGCACACAGCTTAGTCTTAGACTATCATTCGTTTATTGACCCCCCATACACTGAACAAGCCTACATGGCAATTTACTAAACCATCGTGGCTTTATGCTCTTGCTGGCATCCACTAATTACCCACACACCAATCTGATAACACTGTAGAGGTCTTCTTGTCCAGTTGTAGCTGTTTAACACTTACAGTATTCGGTTTTTAAACAGCTGAAAATATCTTATCTCCATGGCTCCCCCAGCAAAAAGGATGAAATATGACTCAAGTTTCACAATCTATAGCGCTATCATAAATTTGCGCAGTTGGCATACATATCGTAGTACCAGGTAGTTGTCTGGCTGGTCGCCTGGGTTTAGTGGCGTTCTGATCAATTGTTTACTGTCCATCAGCTGTTGAAAATGGCGTGTGGTGTTGTAAGTTTAATTATACTGGAATTTATTATTTTATTATAATCTCTATGTTAAATAAGTTTACCAAACATGAATTTCAGTAGGAAATATTAGCGGCAGCCACGGGAGTTACGCTAAGTGATGCACAGCGAGTGTTAGGCAGGCTGTTCCACTTGTTTACCACTCTGTGGTAAAGCTTCACATTTTATACTTGGCGCATGAGTCGACCTCTGGTTTTGGAGAGCTTTTTTCAAGCTTAAAATGTCGACTTATACACCACAACTTTCGGTAAATGAATTGAAAGAGGCTTTGGTGCTATAAGAGCTGAGATACAGGTTTCTCAGTTAATCTTCTTATTCAGTTTGGATACAACAAACTCATAAGTTGGTTTTGTTCAGTGGATTGTATGTAATGTATGCAGAGTGCTTATGTCATGAAAAGCAGTGTATGTTCCTATTATTTCATATACGTAGTGTGTATAATTTAGTCTTTAATTAAGGTGTCTCATTAAAAATATAATTGTATTACAAAACTGACTCCATTTTATTTGCCAGTACAGTGGTCCCTCGGTTTACGAACACAATTCGTTCCAGAAGGCCGTTCGTTAACCGAAAATTTCATTAACCTAATCCATTGTTTCAATGGGATTTTGGGTAATTGGTTCCAGCTCACCGAAAAGTACATACTAAGTAAAAAAAAATGCAGTAAAGTACACTTACTTTGAGGTGTGTATGTAGAAGGCTCCTGGTTGATGATGATGATGGGAATTAGAAGTGGGGGTGGAGGAGAAGGGAGAAGAGAAGGAAGTGGGGATGGAGGGGAAATCACCTTTCAGGGGACCCATGCTTGATGCCGTCATTTTACCAATAAAATTTTAAGTTCACTAGGTGTAATTCAAGATTATTTTCTTTAAATCAACACTACACTGCACTATATATTATCAATATGTTAACTAAAGTTCAGAATGACCAATAATTTCAATGAAAAATGCAAAAATATTCAAGACACCAACAAAATAGATGCTCTTTCCACCGTTTCCAAAATTCAACTGACGCCTTGTGACCAACTTACGCTTCTGATGGGTGCACAACAAACTAGTTCCCTGTACAGTTCGTCCCCGAGTTACGTACATCCGACTTACGTACAAACGGCCGATACGTACATCGTTTCTGAAGTCTTTAATTGCAAAAATATTGTCTTAAAAGGGCGAGCAATTTTTAAATTTGGCGGGCGAGCGTATAGTTTGCGTGCCAGCCGCACCGCGCCGCCACTATCACTGACCATGCAGACGACACGCTAGACGCACCAAAGCAACACGTGTGGTCATTGTGCGAACACGTGTGGTCATTGTGCATACTTCTCCTGTGAATTTCTGCCCTATTTTGTACACTTTACTCTGTGTGCAATGACTGGTGTAAAGCGTAAGAGTGGTGAAGCCAGTGGGAGTGCTACGAAACGTCAAGCAATCTCACTAGAGGTAAAAATGGACATAATAAAACTGCTTGACAGTGGTGAAAAGTTGACCAATGTTGCCCGCAAATTTAACCTGAGTCGGTCAACTGTTAATACAATTGATAAGGGCAAAGAAAAGATCAAGGAACATGTGAAATCTGCAGTGCCAATGCAATCTACGATTATAACTAAAAGAAGAGGGAAGGTTCTGGAAGAAATGGAAAAATATCTTGCGCTGTGGATCGAGGACTGCACACAAAAACGTAAGCCTCTGTGTCTCAGTATGATTCAGGAGAAAGCCCTAAGTCTTTTCAACGACCTAAAGAAAGATCACCCTGATGATACTGTGACATTCAATGCTAGCAATGGGTGGTTTAACCGATTCAAGGTGCGAAATAAGCTGCATAATGTTCGAGTGACTGGTGAGGGATTTTCGAGTTACGTACAACCTTTTGGTCCCCATTATGTACGTAACTTGGGGACTTACTGTACTGCATATATTATCAATATGTTAAATAAATGTTAAAATTACTAATAATTTTAATATAAAAAGGCAATAATATTAAAGAGCACAACTTTCTTGATATTTACTCCACTGGAAACGAATGTAAACATAGAAGAGATTACTGAATTGGCAGAGTAGCCCATCAGCTGATGCTCACAACAAAACGTGATTTTCATAAGGATTTCGTTAACCAAATTGAAGATTGTTATGGAAGATACTTCGTTATCCGAGGGACCATTGTAATGAATGATGAAGAATTAAAGATAAGTTGCTTGTCCTGGCTCTCGCACCTCACCCCATACTTATATGGCGGCCATCAGCGTGCACTGGCTTCACGCAGTGTGCCTCATTGCCGTCTCCATGTATATTAAACCTCCTTGATGCGGATGCTTGGCACGGTACAGCAGCATGGACTTGATCACGTGTCCTGCAGCATTGCCACATAGCAGGAGAGACACACGATCTTTGGCCACTTTGAAGTCCGGTGCACTCCTTTCCTCCTCGGAAGTGAACATCCTGGCTGGCATCTTCTTCCGCTACAAGCCAGTTTCGTCAGCATTGAAAACCTGCTCTGGCTTGTAGCCCTTCTCCCGGATAATCTCAGCAAAATTCGCAGGATACTCCGTAGCTGTTACATCGGCTGTCATGGCTGACTCACCGGTGGTCCTCAAGTTGTGTTGGTTGTAGTGCTTCGTGAAGTTCTCAAACTGCCCCTTACTGGGATTAAAACATTTCTTTATGGTATCACCAGAATCACCACTACTAGCACCACCTTCACCACCTTCCACAGCATTGAATCAGTCATACAGGACCTTGGCTCTCACAGATAAACTTCTGGCTGAGAGGGGTGTGGTGGCAGTTAAAGTCCTCAATCCAGATGTTAAGGGCTCTCTCCATCTTCACCATAGCTGTATCCCTCACATTAGCAGCTACCTTGGCAGAAGAGGGGTCATTTAGGGCGACTGAATTATGAATATCCTTCTCTTCTTGATGTAGCGGACAGATGCCATTGATGCCATAATCCTGGCCACAAGCGGCAAAGCTTTGGACTCCCTTAAGTTTGTCCAGCAGTTGTAACTTCTTCACTAGGGTCATGACCTTCTTTTCTCTCTTGGCTTGTTTGGGCACCTTCCCACAGCACGATGAAGGTGGATGAGGGCGTTTGAGAGCCATCACAAGCACGAGGAGCACAGTTGTTAGTAGAGCAGAGTAGTACACCCACGAGATGGACTAGTGTTTTTCCCAGACTGAGTCAGGGTGCGTGCGTGGCCCAGCCACCTGAGACAACAGACACACTTTGTGGGATGCCACAAAACTTGTGTGCTCTCATTCTCAGCTGTGAACATGTTGCCAACTTTAAAAGTACCCTCAGACATTCTTGGATTCCACCAGGGTATTATGTGTGAATAATTGAAGGCCAAAAATAAAAAGAACCCAAATTGCAAGGACAGACTGTATTATTATAAGTAGTAGTAATAGTAGTAGTATAATTATATTACTTTTAGTAATATGAAACCTGTATTGCTAACGAAAATCTCATCAGGGAAATTCAGCCGCCTTTTCCTTTTAAACTACAGTATTGTCCTTCCATTGTTCTTATCACGTGTAACTTTATGTGTCGTCTGCTGGCATGGGTAACTTGTGATTGGCTAATATTCCTTCACAGTTTTTTCTGGTCACAGTGATTGGTTTAGTGAGGAATCAAACAAATGCACCCAACTCCATCTAGTGGTAGCTTACTGAACTAAACATACTTGTGGTCGTTGTACGAACCTTTAGCGAGTCGCCTATTGCCAACATTGTACGATCACCATCATAGCCTTTCGAGATAAGGGGAGAGATGGGATCAAAGTTATGGTCATGCTAGTGAATTTGACCCAGATCTGAGTCACCCACTCCACAGCAAGACCATTTTGCTCTGGCAGTGGAGGATCCAGACCAGTGGCTTTGTGAGAATATTACATCATCATCACTTTTTTATGGTGATTATCCACGCTTGCATGGGTTAGCCACAGTTACTGAATGGTATCTCTTCATGTTGCATGGTCTTTTGCAGTTTCTCTTGTCAGTTTCCTAACTCTGTCATTTCTTACAACCTGTCCCCGTGCCATTCTTGGCTTGCCCTTGACTTTCCTTTCCTCCACAGTTAGGTTTGTGCCCCTCCTCACCCAATTCGTCTCATTCATTTTAATTTTCTCCAAATGCTCAAACCATCTCCCCAATATGTATTGTACTCTCCATACCCAGCTGCTCTCTTTCTGGCCTCCTGTCTTTCAGTGTCACATAACACATCGACTTCACCATTCTCATTTCAGCTTGCTCAAGTCTACTTTAACTGCCCATGTTTTAATGCCATACATGACATGAACTGCCTAATTCAGGGCTTGGACATAAAATGGGATTTCAGTATTGACCTTTATCTTCCCTCCTTTTTGGAATAATAAGCTACAGGCAATGCATAATTCTCTCATTAACTTCACTGAAAATGTTGATTAGAATGGTGAAAGAATTAGACTGCTTTAGATTTGTGAAATCATTGAATTATCTGGTTTATTGGGTGTTTGTTGAGGAAGGATTCACAATTAGTACAGTACATTGTAAATCTTGATTCAGAGAATGAATTACATGATAACTATGAAATATAAAGTTGGGTTGCAGTCAGTAATTTCATTAGTTTTATGAGTCATCCTCACATTTGTTGGAATACTGTGTATGCTACTGTAATTTACTTTTATGTGTCTCTCCTTGCAGTACTCCCTCAAGAAACAGGATGCCCAACACCTACAAAAGAAGAACCCAATTTTACCCTTTGAGGATATCCTTCCGGTAGAACGGCTCTCGCAGAAACATGATGCATCACTGTTTTGTTTGGCCACACACTCAAAGAAGAGACCAAACAACATAATTTTAGGTATGATAAATTTAGTGAGTTATAGATGTACAGTGTATAAGAAAATCTTGGTGTCATTGCTTGAAAGCATCACAGTTAGTAAAAAATGGCTCCCTACCTCAGATTTAGTAACTGTTCTTTTAGCTGAGTTTAGTGCGGTACACTATCCCCTGACTTAACGTGGGGGTTGTGTTCCCAGAAAATGCTGTGGAAAGTGAACCCATTATAACTGGGGAGATAAGGGATGTGTTAGGTGGACCCCAAAAAGTCTCCCCCCCCCCCCCCCCTCACACACAAACACACACACACACACACACACACAGATACACACACAGAGATACACACACACACACATATCAAAACCAAAGTCCAAAGACATCATGCAGTTCTAAAGTAGCTCACTAATACACATACATTACATCTATCAAATTCATCTAAACATGATGTTGTGAAGGCACTGGCATGTTCATGAAATCCCTTCCCGAAAGTTAAACCCTGCGGCCATTTGCAGACACTGGCTGAGCCACACGTGGCCTCCCTGCAGCCTCACTATAACAACCGACCCAATTCGGGACTTCCCTTAGTAATCCTCCCCCTCCTGCTGATGCACGAAGCAATATTTAATCATTTTATGTTTATGACTTAATTAATTTTTTTTTCACATACTGTTTGTAGGATTGTTTGTGCATGTAACCGAATATAAAAAAATAAGAAGAAAGTCATTTCATCTATTTGAAATTAGGAGTGAAAAATAATCTTAATGATGTTTTTTTATTTTTGGCACATTCTGTATGTAGGAGTGTGTGTCCATGCAACCGAATAAAAAAAATATACATAATATATATAATATTTATAATATATATACTGTAATATATATTATATACAGTGGTCCCTCAGTTAACGAACACAATCCGTTCCAGCAGGTTGCTCGTTAACTGAAAATCTCATCGAAACCATTGTTTCAATGGGCTTTTGGGTAATTGGTTCCAGCTTACTGAAAATTGCCTAAATTCAACAAAAATGTTAGAAATTGACACTTACTTTTAGGTGTGTATGTAGAAGGCTCCTGGATGATGATGCTGATGTGAATTTGAAGTGGGAGGTGGAGGAGGAGAAGGGAGAAGAGAAGGAAGTGGAGATGGAAGAAAAGCATTTTACTGCTTCTTGGAAGGTGACTCACCTTCCATGAAAATGTCAGGAACCTTTGGACTGACAGATTCTCCACCATGAACATCCTCTCTCCTTGAAGTGGAAGGCTGAGGGCTAGCATCATTCTCTCTCCTTGAAGTGGAAGGCTGAGGGCTAGCATTTTGTTCCCTCTGCCTTTTACTGAAGAAAGTGTCAATTGTAGTCTGTGGGGCATCTCTCCTCCTCACCATTAACTTATGTTTAAAGAAGGAGACCATTGAGTCCTCAACATGACACAAAGTTAGTTCAGTTTTTTCCACATCTGGGTGCTTTGAAGCCAGTTCCCTGAACTTCTCCGAGTAGTAAATCACATCTTTCAACTCTAGTTGACATATGGTCATCACTTTCAATTTCCTCCTCACCATTGTCAGCCTCTAACATCTCATCTAGTTGCTTCAAGTCATCAGGAGTAAGCTCCTCCTCATGAGACATCACAAGCTCTTTGACATCATCCTCTTCCACTTCATGGTCCAATGACTGACCAATGGACACAATCTCCTGGTCCAACTCTGTGTCATCCTGAAATCTCTCAAAATCATGGGCTACTGATGGCCACAGTGCTTTCCATGAAGAATTGAGGGATCTAGTGGAGACTTCTTGCCATGATGACACAATCAATTTTACAGCCTCCAGGATGTTGAATTGTGTCTTCCAGAACTGTTTCAGTGTTAGTTCAGGATCAGTGGAAGTTGCCTGATGATACCACCTAAACATTTTCTTTATGTACAACTTCTTGAAGTTACTAATCACATTCTGGTCCATTGGCTGTATGATTGATATAGTGTTGACTGTTGGGAGGCAAAAACAACACTTTCACAAAGTCAAATTGATACTCCAAAAGTTCTGGCAAGTTCAGGGTCATGACCAGGAGCATTATCCATGAGGAGAAGAGCCTTTTAATGTGTAAAGGGAGTTTATTGGTGGTCAGGTAGCTCTTGACAGAAGGGCAAAACACCCCAACAGCCCATTCATTAAAGAGCTGTCTTGTCACCCGTGCCTTACGGTTGGACTTCCAATAAACTCCAAGCTTTGCTCTTACCACTTTCTGTTGCTTGAACACCCTGGGGTTTTCAGAGTGGTAGACGAGCATTGGCTTCAGTCGGAAATCCCCTGAAGCATTGGCACCAAGCAATAGAGTGAGACTGTCTTTCATGGGTTTATGCCCAGGTAAAGAGTCTTCATCTCTGGTGATGAATGTTCTTTTGGGCATCTTTTTCCAGAACAGCCCAGTTTTGTCCACATTGAACACTTGCTGTGGAAGATAATTTTCTTCATCCACCAGTTCTTTAAATTCCACTAAAAACTTTGTTGCCCCTTCCTTATCAGCACTAGCAGCTTCACCATGCCTAACAACACTGAAAATGTCACTTCTTCTCTTAAATTTTTCGAACCAGCCTTTGCTGGCCCGAAAATCTTCAAATTCTGTGCCTGAAGAACCAGGTTGATCTGTCTTTAAATGTTCGTAAATCTCCCTGCCTCTTTCACAAATGAATTCAGTAGAAACTGAATCACCTTTTATCTGTTTTTCCCTAATCCAGATGAGAAGTAACTTCTCAGTTTCTGCAATTAGGGATCTACTTTTCAACACTGGTAGATTTGTCTCTCACTTTCACTTCTTTAAATTTTTCTTTCTGTGCAAGAATTGTCGACACAGTTGATGTCGACATGCCATATTCTTTGCATAGCGCATTTGTTCTAATGCCTTGTTCATATTTTTTTTATAATTTCTTGCTTGGTTTGGATTGAAATCACTTTTCTTGATCTCTTAAGCCCTATGATGGATTCAAACAATGTCAGCACGTGATTTTTTAAGTTTAAACTAGCTGTAAATAAAAAGAATATTTTCTTTAAAATAACACTGCACTGCGATATATATTGTCATTATGTAAAATAAACTTCAAAATGACCAATAATTTGCTTGGAAACAGAAAAAAAGCATTTAGGTGACTAGAGTCTCAAGTAAGATGTTACCTCCACTGAAAAGACAGAGAGACTAACGCCTGTTTGGTGTGTTGACAGGCTGGATGGTGCGCATGAAACTAGTTACCTTACCTTCAATTATGTTCAATAATTGTTAAAATGACTAAAAAATTTAATATTAAACTTTTAAAATTATTGAATAGTATAAAATTCTTGATATTTACTAAAATAGTAAGGAATTTAAGCCCTAGAACCGATTACTGTATTGACGGACTAATACTACAGCTGGTTGACCGCCAAGTGCAAGCGAAAACATGTTGAGGTCAGCTCGTATGAAACTCGTTAATCGAGGGATTGCTCATTAACCGAAGTTAAGAATCTTATGGAAGGTAACTCGTTAACCGTGGCGCTCGTTATCCGAGGAACCACTGTAGTTGTTAATGGATAATGGGAGCCTCAATTCTCCTACAGTTGGTGTCAGCAAAAACGCTGGCATTTCTTCTCTTGTCTTACCAGCGAACTCGAAGGATGGAATGTAGACTACGTTGGTGAAAGTTTTCAAGTGCCTTGAGGTGCCTCCTGGATGTGACCCTTGTCTTGCTGCCATATAGCAGGCTGGGGAGGACCACTGCTCGATAAGTGTGCAACTTTGTAGATAATTTCAGCTCCCTACAGCTGAAGACACGGGTATGGAGTCTGCCAGATACTTGAGATGCACATCTGATTCGATGTTGATTCTTTTCATCGATGTCCGTTGTGGTGGACAGGTGGGAGCCAAGTGGTGGAATTGTGGTCGAGATGGGCAGGCTGAAAAAAAATCTGAGTCTTACGTATATATACCTCAAGGCCGAAGTGTGCATGCACATCTGCATAGGTGTTCATGCTCTCCTGTATGTTGCGTTCTGTGTGAGCAACTAGGTCGCGTTTGGTGTGCGCAACACGGGTGAGGTAGTTTACATACTGAAGTTCAGTAATGGAAGCTGCCGACACCTTTGTTCCTGCTTGGAGTCTTCTTATGTTGAAAAGACCCTTCATCAGGTACTGGATGACCACCTGCCGGCTAGTTTGGCACTGGCACAAGTAAGGAAGGCAGCTAAGAAAATGGAAAAAAAGAGTTGTTGCTGGTACACATCCTTGTTTTACCCTCATTTGGATGGCAGAACACTGCTGTTCATGTCATCGTGGAGCTGCCTCACAATGGGATGAATTTAGGTGAGCAACCAAAACAGCTGAGGGTCCGCCAGAGGGTTCCCTGTTGATCAAGTCGAAGGTTTTGGTTTGGTCAATGAAGGCCATGCACAGGTCACGACACTATTCGCTGTACTTTTCTGCATCTGGTGGGCAGCAAAGATCATGTCAATGGTGCCACATGATGGTCTAAACTCTAAAGCCACATTGAGATTCTGGGAGGAAGTTTTCTGCCTCAGGAAGAAGTCTGTTTAGGAGGACTTGGGCGATAATCTTGCCAGCTACGGACAGCAGCAAGATCCCACATTAGTTACCACAGTCTGACTGGTCTTCCTTGCTCTTATAGATATTGGAGGATTTCCTCCTTTTCCCATATATTCTGTAGGAGAGAGTGAAGACAGCTGGTAAGCAGAGGTCCTCCTGCTTTTTACACCTCAGCCGGGACTCCACCAGGCCCTGAGGTTTTGTTAGTCAGGACATCTACATCAGTGTTTCGGTTGAGCAGTGAATGGTAATGCTCTTTCCAGCGCTGAAGGATGCCTTCTTTGTCGTTAATTATGGAGTTACTGTCGGATGAGCGGAGGGGGGTATGCTCCATGAGTGATTGACCCATAAAATGTTTTAGTGGAATTTAAAAATTTGTGCAGCTTGCGCTTATCTGCAAATTTTTGCATTTCATATGCTATACAGTCATGCGCCGGTTAACGTCCTAGATACGTTCTTGGAAATGTGACGTTAACCGAAATGGACGTTGTCCGATCATCACATAAACTTCTTATTTATACTTACGTGTATGTGGAATACTATATACGTACATATACACTTTTACTCTTAAATCACTACTGTAATGTGATACAGGTGATTAATTTTTATCTCTTGTGCAAAATACATGACGTTTGTATTAAAATTATTCACTGTTTTACAAGGATTCCAGCAACGCCGGGCAGATGGGGGAGAGAGAGGGTGCGAGGGGGCGTGGGGGGAGGGGAGGTAGTATGTTTGACAGTTGGCCCAGGCCCAGGTCTAACGCGTGTATATTTATCAGTTCTTAAATGACTAAGCTTCTCTCTTATAAAAAGCCAGTGAAATGACCTGGGTGAATATAATTAACATTGCTGGGATTCTTGTAACATACTGATTAATTTGAATATAAACACGCTATAATTTGCACTAGACAAAACAATTTTAGTACCGTAATCAAATTAGTACATGTGCACTCCAGTTTTGCACTAAGGTCATTTATTTCTATTACGTTTCTTTTAGTATGGTGTGTGCATGTAAATGGGTGAAAATAAATGAAGAAATCTATGTAAATCTACCCAAAAGTGCAGTTGAAAAACTTTTTTATAAAATGTACCATAGTACTGTACACTAATGTACAACAATTTTTATCTCTTGAGCAAAATATATGACATTTATATTCAAATTATTGGCTGTCTTGCAAGGATTCCAGCAATGCAAATTATAATCTCCTAACTTTAGTCTGAGATATTATATAAGATAAAAACTGTAAGCCTAAATAAACCCCCGGCTGAGCAGATTAGGGAGGGAGGGAGGGACGGACGGACGGAGCCAGCGAGGTGTGGGGGGTCGAGGTGATAAGTTTGAGCCGAAGGTCTCTGTGTGTTTATATAACAGTCCTACTAAGCTTCTCTCATTTTAAAATGCCAGTGATATGACCTAGGAGAATATAATTAACATAGCTGGGATTCTTGTAACATACTGATTAATTTGAATATAAACATGCTATAATTTGCACTAGACATAACAATTTTAGTACCATAATCAAATTAGTATATGTGCACTCCAGCTTTGCGCTAAGGGGGGGGGGCACGGACGTATATGCGATCGGATGTCGTTCGGTCGGACGTTAACCGGCGCATGACTGTATTTTTAAACCAGTCATTCTTTAGATTGCGAAGTTCGAGCTGAGCCACTGCTTTCTTTTTTTGGAAGGTATCAGCATTGGTCCGATGCCGAGGGTTTTCCTGCTACTCCGTTAAAGCTGCACGTTTATCATCAATGTGTACATTGATTTCTGGGTAATTTTCACCAAACCAGTCCTGGTGTATTCTTTCGATCTGCTGAGGGTTCTCTCTGCAGGTTTTTGTCATAGCAGTGTCGAGAATACCCCATTCGGCAGTGGGATTTGGGTTGTTTGTTGTCGGGTTGTTTATCAGCCCATGTTCGAGTTGCTCTCTGAAAGCATGTGCTACCTTTTGAGCCTCCAGACGCTTGGTGTTAAAACCTTTTCTGGAGGCTTGTTGCCTTTGCCATTTTGGGGTGATGTGAAGTTAGAGCTTGGTTCTGACGAGCTGATGATCAGTGTCACAGTGGTCCGAGTCACTCATGGCTCGGGTGATGAGAACATTTTGGCGATCTCTTTCTCTGACAATGATGTAGTCAATGAGATGCCAGTGTTTGGATCGTGGGTGTTGTCAAGAATCCTCGAACTTGTCGGCCTGCCTTAAGGTATTGGTGATAGAGAGGTTGTGTTTCGCACACTTGCTGAGGAGGAGTAGGCCATTGGGATTACACTTGCCAAGTCCATTTCTCTCTATGATTCCCTGCCAAATGACCGCATCTCTGCCAACTCTGGCATTGAAGTCACCTAGGAGCACAACCTTATCTTTGCTGCGGATAGAGGGTAGCACTTTGTCAAGGTCGGCATAAAAGGCCTCCTTGATGTCATCCTCTGCATCCAGTGTTGGGGTTGATGTACTGATGAAGAAGGCATGAGAGGAAGTGATTTAGTGGGACTCGGAGTGTCATGAGGCACTTTTTGATCCCAACAGGCATTTCAGTTAGCCAATGTAGGATGCATTGGCGGATGGCAAAACCAACTCCATACATATGGTTTTTCTCCACATCAGGTTTACCCTTTAGAAGAAGGTACGTATAGCCAGACCCCCTTCTGTGAGTCGACCCTCATCTGGGAGCTGGGACTCCCTAATGGCTGCTATGTTGATGTTATACCTAGCCAGCTCTTTTGCCACAAAGACGGTACTTTCAGGATGCTCATTTGTGCCTGTATCCAGAAAGGTCCTGACATTCCATGCAGTGACCTTAAGAGGTTGTTAAGTTTGTTTTTGTTTGGATCGGTGATTGTGTTTTCGACTCATAAGGATGACCTTACTGGATGTGGTTGGCCAGTCAGGTTGGTTCTTTAGGCAGGCTATATGTAGGGCACCTTTTCTAGCCCCCTTCCCATGTAGGGTGAGCAGGGTGGGTTCTCGAGAGTGCTGCTCCGTAGCATAGACAGGGCGGGATTTCACCGCTGCCTCGATCCTAGTGGATAAACGACCATCTAATCCATGTTGCCCATGTGCAGAGTTGTGACTAGAGATTCCCAGCAGTCATCTGCCTCTCCCCGTCGCCATAGTACTTTTGGGAGGATAGGTATTTGATGATATTGAGACGTATGATGAGCTGAATGATGGCTGTGATTGAGTTGATTTTTGTGGTGAGACAGAAGCGTAGACTGCAACCACGCATCTTGGCTCTCCATTTTCCTGATCCAGTGATGGAAGTGTTGCAGTGGGAGAGGAAAAGTTGCAATGGACTGCCAATAGCCTAGTTAATTGGGTTTCACCTTATTAGCCTGTCTGTCATGCATAGCCTTCATCCGCTGATGTAGTCGTTGGTTCCCATGTTCGTCACCTCTTCAGCGTATACTGCCGTTGGGGTCTTGTCGGAGCTCTGTAAGCATGTCTGCCTGATGCAGGGTTCCACCACAGATTTTTTGTTTGGGGTTTGCTCCCATATATATATATACCTACCAAGGTTAATCCGCAAGACAGCGGGGCAGTGGTTGTTAGACGCTAGGACGTGTCCACATGCCAATGGGCCTATTTTTTTTTTTTTTTTTTTTTACGGGAATTAGCCCACCTGGGCACAGGTCAAATGACCCACAACTGGGCCTGGGGGGCACCCAGTTACCAGCATGTGTTGCCAAGAGAAGGCACAGCAGGATAAACTTAAACTCACATAAGTTACCTGCCGAATACCAAATTGCATTTTACAAATTATTCCATACCGATAAGCGGATTGAGAAAGTAGGCAGAGTAGCAATCTATGTCGGGGATAATTTGAAGAGTGAAATAAATTAGGAAATAGAAACTGAACGGAATACAGAAACAATTTGGATAGAACTAATCAATGGTAGGGAAAAGTTAATTGCAGGAGAAATATATAGACCTCCTAATCTTGATAGAGTTAAGGAGCGTTTTATTAGGGATGATTTGCGCAGGGCATCCAAACATAGTCCAGCTTTAGCCAAATAGATTGGATTAACCTTACGGGTAACCCAGAATCAGATAATTTTCTTAAAACAGTTCAAGACAGTTTTCTAAGTCAACATATAACCGAACCCACCCGGGGTAATAATATACTCGATATAGTTTTGCTAAACAAAGAAAACCTTATTCATAATGTCGAGGTAGGGAATGAACTTGCTGACAACAATCACAGAAATAAGATTCCAATTAGAATTTAATGGCAGTTGCTAAGAAAATTCCATTGAAGTCCCAGATTTCAGAAGGGTAAACTTTGATGGTTTGAAAAGGCAGCTGAGAGAAGGGGTATCACGTTTAGGGGTGAATTACATGACCCACAGAGAACGACCTCACTTTACCTGAAGACCTGACAACGATAACCTCACAAAATATGATGGTTGAGGAAGAACTGATCACGAGATCTGAGGTTGATGAGTTCCACAACAATTTAAATAATGATTTACTTTATCCACAAAGGCAGAACATACCATACAGGAAACTCAGATCAAAAAACAATAACCCTAAATGGATAAATAATTATTTAAATAATATTACTGGACAAAGGAAGGCTATAGGTAGGAGAATAAATCGTGGTAAAGTTTACCCCCGAGATTATTATAAGGTAGCAGGGTTAAGACCGAGATAAGAAAAGCAAAGAGGAATAATGAACTGAAGGTAGCAAGGGAGGCAAAGTCAAACCCCAAGGGATTCTTTCAAATACAGTGGTCCCTCGGTTAACGAACACAATTCGTTCCACAGAGTCCTTCGTTAACCGAATCCATTATTTCAATGGGATATTGGGTAATTGGTTCCAGCTCACAGAAAAGTACATGCAAAGTAAAGCCAAAAATGCATTAAGTCAGAAACACTCCTAAAATTCCCCTAAATCTCCCTTAAATCACTACATTATATATATATATACGCACATATACACTCTTACTCTTGAATCGGGGCCCGTACTAAAGGTGTATTGTACATGTACTCAAAATAATGTACTAAATGATTACTAAAATTTTTCTCTCATGCGAACTAGAGCATGTTTATATTCAAATTAATCACTATCTTATAAGAATTCCAGCAATGTAAAATATATTCTCCCCGGTTACTTCTGTGACATTTTAGAAACAAAAAACATAAACTCAAGCTAAAGGACATAAATAAATAAATACTTCACGAGAACCTTCGGCGCCAACTGTCAAACATGTCACTGTCACACACACTCTCTCTCTCTCTCTCTCTCTCTCTCTCTCTCTCTCTCTCTCTCTCTCTCTCTCTCTCTCTCTCTCTCTCTCTCTCTCTCTCTCTCTCTCTCCTTTTTTTTTTTTTTTTTGTGGTTTTAGGCTTTTATGTTTTTATCTTATATACCGTATATCTCGGCCTTCAAGGCGACAGGGTGTATGAGACGGCCCCCAAAATTTCCACTTAAAAAGTAGCTTTTGAGCCCTATTCGTTGTATAAGACTGGTACCCCAAATGTGACACTTACCATTGGGAGCTTACTGACCCAGTAGTCCTTTACCAACCATCCCATTGACCAGTGCTGTTTACACATCCTTGGTTTTTTAAAATAAAGCCAATTCACTTCAAGTAATGGCATCAAATGTTACAGGTTGGTGTAGTGTAAACACTAGTGACTCACTTAAAAGTCTGGTATTTAACTTGAACTAATGTCGGTGTAGAATACAATTGTTTCATTTACTTGAAATGGATTTACCGATTTATTTGTTTATTTATTTATTTATAACATACTGTAATATATTTAACACACTGCAAGTATTTTCTTTAATTTATAAGCTTGCTTCAACCAGTTACAGTATTCTAATTCAATAGTGCTTCATTAGGATTTGAGTGAAAAAGATTACTGTACATACTTACTACATACATTTATTATATATATATATATATATATATATATATATATATATATATATATATATATATATATATATATATATATACCGTATATCACGGCCTATAAGGCGGCGGGGTGCATAAGACGCCCCCCCCAAATTTCCATTTAAAAAGTAGCTTTAGAGCTCTATTTGCTGTATAAGACCAGTACCCCAAATGTGACACTTACCCACTGACTCAGTAGTCCTTTACCAACCATCCTTGATTTTTTAAAATAAGGCCAATTCACTTCAAGTAATGTCATCAAATTATACCCGCTGGTGTAGTGTAAACACTAGTGACGTCACTGAAGCGTCTGCTATTTACCGATAACTGGAACTAATGTCGGTATCGAGTAAAATTTTTCCATTTACTTGAAATGGATTCACCGATTTATTTGTTTATTTATTTATTTATTTATAATATACTGTAACATATTAAACACACTGCAAGTATTTTCTTTCTTTTATACGCTTGCTTCACACGAGACGCTCGGTATTGGGAGTGTTCCCTCGTCTCGGTGGTGTGGCTGTGTTCCGACTATTTATACAACAGGTGGTTCAACAGCAACCACCGTATTCTAATTGTGGTGTTTCATTAGGATTTGAGTGAAAAAGGTTACCGGTATGTACTTACTACATACATTTATTACACAAATATATATATATATATATATATATATATATATATATATATATATATATATATATATATATGTGTGTGTGTGTGTGTGTGTGTGTGTGTGTGTGTGTGTGTGTGTATATATATATATATATTATATATAAATATATAAATATATATATATATATATATATATATATATATATTATATATATATATATATATATATATATATATATATATATATATATATATATATATATATATATATATATACAAAAAATGAATGTTCAATGAATTATTTATGGTGCATTTGGGTACTGGCCACTTCAGACGGGCTATAAATAGCCTTGTTATCTCCCCTCCATCTCACCCTGAGCCAGAGGGACGCGTCTTGGTAAATAACATGTTTGCTTATTTTCCATTTACTTGAAATAAATTTACCGAATTATTTGTTTATTTAGTTATTTATAATATACTGTAATATATTAAACACACTGTAATTATTTTCTTTAATTTATAAAAATAGCCCATCTCCCCCTCTTCCAGCTGCCAATGGGAAGCGTGTTGGTAATTAAATTTGCTGTTTATTTTCAGTTTGTCTAATTTATCATGTATCAAATTAATATTACTAGAAATTGTGTAGGTAGTAGGCAGCTACCAAACAGGGAGGTACTACCGCCTGGGAAGATATTGGAAGCATAATGTGTTGTCTAATGGTAGACCCTGCTGTCATATGGCATCACGAAAATTGTGACCAAGTCCCAGGTTGCTGACCTGACTTTCTGCCTCATTTACACAATTGCAGTTTCAATTGTTCCTCTTACTTTGACAACACAACATACATACAGTATATTATTTCTCAGTTTTGATCTTTTTTTTCAATTTTTGTATTTATTTATAGTTAGTTACTTAAAATAAGGCCAATTCACTTCAAGTAATGGCATCAAATGTTACCAGCTGGTGTAGTGTAAACACTAGTGACGTCACTTGAGCGTCTGTAATTAACCGTCGATAGTTTCAAGAATTAATGCACTCATTTACTGAATATTCTTTGTAAAAAAATAAAATTTAAATCAATTATTTATAAGAGATAAATATTATTATGAGTAAATATACCGATACCGGTATGCATTACTGACCACCTCCACGGCTAAAAATAGCCCAACTCGCCGTCACTTTCCCTTTCTTGTCTCCTCACTGGCAAATGGGGGGGGGGCGTGGGGAGGGGTGTGTGATGATAGCTGTGTTTATTACAGGGGTATAAATCTCTTTTACGGTATGTTAGACAGATTTATAATACATTTTTATTATTTTAATATACCGGTAATCTTAATTTGAATCCAGCTTGCCAAACGTAAGTTTCAGTGTAAAATAATTAGTGGTAAGACCTTGTGAGTGGCTTACGATGTTTTCATCACCACTCTTGACACACTAAACCACAATATTTAAGAGGTAAGAATTTTAAACTTGGTGGTTTAGACGACCCCCTAACTTTGGGCAGATTTTTTTAATGTTCAAATTTCGTCTTATAGGCCGTGATATACGGTATATATATATATATATATATATATATATATATATATATATATATATATATATATATATATATATATATATATATATATATATATATATACAGTTCGTCCCCGAATTACGTACATCCGAATTACGTACAAACGGCCGATACGTACATCGTTTCTGAAGTCTTTAATTGCAAAAATATTGTCTTAAAAGGGCAAGCAATTTTTAAATTTGGCGGGCGAGCCAGCCGCACCGCCACTATCACTGACCATGCAGACGACACGCTAGACGCACCAAAACAACAAGTGTGGTCATTGTGCATACAGTACTTCTCCTGTGAATTTCTGCCCTATTTTGTACACTTTACTCTGTGTGCAATGACTGGTGTAAAGCGTAAGAGTGGTGAAGCCAGTGGGAGTGCTACGAAACGTCAAGCAATCTCACTAGAGGTAAAAATGGACATAATAAAACTGCTTGAAAGTGGTGAAAAGTTGACCAATGTTGCCCGCAAATTTAACCTGAGTCGGTCAACTGTTAATACAATTGATAAGGGCAAAGAAAAGATCAAGGAACATGTGAAATCTGCAGTGCCAATGCAATCTATGATTATAACTAAAAGAAGAGGGAAGGTTCTGGAAGAAATGGAAAAATATCTTGCGCTGTGGATCGAGGACTGCACACAAAAACGTAAGCCTCTGTGTCTCAGTATGATTCAGGAGAAAGCCCTAAGTCTTTTCAACGACCTAAAGAAAGATCACCCTGATGATACTGTGACATTCAATGCTAGCCATTGGTGGTTTAACCGATTCAAGGTGCGAAATAAGCTGCATAATGTTCGAGTGACTGGTGAGGCGGCGAGTGCTGATTGGAAAACAGCACAGGATTTTCCAGATAGCATTATAGGGTTGGGGGATTTTCGAGTTAAGTACATTTCGAGTTAAGTACAACCTTTTGGTCCCCATTATGTACGTAACTTGGGGACTTACTATATATATATATATATATATATATATATATATATATATATATATATATATATATATATATATATATATATATAATCAACGACCTCACCAGCAAGGAATCGAACCCTCGACCTACTGGGTGGCCCTAGGAAGCGCTTACCGGCTAGCCCACAAGGACACTAAAAGCAGTTCTAGACTCTGTTATATTTCACACAAAGCCTGTTCATCGAGCTGATGGCGCCGTGAACCTCATTGGGAAACTGCCCGTGCCTCGTATGTGGTGTCAGTAGCATTTTACCGAATCCAGCTGGTATGAAACGCGAGGTACATATATATACTTCATTTTTAGTCCATTTAACACGCGGACTGACACCACATACGAGGCACGGGCAGTTTCCCAATGAGGTTCACGGCGCCATCAGCTCGATGAACAGGCTTTGTGTGAAATATAACAGAGTCTAGAACTGCTTTTAGTGTCCTTGTGGGCTAGCCGGTAAGCGCTCCCTAGGGCCACCCAGTAGGTCGAGGGTTCGATTCCTTGCTGGTGAGGTCGTTGATTATATGTTCAAAGTCCGCGTGTTAAATGGACTAAAAATGAAGTATATATATGTACCTCGCGTTTCATACCAGCTGGATTCGGTAAAATGCTACTGACACCACATACGAGGCACGGGCAGTTTCCCAATGAGGTTCACGGCGCCATCAGCTCGATGAACAGGCTTTGTGTGAAATATAACAGAGTCTAGAACTGCTTTTAGTGTCCTTGTGGGCTAGCCGGTAAGCGCTCCCTAGGGCCACCCAGTAGGTCGAGGGTTCGATTCCTTGCTGGTGAGGTCGTTGATTATATGTTCAAAGTCCGCGTGTTAAATGGACTAAAAATGAAGTATATATATGTATCTCGCGTTTCATGCCAGCTGGATTCGGTAAAATGCTACTGACACCACATACGAGGCACGGGCAGTTTCCCAATGAGGTTCACGGCGCCATCAGCTCGATGAACAGGCTTTGTGTGAAATATAACAGAGTCTAGAACTGCTTTTAGTGTCCTTGTGGGCTAGCCGGTAAGCGCTCCCTAGGGCCACCCAGTAGGTCGAGGGTTCGATTCCTTGCTGGTGAGGTCGTTGATTATATGTTCAAAGTCCGCGTGTTAAATGGACTAAAAATGAAGTATATATATGTACCTCGCGTTTCATACCAGCTGGATTCGGTAAAATGCTACTGACACCACATACGAGGCACGGGCAGTTTCCCAATGAGGTTCACGGCGCCATCAGCTCGATGAACAGGCTTTGTGTGAAATATAACAGAGTCTAGAACTGCTTTTAGTGTCCTTGTGGGCTAGCCGGTAAGCGCTCCCTAGGGCCACCCAGTAGGTCGAGGGTTCGATTCCTTGCTGGTGAGGTCGTTGATTATATGTTCAAAGTCCGCGTGTTAAATGGACTAAAAATGAAGTATATATATATATATATATATATATATATCAACGACCTCACCAGCAAGGACTCGAACCCTCGACCTACTGGGTGTGACTAGGGAACGCTTACCGGCTAGGCCACAAGGACACTGGTGAGGTCGTTGGTTGTATGTTCAAAGTCCGCGTGTTATATGGACTAAAAATGAAGTATATATATGTACCTCGCGTTTCATACCAGCTGGATTCGGTAAAATGCTACTGACACCACATACGAGGCACGGGCAGTTTCCCAATGAGGTTCACGGCGCCATCAGCTCGATGAACAGGCTTTGTGTGAAATATAACAGAGTCTAGAACTGCTTTTAGTGTCCTTGTGGCCTAGCCGGTAAGTGTTCCCTAGTCACACCCAGTAGGTCGAGGGTTCGAGTCCTTGCTGGTGAGGTCGTTGATTGTATGTTCAAAGTCCGCGTGTTATATGGACTAAAAATGAAGTATGTATATATATATATATATATATATATATATATATATATATATATATATATATATATGTATATATATATATATATATATTTTATAATCGCAGTCATGTACTGATTATTCTATGTGAAAAATATAAATTTTAAATGAATTATTTCTAGTGTGGTCGACTTCCTACACAAAGACAGGCTATAAATAGCCGTCTTATCTCCTCCTCCTTCTCTCCCCCTCCATCCCTCTGTTCTCAGAGAGGTCTTGGTAAATAACTTTTGTTTGTTTATTTTCATTGTTTGTCTAATTTATCATGTTGTATCAAAGTAATATTACTAAAAGTTTTAGGCAGCTACCAAACAGGGAGATTCTACTGCCTGGGAAGATATTGGAAGCACAATGTACAGTATTGTCTAATGGTAGACCCTACTTCCATATGGCATCACGAAATTTGTGACCAAGTCTTAGGTTGCTGATTTATCTTTCTGCTTCATTTACACACAATTGGAGTTTCAATTGTTTCTCTTCCTTTGACAACACAACATACATACAATATGATGTTTCTCACCTCTGATCTTTTTTCCATTTATTTATGGTTGGTTATTTAAAATAATGCCAATTCACTTCAAGTATTGGCATCAAATTTTACCGGCTGGTGTACACTAGTGACTCACTTAAGCGTCATTTATTTAATTGGAACTATTGTTGGTGTGAGTAAAATATTTCCATTTACTTGAAATAGATTTGCCGATTTATTTGTTTATTTATTTATTTATATTATCCTGTAATACATTAAACACACTGCAAGTACTTTCTTTAATTTATATACTTGTTTCGCAAAAAAGGGAGGCTACCATTATACCTGGTAGGTGAAGTTGGCCAGACATTTATGGTGATCATTAAGGACCAAACTCCGAATCCATAACGTGACTTCTGTTCATCATTCTCATCCTAAATTTACCACTGTCGGTAGTTTCAAGAATTAACGCAGTCATTTACTGAATATTCTTTGTAAAAAAATAAAATTTAAATTAATTATTTATAGGAGATAAGTATTATGATCAGTAAATATACAGATATGCATTACTGACCACTTCCGAACACAAGGACGGCTAAAAATAACCACAGGCGGTCACAGTCAAGGTGACTTTCCCTTTCTTGTTACTGGCAAATGGGGGTGGGGGGGGGGGTGATGATAGCAGCTGTGTTTATTACCGAGGTATATTGTTCTTTTACGGTATGTTCGACTGGTTTATAATACATTTTTATTATTTTAATATACCGGTAATCTTCATTTTAATCCAGCTTCCCAAACGTAAGTTTCAGTATAAAATAATTAGTGGTAGGACCTTGTGAGTGGTTTACCATGTTTCCATCACCACTCTTGACACGCTAAACCACAATATTTAAGAGGTAAGAATTTTATCTCTGGTGCTTAAGACGACCCCCTAACTTTGGGCAGATTTTTTTTTTTGTTCAAATTCCGTCTTGTAGGCCGAGATATACGGTACCCGTAATATCACAAACTAAAGTTAGGAGAATATAATTTGCATTGCTAGAATCCTTGCAAGACAGTGAATAATTTGAATATAAACGTCATGTATTTTGTACAAGAGATAAAAATTTTAGCCTTTTGTAATAAGTTTCCTAATTAAAACTAAAATTTGTATGTCTAATGCGAACTATAACATGTTTATATTCAAATTAATCACTATCTTATCAGAATTCCAGCAGTGTAAAATATATTCTCCCTAGTCACTTCTGCGACATTTTATAAACAAAAACTCAATCTAAAGGATATAAGTAAACAAATAAATACTTCACTAGACCTTCGGTCCCCAACTGGCGCCTAACTCTCAAACATGCCACTGTCCCCCCCCTGCAGGGTTGGGTGGTTATAGGCTTACAGCTTTTATCTTATATAATATCACTGACCAAAGTTTGGAGAATATAATTTGCATTGCTAGAATCCTTGCAAGATAGCAAATAATTTGAATATAAACGTCATATTTTTGCACTAGATAAAAATTTATGCCCTTTGTAATAAAATTAATTAGAACATGTCAGTTTAGTGACATTTTATGAGAGAAAAACTTAAGGTCACTCTTAAGGACAGATAAATAAATAAGCACTAGACCTTGGCATCCACTGTCAAACATATCACCTCACCTGTCCCGCTCCTCCCCCCCCCCCCCCCATCAGCTGGTTGCTAGTAGACAGACCATTTCGTGTCCCATAATTTTAGCTGTGTTGATTTATGAGTGTTTCTTTTAACATAATACTACAAAAACCAATGTTTTGTTTATTCTAGATGGGCTGAGGTGCATCTGGGTAGACTGTCAGTCTGTTTAGTATTTTGTGTTTCTCTCAAGTACCAAACTAAATTATTCCATTGAAATAACACTTCGATTTAGTGCGAATTCGGTTTAAAGCGACCTCTCTTGGAACGAATCTCGTGTTATATCGACGTTCTTCTGTATTAGAAGAATAATGCGTTGTCTTCTGTGCCTGGATGGGCTAATCCTTTTATAAAAAAAAATAAAAGTAATTTAATAGGACCTCGTTCATATCGGCGGATGTTCGTAGGTCAGACATATGTAACCCGGGGATCTCCTGTACTGCATATGTAATTTTCTAAAAAAAATTGTTCATACAGAATGTGCAAAAAAAAAAAAAAAAAAAAGATTATCAGAAGGTAAGAAATATGGAGAATGAAAATATCTTAAGTCCAAGGGAGTTAACCCATGTTCGTGAGAAGGGGAGCGCACTCCAGTCTCCCAAGTCCTTAGTGAAAGAATTACCAAATGGCAATGAAGTATTTTCCTTTAATTTTATTTTTAGTATTATATTTATTCTTTTCTCACATCGCTGGAGGAATACATTAGACCGCAGAGGGATAAAGACGCCACACTAATTCGTGGATACAGTGGTCCCTCGGTTAACGAACTGTTCGATTAACAAAATTTCGGATAACGAATTACCTCCCATAAGGATCTTCAATTCGGTTAACGAACAAAACTTCGATTAATGAAATCCTTCGAAAAACACGTTTTGTTGTCAGCATCTGCTGATCAGCTGATGGGCTAGTCTGCCAAATCAGTAATCTGTTCTATGTTTACATTCGTTTCCAGTGGAGTAAATATTAATAAAGTTGTGCTCTTTAATATTTTTGCATTTTTTATATTAAAATTATTAGTAATTTTAAAATTTAGTTTACATATTGATAATATATGCAGTACAGGGAACTAGTTTTTTGTGCGCCCATCAGTCGCTTGACTCACCCACCAGGCGTCAGTTGGGCTTTGTTTACAGTGGAGTGAACATCTATTATGTTGGTGTCTTGAATATTTTTGCATTTTTACATTAAAATTATTGGTCATTCTGAAATTTAGTTAACATATTGATAGTATATAGTGCAGTGCAGTGTTGATTTAAATAAAATAATCTTGACTTACACCTAGTGAACTTAAAATTTTATTGTTGAAATTACTGCATCAAGCATGGGTCCCCTGAAAGGTGATTTCTCCTCCTTCCTCACTTTCTTCTCTTCTCCCTTCTCCTCCACCCCCACTTCTAATTCCCATCATCATCATCAACCAGAAACCTTCTACATACACACCTCAAACAATGGATTCGATTAACAAAATTTTTGGTTAACGAACGACTCTGTGGAACGAATTGTGTTCGTTAACCGAGGGACCACTGTACTTGAAATTCAGTGACACAGTTGGTGGAATGGTGTACATTACAGAGTAGAAACAGTGGATACCTGGAATCAGTGGATGGGAAATCCGCTGTTGGCGAGGGTCTACTGTATCCATGCAACTTGGCGTAAAACTGATAAATTATAACACTTGATTTGCTACAGCCTACCAATATTTCAACTAATCAAAGACATAGGAACTTGAAATAAATTTGATCAAACTTTTGTCTGCAACAAAATTTGTATCATGAAATAATATAATCAGCATTTAAACTTCATGGTAAGGTGAACAATAAGCAAGCCTTCTAAACATTAAAATTCCTTAGAAATGATTTACAAGTAGAATTTTCTTATGGTTATGTATCAGTTGAAGGAGAAACACTTAACACTTGTAGGTTAGGGTGTGACCGTTGCCCTCTAAAAATAAAAAAAATGGTCTAACAATGCTGTTCAAAGTTTTAGTGTTGTGTATTGACATAAAAAATACCCACATGCAATTTTTTGAAGATTCATGCATATTTGAGTGAGCACCGGCAATTTGAAAAATAGTGATTTTGCTTATACAGGTTGTACCTCTCTAGTCTGGCAACCTCGGGACCTGACCGGTGCCGGACCATGGAAATTCACCCTTTTCCTGGATAGATAGTGACTTGTGCTTATGCCTGGAAGCACTAGCACCACTTTCTCTGCGTCATGGTCTCTTTGAAGACATATTGAAGGGTTAAATGTCGTATAGTAGCTTCTCAAATTTCGCGAGTTTTTAATTCTTAGCGTATTTTATTGGAACACACAAAAAAATAAATAAATAAAAATTTTGACGGCGGAAACTTGAATTTCGACGGGTTTGAACGGCCCGCCAACGTGCAGACGACGTGCATAATCGTGTAAACAGCGTCATTTCTCTTATGTACAAAAGATTCATTATTGTTTATTACTGAATGTCATTTTTATTGAATTAATGTTTATGTGTGCAAAATGAGCAATACAATTCATTAATAATACGTAGAAAATTAAAACACATGAGGAAATGACACAGCATTGTTTTCGTTGATTACAAAACCAGTGACTGACTGGTTCTACATATAAAACTGAAGAAAATAAGACCTTGGTTGTAGCTGTAGTAAAATTAATATGGTTGTTTTAAGTAATGTTATTTAATGTTAATAAATGGAACAATAGAAGTAGCTAACGATAATGGTAAAGAAAGAGAGATCGCACATGTAAGTGCGCATGCGCACACGTGAAAACATATCGTCATTACTTTACATAAGAATATGAAAGCAACACTTATTTACTGTTCATATATATTTTAATTAATGTTTCTGAATTTGTTGTTATTGAATTAATGTACGTGTGTGCAAAATTAACAATACAATTTATTAATAATACGTGGAATATTAGAGGAGACGAGACGGCTGCTGGCATTGTTTATGTTAAAGCTTACAAAACCAGTGACTGATTGGTTCTACATATAAAACTGAAGGAAATAAAACCCTGAGTTTAGCTGTAGTAAAATTAATGTAAAAAATGAATATGGTTGCTTGAAGTACCTGTAATGTTATTTAATGTTAATAAATGGAACAATATAAGTAGCTAACCATTAATGGTGAAAAAAAAAGTGAGACTGCTCGTATGTAAGTGCGCACATGTGAAAATATATCGTCATTACTCTACATAAGAATATGAAAGCAACACTTATTTACTGCTCATATATATTGAAGGGTTAAATGTTGTACTCTGTATAGACAAGCAGAGAGAGAGAGAGAGAGAGCAGCCGAACTGCCGGATGTAAACAAACCTTAATTTCCCGCGGCTTTTTTTTTTTTTTTAAGGGGATTAGCCCACCCGGGCACAGGTCACTGACCCACATTGGGGCCTGAGGGGCAAAAATTTAATACTCCTGTAATAATAATAATAATTCAGATAAGGAAAAAAAAAAGAAAAAGAAAAAAGCTGCCTATTTACCTATTGGACAAACTAAAATCGTTCCGGACCACGGGAGTTTCCGGACCACAGAATGCCGGACTAGAGAGGTACAACCTGTACAGCATATGTGCCTATATGTTACGTTGGTTAATTCCCCAGTTAACCAGGTTGGTAACATATAATATAATTGGGCTTTTGGTAACGAAACCCAATTGAAGTATCTTGTTTTATTATAAAAGTATTGTGTTTATAATTCCTGAGTGTATATCAACCTTAAGTTCCACTAATTATGAGTGAATGAGAAAGAGGACGGCGTTTATGTAAAATAAACGTGGATCAACGTCCGTTCGATAAAAGTTGGTGTGAGTGACTGACGAAGGCATCGCACTGGTGCCCGCTTATATAGATGCTGACATATGGGCTTCTCCCTCTTGGGAAAGTTACCCTTCGGGATTGATTTCTCTAACCTACTAATAATCCTCGATACTTTGTTAGACTCCGATATTATCGCATTCACCTATGATTCTAAAGCAGTAATCGCATGAAAGGTTTGAGAAACAAGACGATTCTGCTGAGATACAGCTTGAACGACAATGTTCATTCGGTCCCCCAATTTAGCTACATCATCGGCCGTTACCGTGCCAAACAAATAGACCCCTTTTTCGTCGTGTCTGAGAATGCACTTCTTTAGCAAGATCCACTTCAGACGCTGGTAATTTCTCTCTAACATTGACGAGTAGCTTGCGAAGGTTCTGGAGACGAAAGTGTAGAAGGTCACTAGTTTGTGAAACTATCGTCGATTCGTTAGTAGCTGCGCTGAGACCATGAAGGATGTCCAATGCTGATTGTAGTTGGGCGTCGACGTTGTCCAGTCCAAGAGGTGCAACTAGCGCACCAGGCTTGAGGATGGATGTGGACATGTCTGTCAACACAACGGTACAGCAACACAGTAGAAGCAACACGGCGATGTTCCAAGCCATTCTGTAAGAGATTACACACAGTTTAACATCTACTTGCAGAATGAATTTTCATACAATAGTCGTTGGGAACACTGTGCTTCTGTACAGTGTGTAAAGAGGTGTCTATCATATCATCATCAACTGTAGGCAATAAATTCTCATGGGTCTTTTCAAAATGATCTGCATGCATGACGTCTGCAATCTGTGCATTAGACTTCCACATTTTAAATTTGTTGTCTGTTTCTTTGGCAATAATGCGGAATGGACCTGAAAATTTAGCCGAAAGCTTGGAATTCCTTTCAGTTTCTCTTACCATAACTGCGTCGCCCACGTTTAACACGACAGGTTTAGCATGTTTATGTTGCTTGATCATCATTTCGGTGCGTGACGCCGCTAAATGTGATCGGACTTGGGTATGAATATCCGTAAAGACACGAATTTGTTTTGCCGCGAAATCATCCATATTATAAACCGGGTATGGCGCATCTGTAAGGATGTCGTAAGGTAGACGTTTATCTGTACCATAGACAATGTAGTAGGGTGATTTGCCAGTAGAGCTATTAATCGACCCATTGATAGACGCTGCAACCTGAGGTAACCAATCTTCCCATGTGTATTGCAAATCACTGACAATCAGGCGCAGTATCTCCAGGATCTTGCGATTGGTTCTCTCAACAAGGCCATTAGCCTGTGGATGATAGGCTGTCACAAAATTTATTTAATTCCATATTGTGCACATATTTGTGCTACTAGCTGATTCTTGAACTCTGCCCCATTGTCAGAGAGCAGAACTTTAGGCGTAGTATATGGACATACAAGATTCATCACTAATGCATAGGCCACAGCTTTGGCCGTTTTAACTTTTAGTGGGACCAAGACCACGAACCTGGAAAAATGATCCACACACACTAAGACTTACGCTGATTCTTGGTGACTCTTCGGGAGTTGTAACAAGTCAATAGCGACTGTGTCAAACGGACGGTCTGGTGTAGGATATTGTAGAATCGGGGCTGGTGATCCTGTAGAACCTTTATGTTGAGCACATGCCAAACATTTAGCAATGTGTAATTTTATGTCTTTCTTCATAGTGTTCCAGAAATACTTCTTTCGTAATTCCGCTAAGCATTTGTCACGACCATGGTGACCTGCCTGTGGGACATCATGGAACAATGTTATAATTGCTTTACACAACGTGTCAGGTATGACTATTTGAGAAACATTGTCCTCTGGCGTCTTTTTCAACGTATGGAGTATGTTATGTCGTAATTCAAACTGATTTCAGGGAAGAATTAATTTGGGGAGTTTAACATCCTCTCCTGATTCGAGAGCAAAAATGACTGCTGACCATAATGGGTCGCGTCGTTGCTCATCTTCCAGTTGTGAAAGAGTGAAGGTTGATACAGGACCTGGAGCTGCGAAGACCTGCCTCTTTTGCTGCATGTTTGAGCAGTCTGCAACTTTGTTGTGATAGGACACTCAATCCTAGTGATTGTACTTACTCAACATAGTGACGGTGTAATTACCATCACAGATTGTACGGAAAATTCCAACTTCTGGAAAACAAATATTTGGGCTCCCCAAATTTTGACTACTACCCGTGCGTCTACGTCCTGGATTGGCCAATCAGTGGTGCCCCACGGTGGCGTGATACATGCACGTTTACTGCGGTGCTCTGATTGGCTAACCGAACGTGGCGTGGTAGGTAGGCTGTTTCTACTCTCTAAGTCCTCTTCTTTCCTTTTTTCATCCTCCTCATGCGCTCCGTTCTTTGAACGGGAGGCGGGACTTAGCGATACGGTCGATCCGGCAAGGGAACCTGTGATAGTGCAGGGCACCCCTTGTCCGGGGGTCACCGGTAGGTGGCAACTTTCTTAGACATAACTATAGTCACAGGTAACCTGGGTGCAGAACCCTACGAGCCCGACGCCCGTCCAAGAGGGGGGGGGCGGGGTCACTGCTCCCAGGCAGGAGCCCTGTGTTATAGGTAGGATTAGATGTAATCAAGAAGATGACAACAAGCATTAGAATAAAACATAGAGATAAGGGACACTCTATTGGAAGGGGAAAAGTGGCAGAAATCACTTACAACAAATTGCAAGTCCCACTTACAAGAATATTCAGCACCAATGAAGGTTTTAAAGTAATCTGTAAAGATGACTTTGATTCAGATAAAATCCTTTCAAAAGAAGCCAGAGATATATTTTACAATGAAGGCCTTGTTGTTGTCATGCCACCAGAACAAAAAGCAAAAAGATCAGTTTTCGTTCGTCAAGTCGACCAAGAGATCGGGAGGAAGACATCTAAAGACCTGAAAGATGAACTGGAACGACAAAACAGGTGGATGAAGATTGAAGAAGTCATTAAGATAAAAGACTATACTCATGTTTTTAAGATTACTTTTGAAGAAGTGTCAATGGCTGAGAAAGTTTTACAACAGGGCTTTCTAATATTCAACATGTCAGTCACACCACATCAAATAAAGAAGGAGACATTCATCAGTCTGCAAACTTGTTTCTCCTGCTACAAATATGAAGAACATACAACGAGAGACTCTCCGGAAAAAGAAAAAAGTACTGCTCAGATTGTGCAGGCGATGACCATACCTACACTGAGTGTAAGAATACATATGTTGGCTGTCTCAACTGTAAGAGAAACGGGAATGCATACATAGGACATAGGACGTTAGCAATGGCATGCCCAATAAAAAAACACATGATAAAGTACAAGGAACAAGAAACAAGGAAAAAGGAACAAGACAAGAAGGATACGACATACGTCGAAATAGCCAAGAGAGCGGTCCAAGAGGCTCATAGACCAGAATCCACCATATTAAACCTAAGTGAGCCAATACATGATAAGGTAATGATTAGTATGATCCATGCACATTTGCACAATATCATTGCACCCGGATCATACAATGAGGAATTAAGGAAAATGTTTAAATTGAATAACCTACCAGAGATGATATTTCCAGAGAATCCACAATCCGAAAAACTATTTCAGGCAACATACGCAAGCGAACTGAGCGAAAGACTACAGCTAGACAAACAAAGGTTTGAGCAAGGAGCAACAGCTGATACACAAGGAACACAAGCGACTGATAGAGATCCCAGACAAATGACTAGAAGTGACAAAGAGAAAATAGAAATAACAAAAGGACAGACTACAAGACAAAGGAGTAGGAGGAGAGAAGATAAGATGGAAACTGAACACAATATACAACCTGAATCTGCTGAAGATATTGGATTAAAAGTTATCACTACAACAAAACATGGAATCCCAACATCGAGACCAACAGGAGGGACAATAGTAAAAAACTGTGAAGGAGGGATATACAAGTGGACATATCAAGAAAAATCCCTAAGTGAAGATTACGTCTGGTCACTAATTACTACGGACAAACTAAAGATTACGACCAATGACTTTAAAATAGTAGACCCGTCAGAGTTTAGAAGAGTCAGAAGCGGGAAACAGGATGATAGGTCTCCACTTCAACAGTTACAATCCAAGTATAAGAAATAATGGACAATAGACAAACAGTAAGAACTTTAAGAATAATACAACACAACGTAAGAAACTGGAACACCGAGAGAATTAACCTAAGTAATATATATCAAGAAATTGACCCTGACATTATACTAATAAACAGTCACGGTGAGACAGAAAACAACAACATAAAACTCTTTAACTATTATGTAAACCAAAGAAACAAATCGGGCGAGAAAAATGACGGAGTAGCTATAGCGGTTAAAAGAAACTTAAAATTTAAACTAATTGATGACTTCCAGGATGAATTTCTGGCAATAAAAATAAATACAACTCAAGGAGACGTAATAATTGCTACTACTTATCTGCCACCGAGACGACCCTACTTACCTATAGAAGACCTATTAAAATTGGCTAACAGTAGTCATCCGATGTACATCTTAGGAGACTTTAACGCCAGACATAGGATTTTTGACAATACAAATAATAACGTCGTGGGAAACGCCCTTAATCAATTAATAAATTTAGGGAAAATCAATCATCTGGGTCCTAACTTTCCAACCTGGAGAAATCACAATACACAATCGACACCAGACAAAATTTTTACCAACAACAAAGCCTTTTTCAATTACCATATAATACAGGGACCTCTTACAGGCAGTGACCATCTGCCAATTATACTAACACTGTCAACAAGCCCCATACAGATACCAATAAAAAAGAGACTGAAAATGAGTAAAACAGACTGGGACAGCTTCAAAGACGACTTAAGTAGTCACCACTCGATTAACCTACAAGGGAAAACAACAGAAGATATAGACTCAGAAATGGACAGACTGCACTCAGCAATAAAAACATCTATAACCAAACACACTCCTACTTCACACTTTAGAACATTACCCAACAACAGACTACCAGAAGAAGTTAAATTAATCCAGACCTATTACAATGAAATAAACAGGTATATGGAAAGACATGGCAGTAACAGATGGCTATATACGACACAGATAGCACTACAGATAAAATTAAGAGACGCATGTAAGGAAGCAAACAATAAAAAATGGAATGATATTATAATGGCGGCTGACATGACTAAAGACACAAAAACATTTTGGACTTCCATAAACAAGATGATGGGGCACAACAAGCAAAAAACACCATACATTAAAGACCAAAATGGAACAAAATTGCACGAGGAAAATGAACAAGAGTCAGCATTCAAAAGGGAATGGGTAAAAGTTTTTAAAATATCAGATGAGGAAAATGAAGATTTTGATAGTGAACACGAAGAAAGGATAGAAGAAGAAATGGGAAGACATATACTGTACATAGAATCACCCCAAGGCAATATATAGACTATAACTTATTACCTAATAATCAAATAATAACCATGGGAGAAATGATGCACTGTCTGAGGAAGTTTAAGGAAAAAGCCCCTGGGCTCACAGGTATTACACGAAATATGATCATGAATCTACCTGAAAACATTTTAAATACACTATTAAACATTTATAACGCATGCTTAATAACTGGTTACTTTCCAGACAAACTAAAATATGCTAAAATGATATTTATTCCGAAGGAGGGTAAGGACAATAGGGAAATATTAAACTACAGGCCAATATCTTTATTAGAAATTATTGGGAAACTATTGGAAAAAAATTTAAATACGAGACTTATAGCCTTTTTAACACAACTTGGGAAAACTAACAATAGACAACATGGATTTATGCCCAATAGAAATACCCTAACTGCAATAGCCATAATAACGGAAATAATTGCAATAGAAAAAAGCAAGGGTAACCAGATCAATATAATTTTAAGGGATGTTTCTAAGGCCTTTGATAAGGTTTGGCATTTAGGCTTAAAATATAAAATATTAAAACTGGGACTAAATGAATACTTGCTAAGAATATTGTGTAACTATTTAGATGGTAGGAGAGCACAAATTCAAATTGGAAACTTTTTGGGAACTATGTTTAATCTTGAGAGTGGAGTACCTCAAGGAGGATGCCTTTCTCCAACACTATATACAATTTATACTTCAGACACACCTCAACCTACCCCCTTTAGCGAATATGTAATGTTTGCTTATGATATTACTCAAATAGTATCATACCCAGGAAAATCAACCCAATTTATGGCACTTTACACGGTAAGAGCGATAAAAAACATAAATGATTTTGAGAAAAAATGGAAAATCAGGACAAATAAGAACAAATTCAAGATTATACCAATAGCCAAGAATAAAACAAGTCCAGTAATAGTCGACCAGGAACTATACCCATACGACACTGAAGGCAGGATGCTTGGACTAAAACTAACAAAAAGAGGATATATAACATACTTAAAAGATAAAGAACGACAGGCAAGAATAAGATTATGAAAAACAAAACGCTTTAAGAACCTTAGCATTAATAACGAGAGAAAGATATATATATTGCCCTTGTCAAATCAATTATGGATTACCCACCTATCCCATTGAACACCCTTAGTAAAACGAGCATTAAAAGGTTACAAACAGTACAAAATATAGCCCTTAGATTTATATATAACATAAAATATACAGACCACATCAGTAATGAACAGCTACACAAGAGAGCAAATCTCTTGGCAATCAATGTAGATATACACAACAAAGCTGTAAATATTTGGAAAAAAGTGACTGAACTTAACACAGAAACATATCAGAACTGGATAAATAATATAGACAACGAAGAATTCAAAGAACACAGTTGGTTTAAATCAGCCAGGAAGAAAGTAATTGAACCATCTCCTGCCCCAATATACATATAAAACCTTAATAGAGAGAATAAAAGATGAGAGTGACCTACCAGTTCCATTAAGAACCTGGCAGGTCTCTCCATACAGTGTACCTTTAGACTAACATAACTAATATTTAATAATTAACATTGAACTAACATCTTAGTAAAAAAAAAAATAAAATAATAATAATAATAATAATAATAATGTGATTACCCTCCCAGCTACATTAGCCAGGAAGAAGTAATTGAACCACCACCTGCCCTAAAATACACATTTACACATAAAACATTAATGGAGGAATAAAGATGAGGGTGACCTACCAGCTCCACTAAGAACCTGGCAGGCCTCTCCATACAGTGTACCTTTAGACTAACACAACTAATACTTAACTAACACCTCAAAAAAAAAAAAAAAAAAAAAAAAAAAAATATATATATATATATATGTGACTACCCTCCCAGTTACACAAGGACCTGGGCGGGCTCACTAACTCCAACAATAATAAATATAATAATAATAAGCAGCATTATATAAATAAACCAATATTAATACAACGGTCTGACGACCCAAGGGAGCAGAACAAAGATAAAACACCAATAAGAAAGATGAAGCGATCTGGTTGAGCCCAGATTCTTTCTACTCCTGCTGTATTTAAGTTTCACCACTTTTTCCTCAACCCCTAATAATCTTCTTTCACCTCTTAACTAAAGACTTCGTACGTCGTAGGGAAGAATTAATTTGGGGAGTTTAACATCCTCTCCTGATTTGAGAGCAAAAATGACTGCTGACCATAATGGGTCGCGTCGTTGCTCATCTTCCAGTTGTGAAAGAGTGAAGGTTGATACAGGCATTACTGGTGCTATATTTCTTGACAGAGCGTCGGCGACAACATTCGCCCTCCCAGGTAAGTATCTAAACTCTGGGTCAATCTCTTGAATTGTTAGATGCCAGCGTGCTAATCTGCCTGATAAGTTTCTGCCATGGAACAGCTCGGTTACTGCCGCATAGATCCGTAAAAGCAGTTATCTTATATCCAAAGATAATGTCTTTATTTTCTTAAGTGCCCACACAATGGCTAGCGTCTCTAAATGCGTTAACGAATAACGTGTTTCAGCATCAATAAGCTTGCGACTTGCAAAAGCTATCACTCTAAACTTTCTACGCGTATCCTCTTGCATGAGCACGGCTCCGATTCCAAGACCAGAAGCGTCAGTACAGAGAGTGAAAGGTTGAGTGTAGTCAGGGAATGCTAGAACAGGGGCATTGGTAAGTGCTATCTTCAATGCCGCAAAACTATTTTCGTGTTCAGCATCCCATATAAACATTGCATCCTTCTTCAGCAACCTTGTTCGGGGTGATGCTAATGTTGCATAGTTCTTGATAAAAGAACGATAATATCCAGATAAGCCAAGAAAACTACGCACATGATCCACTGAGGTAGGACGCGGGAACTGAGATACAGCTTTGACTTTATCATCTACTGTGTGGATGCCCTCACCGTCAACTACATGACCAAGGAAATGGATTCTGGATTTTAAAAACTCACACTTGGAGAGCTTAATTTTAAGACCTGCTGTGGAAAGTTTTTCCGAAACTTCACGCAGTTTAATCAGATGGGATTCAACGTCCTTACTGACTACTATTAGATCATCCAAATAAGCGCAGACTGTGGTACCAATCAATCCGGCAAATAGGGTGTTGATCATTCTTTGAAATGTTAGTGGGGCATTTCCGAGACCAAATGGCATCCGGAGGAACTCAAAGTGGCCCAGGGGCGTGCTAAACGCTGTGACCTCTCGTGATTTCTCATCGAGTGGTATCTGCCAATACCCACTAAGCAAATCTAAGTTGCTGAATACTGCATTATCCTTACCTCAGGATTGCAATATGTCACTCAAGACAGGCATAGGGTACCTATCTGGGATCGTTTGTTCATTGACGCGTCTGAAATCTATAACGGCGCCATCCACCATCCTTTTTGGGGACGAGGAGTAATGGGCTATTAAAGGGGACTTTGAATGTTTAATGACATTCTCATCCAACATATCCTGCACCATATCTTGAACTACAGCGCGCTGGCTATGAGGTAGTCTGTAAGCTGGTACATAGATAGGATTTGTTCCCTCCTTTAATGCTATATGATGGGATGTTAAGTCTGTCTGACCTAGCTTCTCCCCTGGCAAGGCTACAATATTTCTATAGTCAGCAAGCAACTCTAAAAGGCGTGTCTTGCCCCGAGGATCATCGATCACCTTAACATGTGACGCTATTTGATCTTTCCTCTCCTGCCGAGTCTGTTGGTATTGTGTAACAATACAGTCGACCCTCGTTAATTCGGACCCCTTTAATCCGGATTTCGGATAATTCGGTCAAAATCTGAACAAACTTTTTTTTTTTTTTTTTTTTTTTTTTTTTTTTTTTTTTTTTTAAAGATTTGTAGGAATATTACCTACGAGGACCTTAAGCTAAAATGCTGGTCCACCCACTGCTGGGATAAAATACCAGCTTCTTTTTGGTCAAATGTAACATCACCACTAGTGTGGGGGGGGGGATGCAACTTTTAGCTTCAGACATGAAAAATATTTACCATTTACTGCCAGTAAACAATGGAAACGTAAAATTTGTACCAATTAGTAATGAAAAGTTGTGCAGTTCCTTCAGCAAATGAAGCTCACCAACTTGCAATAGGCTAAATTACCTTACAACGTGTTTTCAGTAGTCTATGTTGAAGTTCTTAACACAGGCTAACTTATCATATCATATACGGTATCACAGTTCTCATTGATATACAAAAAATACCGGTAATAAAAACCTTTTTGATATTTCACACTTAATATAATACCCGGTAATCTACTTCAACCTCCTATTGTTTACAATGACACATGACGCACCACCAGCTGTTGAGTATCAGCTACACCAGGGGTGGGCAATTATTTTGACTGGCGGGCCACTTCGTGAATTTTGGTACACGCTGCGGGCCAGAGACTTAATTAGATGCAAATGCATTGTATTTGCACAAAATAAAGCCCTGTATTTATATATATATATAGGATGTAAGTAAAATATTAAGTAGCATACATGGATATTTTGGGGAAATAAATATGTCACTTCTTAGCTTGTATCTTTTATTATTGATAATAATGCTAATACAAATACCAATATTAATACTACTAATAATAATATAGAGTTATGGTGCAGTAAATTTGGTATTTTAAGTGCATTAACGTAACTGTCGTAACAGAAGAGAATCGATATTATAAGTTGAAATAATTAGTCTCTTGAGACGTTGTCTTTACTCTTCCCAAGGGAGGTGGTGGTAGGGTTGAGTTGGTCAGGTCTGATCACAGCTATCCTGCTTCGTCTGGCTTCCCTAGGGAGGTGGTGGTTGGCTGGAGTCATGTCAAATTGTAGCTGTTCCTGATCGGCTGATCTATGATGTCACTGCTGCAGACTGCTTGAAAAATGTATTTAATACAGTTTAATATTTATTGTTGCTTCTTCATAAATTAAGGATAATATAATTAAGTTTTAATGGTTGAAAATAAGGAAAAAGCAAGTCAAAGCACCAATATGTAATTTATTAACATATTTTAAAGTATGTTCATATGTCATATTATATTCTGAAATTGTTTAGTATCTTGATAAGAATATTTAACTTACTCAGTGGGACGAATGACAGCGCTGATGATTGCTGACCAGACCATTGAAGTCAGGTGTTGCCTCCGTTGTTGCAATGAAAAGTACTTGTTCAAGGTGATCATCAGTCATTGCAGATCTAAGTTTTGATTTATTCAGCTTCATTATCGAAAATGTCTGCTCACATATGTATGTAGATCCAAACAGCACAAGCATTCTTTGAGCATGAGCCTTTAGTTTTGGAAATGCACAGTCATTAAGAGAGGCATAGAATTTGGGAAGATTCACTGTTTTCATCTGCTCAGAAAGCAAAGGATCACATTGCATGTCAATAAGCTCGAGTTGTAGGTCAACTGGGGCTTTGTCAACATCAAATGAGAAGGGAGAAGACACCAAAAACAGGTCATTTTCAATTAATTTGAAATCATGGAATCTGCGTGAAAATTCGGCATGCAAGTCAAGTAGCTGCAATGAGTACTTCTGTACATTTTGATCACAAACTTCAATCTGTTGTAAGGTTGCAGAGTGAGCAAATTGTTTGTTCGTAATCTGACGAGACAAAAGAAGTAATTTCTTCATGAAAGCTTTGACACTGCTGTACAAATCATGTGCAAAAGCCCCCTTCCCTTGTAGCTTTGAATTCAGGTCATTCATATGACCCATGATATCAACAGCAAATGCAAAATCAGAGAGCCATTTCTCATCATTCAACTGTGGGAAATCTATAGCATTCTGTTTCATGTCCAAAAATAAGCCAATCTCTTCTTTCAATTCCCAAACTCTTTACAGGATTTTTCCCAAACTAAGCCACCTCACAATGTGTGATACAGAACATCCATATGATCAGATTCCAAGTCTTCAAGCAGGGTTATAAACTGCCTGTGATTTAATCCTCTTGCTTGAATGTAATTAACCACTTTCACAACTGTGTCAACAACATGGCTTAAATTTAAAACACTCTTACAAAGGACTTCTTGATGAATAATGCAGTGCAAAAAGACAATATTTTGTTCTGCATTTGTTTCTCTGACTTGATCTTGAATTCTTTTTAGCAATCCAGCATTTTTACCTGTCAGATTTGGCCCTCCATCGGTGGTCACATTTACCAGTTTGTTCCATTCTACTCCTAATTTCAAAAAACAATTATTTACTGCCTCCAATAAATCTTCTCCAGTTGTTGTTCCTTTCAGTGACTGCATTGATACCATTTCTTCTGTGATCTCAAAATATTTGGTGATGCCTCGAATGAAAATTAACAACTGTGCTGTGTCTCTGACATCACAACTTTCATCAAGTGCCAGTGAATAGTATTCAAAAGTCCTTACTTTCTCTTTAAACTGCAGATACATGTTCTCAGCAATGTTCTCAACACGTCTTACAATTGTTCGCCTTGACAAACATACATTCTCAAACTGGTTTTTCTTGTCTGGACATAAAATAGAGGCAGAATCAATCATACATTCCTTTATAAATTCTCCTTCAGAGAATGGCCTGCTGTTTTTGGCAATCTTGTGAGCACTCACATAACTCACTTTTGTAATATCATCCTTGGATGCAAATTGTTTTCTGAAAATATTTTTCTGTTGTTGTAATTGAACAACCATCTCGTTAGCTTTCTTCCTCTTTTGTTCATCAGAAAATTTTTCATATTTATTGGAGTGCTTGGTCTCAAAGTGGCACTTTAAGTTGTAATTCTTTAGCATTGCCACACTTTCTCTGCAAATTAAACACACTGCTTTTTCATCCACGTTGGTAAAAAAATATTTAGAAGTCCATTCCTTGTTGAATGTTCGATGCTCTGCTTCAACTTTCCTCTTCTTAGATTCACTCATTTCCACTTTAAAATTATGGGTTGGGGCAACAACACATAAGTACAAATTCAGCAAAACCACACTAATGTCCTCTTAAGTGAGAAGCAGAGAGGAGACTGAGCTTTTCTAGTATTGGTGCTGGACGGTGAGGTCAGCGTGGGAAACAATATTGAAGCGTGGGCGTGGCCGTCCTGGTCAAATGGTCAAGAATTATGGGTCTCTCGGGTAAGGGTTCACTGACCTCTGTTTGCCTAATCCCAAATCCTAATCCTTATAGATAACCATATTTGAAGTATTCACAACAGGGTGGCTAACTCTCACATAATAATGATCCTTTCTAAGATTTAATTTTTTTTTTTTTTTTTTTTTTTTTATATATATATATATATATATGTATTTTTATCCACATGCAGTGGCGGGCCACCGAAATAAACTGGCGGGCCGTATCTTGCCCACCCCTGAGCTACACGGTACACGTGTTTTTCGAATCGTTTTCAGTTAAAAAACTGTTACATCACGGTTCATACAAAGGAGTGTTAGTTACAAGACTAGCGAGGTCATCCTAAAACTGTATCTTGCTCTTGTGAGACCACACCTGGATTACGCAGTCCAGTTCTGGTCACCGTATTACAGAATGGGTATAGAATCCTTGGAAAGAATTCAGAGGAGAATGACAAGACTAATCCCGGGCATTAGGAACCTTGAGTATAGAGACAGGTTAAAGCATCTTAATTTGCACTCCCTTGAGAGACGTAGAGCGAGGGGCGACCTGATAGAGGTGTATAAGTGGAAGGCAGGGCTAAACAAAGGGGACATTACAAAGGTACTCAAATTATCCAACCAGGAGTGAACTCGTAACAATGGTTTTAAATTAGACAAATTTAGATTTAGGCGTGAAATAGGTAAACACTGGTTTGGAAACAGAGTAGTGGATGAATGGAACAAGTTACCAAATATCATCATTAACTCGAATACGCTGAATTGCTTCAAACATAGGTTGGATGCTCATATGAGCAATAGGGGTTGGGTGTAAACGGGACTGCCCAGTATGGGCCAATAGGCCCGCTGCAGTTTCCTCCATTCTTATGTCCTTATGTATATTTTACCTTAACTATGCCTGAATGAATATATTCTCGGAAATTAATAGTAATTTTGCTGAAACGTGATGTATTTTAATGTAAAATAGGATAAAATACATGACGAAAGCAAAAGACTTTACCTAACCTTCTGAAGTTCTAGAGAAGTTACTCGTTTTTTTAATAGTTTTTGGTTAAAATACTGTTACATTACAATGGTATTCTATTCATACTGTGCTTGATATAATGCATTCATGGAAATGTATTATTTTTGCTGAAGTGACGTACGTTTTACAGTGGAAAGTGGGATAAAATCGTGACGAAAACAATGAATTTCACTTTCTTTCGTTCAAAAGATGTTACCGTAATCACTTTTCGATTGGTTTTCAGTTAAAAAACTGTTGTATTACAATAATATTCTATCCTAATTGACTTGAATAATTACTACGATACCATATTTCTGAATATTTTCATTAAAATTCATCCAAATCATTTTCCTTGTCATCGTCTGCAGCACCAAACAGCTTCTCCCAGTCCTCTCCTTGAACAGGGCTAGAGGGTACGTGTTTTTCGAATCGTTTTCAGTTAAAAAACTGTGACATCACACGTATATTTTACCTAAACTGCGCCTGAATGAATATATTCTTGGAAATAAAAACAGTGGGGTATTAGGGTGTGTCAATTTAGGGGGTGAACTGGCTAAATTGAAAATCGAGTAATTTGGTAGCAATTTATTGTAGTCTTTAAGCATGCAAAACAATATTCTGGCATAAATTTTTTTTTATAATAAGTCCTACCTACATCAAATGGATTTTTAAATGTACATATTTGTGAATTTATAACATAACCAGCGTTCGCACACATGTTACTGTTTCAAGTTTCAAATTATTATATTTTATTATCCGTAGTCTATTTGAAAGTAACCAATGCCTTCATACTCTCTTTGCTTTTGTTTCTTGTCATCAGTAGTCTGCTTGCTATTTGTGCTTTGATGTAACCTTCTCGCCTCTCGTGGCTGTAAACATGGCCCGCTGCTTCTGTGACCATTTTCACACATCTCTCCACACTTTGAGTGTGGGAAGGCCACTTCGGCACCTGCATTGGAGTCTCTTTAAGGTTTCTCAATTCTTGGCTAGTTAGACTTGTTGTCAATGGTGGCTCTAAGACTTCCAAACTCCAGTCAACCAATTCTGACAATTTGGTGGCATTGACGTTTATTGGGGGAACTTTTCTTGAATGAAACGAACAGTCTCCCAACTGGTCGTCATCTATTAGCGTTCCTCTAATCTTTAGAATGACTTCTACAGCCTCGGTTCAGAGAGTGGTACATTGACTGCAAAGCATTGCTTGCAAAACTGCTTCTGATCGAGCATACCAAGCGGACCTTCTTGCCACAGGTAACACGATGTCCCTCACTACCTTCCTCTGTGTTCTTACTAGCTGCAATTGAAACAAAAGGTGATTGGGCCCATCCACCCACATAGGATTAAGTTTCACACTAAACCACTGGGGAAGATAAACTCCAATAATAAATTCAACAATTAACCTCAAATTCTTCAGCACTTTGCCCTTCAATTCGTGTTTGGAAACCCAAATCCTGCAGAAACGAAGAGCTGTAGTTAACCAACGGCTGTGACTGACAGGTCCAATCTCCAAGAGAGCCAATGACTGAGGCACTTCTCCTGATCTTATTGCTTGGGCAATACGATAAGCATAGGATTGATCTGTGCTGAGATCTTTGATGACTCCTTCAGACAACGCCGGAAGGGGAGGGCCAACTTCGACCTTTGGAAAGGTTGTATTTATTTCTAGTTGTGTTGCTTCATCCAGCATGATGCCAAGGGGACCTGACCACTTGTTGTTGCTCTTTGTAGGACCATCAAGTTCCTGGATGAGATGACGAAGAGGTAGCTCGCCTGTATGTAAATCACATACAATCCAAACAAGTCTTCTTCCTAGTTTTTTCTCTAAATGCGTCATTACACCCCCCTGCCATCCGGTGTTCACTGCAGTTGAATCTCCACCAACAGCCTGCAGTGAACTGCCAAGTCCTCTCTCCTGAACCCAACTTAAAATATGATCAGCAATGACCTCTGCATGTTTCTTCCCTTCTACTTCAGTTTCGGGAGCAAAGTGAAACAAAAACCGACCACCAGGCTCAGAACAGACAGAGTAGTGTTCTTCTTTGATGAGACCTGGAAACTTTCTGTTCACTCCCTCTACTTCTAGCAAAACTTTTGTGTCATCTATTCTTCCATCAAACAAAAGACAGGAGAGCCCTCCCTCGCTTAAATCTTTTTCATGCTGATCAGATATTTCCTTCATTATTTTTTCTTGTGCTCTTCTAATTTTATTATGATCTATCACCAAAGATACATCCTCTCGGCTGATGAGGCCTGCATCTATCCAAGCGGCAGTTGCAATTTCTGCAGCCTCACGAAGTCCAGCATGGTGGCGAATACTAGCTAAAGCAATGTTTGAAATATTTCTTGTGTTGTATTTCATTTTCTTTGGTAAAGGTTCAGATGGCTCTTTGGAACTATCATCTGATGTTGCTTCCTGTTCATCAGAAGAACTATCAAAGAAGTGATAAACATCTTGACACAGCTCTTCCTCTCTTTGGATGGCTTCTTCACTCTTCATTTTCTTCTTTTGTTCCCTCTCTCGGATTTGTTCTCTCTTCTTGGCATTAGCAATCTGCTTCTTTGTTTCTGAATAATCTATTGAACCCATTTGCATACTTCCTTGGCCTTCTGCCTTTGTCCTCTGTGCCTTTATAAATTCAAGCTCTAAAACAGGGATCTTCTTTTCACGAGGACAACCACAATCAATGTGGGAATTATTTTCTCTCTTACCTGAGTGAGAACAGTTGGATTCAGAACATAATTGTATGGAGCACTTGCAGGTCAAAATGTCAAACAGAGTATCAAGTGTGTGCAGAAATTCATTTTTCCTGGCCAAGTTTCCTTTACCAAGTGATGTTTCAACTGCTTTGTGCCATAATTTCGTTAGTTTTAGCTCAATAGTTCGACACTGATTAATCACAGGTGGTTTGAATAGTGCATTAGCTTTTGTCCATTGATGCAGAAGAGGGACTATCATGTCATTTATGAGTTCTTTATCTGTATAGTTCCTTCTGTCCTTTGCATTTTTTTCTCGAAGGAGTAACCCTAATCTTAGCATGTCTCTCACTGTTGGAAGTTCTGATGCAGGAAGCTCCTTCCCTTTACCAACTAGCAGGCTCAAGTGGGTTGACAACTGACTTCTTGTCTTCAATTTTGACATCTTCACACTATCTGACAAATAGAAAAATATTTCAATGTTTCATAATTCAATTGTTGTTTCAAAAAATATCAATTTGTTTATCAAAAATGCTGTAACAGAAATAACATAATAATTTCCTAGAACATAATGTCTTATACAATGATATAAGTAACTGCGACAATCAATATGCCCTACTTACAATAATTAAAATGTAGAATTCGTCTGGTAGAGTAGGTGCAAGTGCAATGAGAGCAAACCACCGTCTATGATATCTAGAAGGAGAGTGAGCCGGGCGCCTTATCCTCACGCTTGGTACAAGTCAAAACAAGAATTAAACTGTCCCACACGGAGAGCCTGTTCATGTTCATGTTCTGACATGCATATTGTACACAAGCTATAGAACCATAAAATACTCCATAATCCATATGCTTACATGAGATTAGTTAATATCAAGTGAATAATTCTAATCAAGTCTCATTAATTTGTTGAAATACTGATATTTGAAACTTTAAGGTATAATTGATGTAGGTGAGGGTTAGTTCAATTCATTTTTGTTTGCTAATCTCAAGTTTAGACATAAAGAGGCACAATATTTTGACTACCAAATTTGATTTTTAACATGTAGACAAAATTGACACACCCTAGTGGGGTATGCTATAACGAACGTAATTGGTTCCAGAACCTCGTTCGTTATAGCATTCGTTCGTTATAGGATTAATCCGTTCCAGGCCACCAAATACAACCACCTAACACTGAAAAAATTCTGTGGAAAATGTAAAAAATTTGGTACTTTATCTTACCTTAGTGTTATACAGCATGCAGGTACTCCTAAACACTGGCACATCACTATCACTTGCACTGGGAGTCTTGGCTTTAAGGTCCTCAAACAATTGTCTGGCCTTCTCACAAATTATAGCTTCACTAATGTTACCACCTGCCATTTCTTTCTCCTTTATCCACACTAAGAGTAAATTTTCCATCTCTTCAATCACATTACACTTTGCTTTGCTAAGTCTAAAGATTCCCTTAGCAACTTGCACAGTTTTTAACTCCCCTTTATTCTTCAAAATCGTACATATAGTCGATTTAGTCATCCCATATTCATCACTAAGTTTCGCAATGCTTCTTCCATTCTCACGTTTCTTTATAATTTCTTTCTTAGTTTCAAGGGTTATTAGCTTTCTCACTCGCTTTGGACGACTCATTGTTACAATTGTATACAGTATTTGTATAACAAAATAGTTATACAAATAACGCGAATTTCCACATCAAAAGACGAAATTTCAACAATAACAGTGGTGCACTGGCTACACAATGAGACAAAGATGGCGCCTGACGCTCTTGTTGTGGGTCGCGGTACAACAATATTCATGCGCCAGGCGAAATAGTCCCGTATTCATCCGCTTTCGTTGTAGGAGTTGCGTTCGTTATAGCATTCTCAATTTTATAGGTAAAACCGTTCGTTATAGGAATATTCGTAGTAGGATCCGTTCGTTATAGCATACCCCACTGTAGTAGTTTTGCTGAAACGTGATGTATTTCAATGTAAACTAGGATAAAATACATGAGGGAAACAAAAGAATTTACCTAAGCTTCCGATGTTCTTGAGATGTTATTCGTTTTTTAATAGTTTTTGGTTAAAATACTGTTATATTACAATGGTATTCTATTCATACTGTGCTTGATATAATGCATTCACAGAAATGTAATATTTTTGCTGAAATTACGTACGTATTACAGTGGAAAGTGGGATTAAATCGTGACGAAAACAATGACTTTGAAATATATTGCAATATTAACCCCTAAATTGGTTATTTCGGACAATCGGCTAAAACGGACACCCTTCCCCCCCCCCCTATTAGTCCGAATTAACAAGGGTCGCCTGTACTACCAATTGGGAATTTTGTAGGTTGTACTTCGACATTGTTGTGATACACTAGAAAATCACACAGATAACATCCTTTCTTTAATATCCATTGAACGCCTGTTCTATTCAGAATCAGTGCATCTGTCAAACCACCTGGGCGTATTGTGCTCAACGTAGATTAACACAACAACCCTTTTACCTTGCATGTTTCCGGGAGACACACAACATCTGTGCCCGTGTACACGTCTAGTAATTCGACAGTTGCTTTGGTGAATTCCTCATTCTGGTAATGGAGAGCACTCTTCAAAATTGCAGGTACAGGTTGTACCTCTCTAGTCCGGCATTCTGTGGTCCAGAAACTCCCGTGGTCCGGAACGATTTTAGTTTGTCCAATAGGTAGATAGGCAGCTTTTTTTTCTTCTTCTTTTTTTTACTTTTCTGAATTATTATCAATATTACAGGAGTATTAAATTTTTGCCCCGCAGGCCCCAATGTGGGTCAGTGACCTGTGCCCGGGTGGGCTAATCCCCGTAAAAGAACAACAACAATGCCGCAGGAAATTAAGGTTTGTTTACATCCGGCAGTTCGGCTGCTCTCTCTCTCTGCCTGTCTATACAGAGTACAACATTTTACCTTTCAATATATATGAGTAGTAAATAAGTGTTGCTTTCATATTCTTGTGTAGAGTAATGACGATATGTTTTCACATGTGCGCACTTACATACGCGCAGTCTCAGTTTTGTTTTTACCATTAACGGTTAGCTACTTATATTGTTCCATTTATTAACATTAAATAACATTACAGGTACTTCAAACAACCATATTAATATTTTACATTAATTTTACTACAGCTACACTCAGGGTCTTATTTTCTTCAGTTTTATATGTAGAACCAATCAGTCACTGGTTTTGTAAGATTTAACAAAAACAATGCCAGCAGCCGTCTCGTCTCCTCGTGTGTTTTAATATTCCACGTATTATTAATATTATTGTATTGTTAATTTTGCACACACAAACGTTAATTTAATAAAAACATATTCGGAAACATTAATTACAAAATATATGAACAGTAAATAAGTGTTGCTTTCATATTCTTATGTAAAGTAATGACGATATGTTTTCACATGTGCGCACTTACATACGCGATCTCTCTTTTTTTCTTTACCATTATCGTTAGCAGCTTCTATTGTTCCATTTATTAACATTAAATAACATTACTTAAAACAACCATATTAATTTTACTACAGCTACAACCAAGGTCTTATTTTCTTCAGTTTTATATGTAGAATCACTGTCACTGGTTTTGTAATCAACGAAAACAATGCTGTCTCATTTCCTCGTGTGTTTTAATATTATACGTATTATTAATGTATTGTAGTGCTCATTTTGCACACATGAACATTAATTCAATAAAAAAGACATTCAGTAATAAACAATAATGAATCTTTTGTACATAAGAGAAATGATGCTGTTTACACAATTGTGCACGTCATCTGAACGTTGGCGGGCCGTTCAAACCCGTCGAAATTCGAGTTTCTGCCGTGAAAATTTTAAATTATGTAGGTTTTTTTTTGTGTCCAAATAAAAAATGGTGAATTAAAAGACCATGAAACAGTGAAAGTGGTGCAAACATAAGCGCAAGTCACTATCTGTCCAGGAAAAGGGTGAATTTCCATGGTCCGGCACCGGTCAGGTCCCTAGATTGCCGGGCTAGAGAAGTACAACCTGTACGATCTTCCAACTATTGCTGCTATAATCACGCTGGGAAAGTGTGGGTGTGAGGTCATGAGGTAGCTCTGACGCATGTTCCGCCTTCTTCTTAATTGGATTGATGGACAACACTTTCAATATAGCGGTGAGCATAGGTTCAGAATGACTCATAGCTTTGTAGGAAACACCTTTAAACGTAATAGTATTATTACGTGGATGAACATCTATCATGTTCGTTCTAAGAGTTGGGGGACCAAGAAACTCGTCAGCTGGCAAATTGAACTGCTGAACTACATAAAAGTCCGCGTAGAAGGGAGAACCACGTCTTGAAAATCTGATTGGTAACGTCACCATTCCGTTAATGCTCAACTGAGTACCTGATACTCCTTCGAGCTCAGCGTTACTAGGCCTCCATTTGAAGTCGCGGTGAGGGAATTTACATTGTAACTCCTGATAGGATGTCAAGGCCAAACATTAGAGCATGCACCCGTGTCAATATCAAGAGCCAATCTTGTACTATCAACCCTCACCGGCACTGACAACACTTCCACTTTGCTAAGCGCCGCTACTAACGAGGCCACTATAGAAGTGCTGTGAGGAGAAGCAGGAAATACTGTACCTATCCCTCTCCTTGTTGTGATGAGCGCCGGTCTTCCCCCGACGACTTGTCTTCGGGACGCTTCTGTTTACGCTTGTACGACACTTGTGTTTCACCAAAGTCTACATTCGTAGCCTTCATTACTAAGCTGCAGTCTTGTGTGCTATGAGATGTCAACTTGTGTAGTACGCACCACTTGCACATCTTCTGGGTAGGTGGAGGTGTCGCCTTAGCTGCCTCTGAGTATGACCTTGTGATCTGCTTGGCACCGGATGTCTCCTTGAATTTTGCACTATTACCCTGGAGCTGGAAACAGTCTTCTATTACATGGCCACGTTTATTACAATGAGCACATCGTAAAGGAGTACCTTGTTTATATGTCCGGTGTTGAGGTGCTATTGTGGCCATTGGTGTTGTATGAGGAATTTGGGGTGGAGTCATGTGTGCCATTTAGGGTATCTGGGGTTGCGCCGTACACATGGAGGGATGCGCCGCAGTCATGGAGGGCTGCGCCATTAAGGGGCCCGTAGCCGTGGGACAGAGTCTGTTTGCGTATTCAACCATATCCATAGGTGGTTCAAACTGAACCTCTTGTGCCTCTGTATAGGGGACGACGAACAACTAATAGGAAGCTAATTAATTCTATCAACGTTTCCACATTGGTCGCTGACATTTTACCATTCTGGTCGTACCAATTTGAACCTCGAAAAGTCGCTTTCATATTCTGGCGAACCTCTCCTACGATGTCGACTGCCACCACCGGTGTCTGGGCGTGAATCACTGGCGTACAACGATCCAACCATCTGAAGATCCATTGTAATTGGCCCAACTGGGACCTGCCCCCAAATATCCCAATAAGCGTGCGCTTGAAGTTCTCATAACTATTGTGTTGTAAACCATACACATTTAAATGATTACTGGCGTAAGATCCCTGCGTAATATGGGAATGTACAAATGCTTTTTTCTCTTCATCACTTGTTATTTTACCGGTGCGCATTGTGTCTTTACATGCACGAATAAAATGCGCAACCCGATAATCATCTTGGCCCATAAAATTACGAACGTAGTCGCCACGCTGCATTATATGAACTACGTTATCAGATTTAGTTGACATGGTAGTAGTATTGGGGTGAGTGTTAGAGGAAGTCATTGTAGGGTTAGAAATTAGTAAGTTAGTACTTTTACACCTAACCGAAGGCTAAGTTAATGCGGATGTTACTGATGAGGCAACTGACACACTGTCACCTGGATCAGGGTTAGAAACTAGCTGTGGAATCCTAGGCGAGGTACAGTGGGGTATGCTATAACGAATATTCCTATAACGAACGGTTTTACCTATAAAATTGAGAATGCTATAACGAACGCAACTCCTACAACGAAAGCGGATGAATACGGGACTATTTCGCCTGGCGCATGAATATTGTTGTACCGCAACCCACAACAAGAGCGTCAGGCGCCATTTTTGTCTCATTGTGTAGGCAGTGCACCACTGTTATTGTTGGAATTTCGTCTTTTGATGTGGAAGTAGAGTTATTTGTATAAATATTTTGTTATACAAATGTACAATTGTAACAATGAATCGTCCAAAGTGAGTGAGAAAGCTCATAACTCTTGAAACTAAGAAAGAAATCATAAAGAAACGTGAAGATGGAACAAGCATTGCGAAATTTAGTTATGAGTATGGGATGGCTAAATCGACTATATGTATGATTTTAAAGAATAAAGAGGAGTTGAAAACTGTGCAAGTGGCTAAGGGAATCTCTAGACTTAGCAAAGCAAGGTGTAATGTGATGAGGAGACGGAAAATTTACTCTTAGTGTGGATAAAGGAGAAAGAAATGGCAGGTGGTAGCATTAGTGAAGCTATAATTTGTGAGAAGGCCAGACAGTTGTTTGAGGACCTTAAAGCCAAGACTCCCAGTGCAAGTGATAGTGATGTGCCAGTGTTTAGGGGTACCAAGGGGTGGTTTACTGGTTTCAGAAGGAGAAATAAATTACATAGTGTTGTGAGACATGGTGATGCTGCTAGTGCAGATAAGGAAGCAGCTAAGGAATACCATGACATTTTTTTTAATGTGATTAAAGAGGGAGGCTTTGTTTCTCAGCAGGTATTCAACTGTGATGAAACTGGACTTTTTTGAAAAAAATGTCTCGCCATTACCAAGGAGGAAACTTCTGTCCCTGGCCATATGTCAATGAAAGACAGGCTTACCTTCCTTCTTTGTGCTAATGCTTCTGGTGACTGCAAAATAAAGCCACTCCTTGTGTACCATGCAGAAAACCCCAGAGCTTTCAAAAACATTAGGAAGACCCACCTTGTTGCTATGTGGCGGTCAAACCCAAAGGCTTGGGTGACCAGGAATTTATTCTCTGAGTGGGTGATTGAGGTGTTTGGACCCAGTGTTCAGGAATACTTCAGGGAGAATAATCTTCCACTGAAAGCTTTGTTGGTGATGGACAATGCACCAGCCCACCCTCCTAATTTGATGGTTGAATTGCCAGAGGAGTTCAACTTCAACACTGTGCACTTCTTGCCACCCAACACACCTCTCATCCAGCCCATGGATCAACAGGTAATTTCTAACTTTAAGAAGCTGTACACAAAGGCACTGTTTAGAAAATGTTTTGCGTCCACTTCTTCCAGTGATGTTAGTTTGAAGGAATTTTGGAAGAGTCACTTCAATATAGTAGACGCTGTTTTTTTAATTACCTCATCCTGGAAAGAGGTTACTGTGAGGTGTCTTTGTGCTGCTTGGAGGCCATTGTGGCCTGAATGTGTGCTTCAAAGAGACTTTGAGGGCTTCGAAGAGTTAGAAGAAGAGGCTGTTGTTCATGAAATTGTGTGTCTTGGCAATTCCATGGGCCTGGAAGTGGATGATGATGATGATGTTGAGGAGTTGGTGGAAGAGCACAGTAAGGAACTGTCCACTAAGGAGCTGCTTGAGCTTCACAAAGAACAAAACAAGACACTGAAGCGGAGCTTAACTTCTGAGGAGTCAAGGGAGGATGAGGACAAGGAGGAAAGCCGCATCATTCCAGCCAAAGATCTCAAGGATGCGTTCTTTTGCTGTAGCAAACTGTCCAAACTTGCTGAGGATTATCATCCTGGTGTTGATTCTGTGCAAAAGGCCATCAGTGTGTTTAATGACAATGTTATGAACTACTTTTGGAAGGTCCAGAAATCAAGGTTGAAGCAGCCAACCCTGGAGTCCTTCTTTAAAAAGGTAACAAAAGAACCTACAGACAAAGTGCCTGTGAGACAGTCACCAAAGAGGGCTAGGAAGGATGACTCCTCTCCTTCCACCACCTCTCCATAATTCTCTCCTCCCCCCTCCTCCTCTGCCTCCTGTCTTGCATGCTGAACATCACTAAGGTAAGATAAAGTACCGTATTTTTTTACATTTTCCACAGAATTTTTTCAGTGTTAAGTGGATGTATTTGGGGGCCTGGAACGGATTAATCCTATAACGAACGAATGCTATAACGAACGAGGTTCTCGAATCAATTAGATTCGTTATAGCATACCCCACTGTACTATATTGATTTCCGGACCGTAAAATACGACGGTTTAAGTCGTCATATGATTCCTCAATTAATTGCTCACTACTTCCTACCGAATCGTCTAGCTGTGTTTCTGACTGAAGTTCAAAATCAACCTTTGCCGTAGATACGTAACTTGGATCTTCTGTGAGTAAGTTACCAGCGAATATGTGTGTTAGGCATACAAGGTCATCAGAATGAGCCATTGGAAACTTTGAAATTTATCCAAGAAGTTCCATTTGAGCCAGATAATAATTAATGGTAAAAGCAAAATACTTGCCTCTCATTTACAAGAAATGATAAAAATTGTAGTTAAAATAATTAAACTATCAATAAGTGAACAGATATGAAATAACCACTGTAAATTATAGAACGTTAGTACACACGAATATACGTAAGACACTTATATCAATGATATACACCTATCCGATGAGCCTATCGTTGTGAAGTTATATCTCAAACGTGTTCATGTGTGTATAAACTATGTACAGTAAAAGTCCAAAAATCCGGATGCCAGAAATCCGGACCACCCGAGAATCCGGACTTTTCAAAAACTATTCCTTTTTTTTTAGCTGGCTTTTGTGTGTATGTGCGCATGCGTGAACGCCACAGCTGCACAGCGACAACAAGCGACCATGTGGTCGCCACTTTAAAACGAGCAATCAAACTGTGACAACATACCATATATACTCGTCTTAACCCCCCCCCCCCCCCCCCCCCTCGTTTATCGGTCGACACTGAATTTTTTACCAAGAAATCGTTAATTTATGACATTCCTCGTTTATAGTTCGACCCATGTTTTTGAGGGTAATGGAACAACAAAACCTTCAGTAAAAACGCTCTACGTCCTATAAACTGAGGCTCGTCGTGCCTGAAATACGAGTGCCGAAGGCAAATTGTTTACCATTTATTCTTACTACACTTTTACACTGAAACGCGGGTAGTTTCAACAAAAATATTGTATATTTCTATTCAAGTATTTATTCAAGTCAATTAGGAGGGAATATTATTGTAACACTACAGTTTTTTAACTAAACCATTTGAAAAGCGATTACGGTTACATCTTTTGAACGAAAGAAAGCGAAAGTCATTGTTTTCGTCACGATTTTATCCCACTTTCCACTGTAATACGTACGTTCAGCAAAAATATTACATTTCCGTGAATGCATTATATCAAGCACAGTATGAATAGAATACCATTGTAATACAACAATATTTTGAGTCCTACTCTTTCCATTTACAGAGTACTGTACAAGCCCATAACATTGGAAAGTCTACAATTTAAGATATAAAAAAGGCAAAGGATAAAATTCTAGAATTCACAGCTTTTTCATTAAAATTGCTCGTTTTGATAAATGAAGCATGCTATATTTGCTAATGAATAAACTATCAAAATGTACCTGTTCATCTCTTCTTTATTCCTCCTTAAATTTGAATTTTAAAAGTACTGCCTGAGAATCCGGAAAATCCGAAAATCCGGACCGACCCAATCCCCAAGCAGTCCGGATGTTTGGACTTATACTGTATACTTTAAATACCTATTACAGGGGTCCTTGCATCTGCATAGAAAACACGATCCGTCTAGTTGATATCTGTAGTGGGGAGAGTAGGCATGGCCTCGTCAATCGTCCTTCACTGCGAGCGCCGCTAGCTGGTGTCCCTGGCAACGAGTATGACGTAGGATGACGTGCAGAAATCTGACGCCGGGCGAGTCCACTCCACGATAGGGGATTACCTCCACTGTATGAGATGTTTGCTGAGATGAGGGATATGAGTTTTCTTACTGCTACTGAGTCGCTGTCGTTTCTGCCATGTGCCAAACCTCTGCAGTCTCGTATATATGGAGAACTGTCTGATGACACCGAATATACTGTATACAGTAGTACCCCGATTTACGCGGTCAATTGAACCCACAGGGTACCGCAGAAAGTGAAAACCGCATAAAGTGAACAACAGAACATATGGGATTAATTCCAATAGAGACTGGCCCGACCCCCAAACTCCACTTTTTCCGACACAATACCTATGTTGTAATAAAAATAACATCTAAATTTTATGATGGTATGCTCACACAATTAATATTTAAGAGAAATACAGTCGCCAGGTTAATGTCCATTCAAATAATGAACTCAAATCCCCCCCCCCCTCATCCCAGCTCACTGGCCCCTACCTATCTGAGAAATGATTGGGTGAAACACTAGATTTTAACGTTTAGTAATAAATAATACCTCAGACCAAAGTTAGGATAATATAATTGACATTTCTGGATTCCTTGCAGGTCAGGGAATATTTTGAATGTAAACTTCATATATTTTGCACAAAAGATAAAATACTTGCTTTGTGTAAACCAAATTATTACATTAGATCTAAAATTTGTATGTCTAGTGCAAAATCCATGATGTTTATATTCAAAATGATCATCATATTGTAAGAATTCCAGCAATGTAAATTATATTCTGGTCACGTAATTTGTATGAATTTTATGAGCTAAAACAAATATCTTCAGTAAATAAAAAAAAAAAATATTCTTCACGATACTATCTGTCAATCAAAGTACCCCACCTTGCCTCCCCCCTCTCTTCCAACCGCGCCAGATGGTTTGTCGGTCCCAACCCTCCCCCCCACCCCTCACCTTCTCTCCCTACCAGAGAAATGTTGGGTGAAAAAACTAGATTTTAACTTTTAATAATAAATAATTCCTCTGACTAAAGCTAGGATAATATAATTGACATTAGTGGATTCCTTGCAGGTCAGGGAATATTTTGAATGTAAACGTCATATATTTTGCACAAAAGATAAAATATTTGCTTTGTGTAAACCAAATTATTACATTAGATCTACAATTTGTATGTGTAATGCAAAATCCATGTTGTTTATATTCAAAATGATCATCATATTGTAAGAATTCCAGCAATGTAAATTATATTCTGGCCGTGTAATTTCTATGAATTTTATGAACTAAAACATATATCTTCGTTAAATAAACAAAGAAATATTCTTCAAGGACACAATCTGTCTATCAAAATACTTGGCCCTAGCTGGGTCGGTCCCTCCCTCCCTCCCCCCAACCCCCCACCTTCCCTCCCTACCAGAGAAGCTTTGGGAGAAAATAGTAATTTACATTTTTAGTAATAAATAATAACCCAGACTAAAGTTAGGATGATAATATTGACATTTCTGGATTCCTTGCAGGTCAGGGAATATTTTGAATGTAAACTTCATATATTTTGCACAAAAGATAAAATACTTGCTTTGTGTAAACCAAATTATTATATTAGATCTAAAATTTGTATGTCTAATGCAAAATCCATGATGTTTATATTCAAAATGATTATCATATTGTAAGAATTTCAGCAATGTAAATTATATTCTGGCCAGGTAATTTGTATGAATTTTATGAGCTAAATAAAAAAAAAAAAAATTATTCTTCACGCATATATGAGTAGATGCACCGTGGAAAGTGAAAGTCCGGTTCTGGCAAGGTACCGCGTAAATGAGAAATCGCGGAAAGTGAAACCGTGTAAAGCAGGGTAATACTGTATACTCGTGTATAGTTCGAGTTTTTAAGACCAAATTTTTAGGCAAAAAATTGGGGGTCGTCCTATACTGTACATGCGTAATAGTTTTGTTAGGTTGAACCCGTGCATGATGGGAAGGGCGAGGAGCAACTTTTAGCTTCAGACATGAGAAATATTTACCATTTAATGCCAGTAAACAATGGAAATGTAAAATATGTACCAATTAGTAATGAAAAGTTGTGCAGTTCCTTCAGCAAATGAAGCTCACCAACTTACAATAGGCTATAATTACCTTACAATGTGCTTTCAGTAGTCTATGTTGAAGTTCTTAGCACAGGCTAATTTATCATATCATATACGGTATCACAGTACTCATTGATCTACAAAAAATACCGGTAATAAAAACCTTTTCGATATTTCATACTTAATATAATACCCGGTAATCTACTTCAACCTCCTATTATTTACAACGACGCATGACGCACCACCAGCTGTTGAGTGTATCAGCTAGACAGTACACGTGTTTTTCGAATCGTTTTCAGTTAAAAAAGTGTTGCGTCACATGTATATTTTACCTTAACTGTGCCTGAATGAATATATTCTCGGAAATAGATAGTAGTTTTGCTGAAACGTGATGTATTTTAATGTAAAATAGGATAAAATACATGACGAAAACAAAACATTTTACCTAACCTTCCGATGTTCAAGAGAAGTTACTCGTTTTTAAATAGTTTTTGGTTAAAATATTGTTATATTACAATGGTATTCTATTCATACTGTGCTTGATATAATGCATTCACGGAAATGTAATATTTTTGCTGAAATGACGTACGTATTACAGTGGAAAGTGGGATAAAATCGTGACGAAAACATGACTCGCTTTCTTTCGTTCAAAAGATGTTACCGTAATCGCTTTTCGAATGGTTTTCAGTTAAAAAACTGTTGTATTACAATAATATTCTATCCTAATTGACTTGAATAAATACTGCAATACCATATTTCGGAATCTTTTCATTAAAATCCATCTAAATCATTGTCCTTGTCATCGTCTGCAGCACCAAACAGCTTCTCCCAGTCCTCTCCTTGAACAGGGTTTGAGGGTACGTGTTTTTTGAATCGTTTTCAGTTAAAATACTATTACATCACACGTGTATTTTACCTAAACTGCGCCTGAATGAATATATTCTCGGAAATAAATAGTAGTTTTGCCGAAACGTGATGTATTTCCATGTAAAATAGGATAAAATACATGACGAAAACAAAAGACTTTACCTAAGCTTCCGATGTTCTTGAGATGTTACTCTTTTTTTTAATAGTTTTCGGTTAAAATTCTGTTACTGTATATTACAATGATATTCTATTCATACTGTGCTTGATATAATGCATTCACGGAAATGTAATATTTTTGCTGAAATGACGTTCGTATTACAGTGGAAAGTGGGATAAAATCGTGATGAAAACAATGACTTTCGCTTTCTTTCGTTCAAAAGATGTTACCATAATCGCTTTTTGAATGGTTTAGTTAAAAAACTGTTGTATTACAATAATACTCCCTCCTAATTGACAATAAATACTTGAATGGTAATATACAATATTTTTGTTGAAACTACCTGCGTTTCTGTGTAAAGTGTCATAATAATAAATGGTAAACAATTTGCCTTCGGCACTTGGTTTTTTCAGGCACGACGAGCCTCAGTTTATAGGACGTAGAGCGTTTTTACTGAAGGTTTTGTTGTTCCATTACCCTCAAAAACTTGGGTCGACCTATAAACAAGGAATATCATATATTAACGATTTCCTCGTCAAAAAATCAGGGTCGACCTATAAACGAGGGGGGTTATAGACGAGTATATACGGTACTGCAATCAACGCTCGCGACACCACACAACCGTCGAGCTACTTGTGAAATGTCACTTGTTAGTAAAGATTATGAAACCATTTGCAACAGTGTACTGTAGAATGCTGACTTGGGGCTTCTTTACTTGTTATTAACAGGATTTTCACCAAACAGGCTGTATGATATACTGTATTAATAATTCTGCATCTCTGCTGGATGACAGAGATGAGGAGCACTCACTAATTATCGTCCCTGTACGGGATATAGTTTTAACACTCGGATTATGTAACACGTCACTGTTTTTTGTTTCTTTGTTTTCACAAAACACAGACGTCTTGGTATGTCTACCGGCTAATCGTATTCGTTAACCACCTGGCTGCCACCTATATGTTACGTTGGTTAATTCCCCAGTTAACCAGGTTGGTAACACATATAATATATTTGGGCTTTTGGTAACGAAACCCAATTGAAGTTTCTTGTTTTATTATAATAGTATTGTGTTTATAATTCATGAGTGCACTGGTGCACGCTTACATAGATGCTGACATATGGGCTTCTCCCTCTTGGGAAAGTTACCCTTCACGTGATCAGTTCATGTCTTACTCATAGTTAGTGGAAAGTTACAGGTGGTGAATCTGAATATAAAATCAGATGTAAGTAACCCATTTATATAATACTTCTGTTGATGAGACAGGGGCCATTACATATATATGAGATTACACAACCATCATAAGGGATATTAACACAAATCATTTGCCTGTCTTAATTAAAAGCTGTTATCACTAACACAAAAATGTTAATAATCCTTATTCTCTCATGGTACATTAAGGGGTTTTATCATATATTCACAAGGTATTATTTCTCTAGAGCAAGAAACCATGATTTTTGCTCGGAAACAGATGATCGTTTGCGCTGATTAGGAACGCGGAGTCTGTCATTTTCAACTACTTGAAGGACTTCTTGAAAGCGCTCCTCATCCCTGGCAACATTAAGAAAGTCATGGCAAAGTTTTACACCACGCTCTGCAGCCTCATTGGCGACCTGAAGCTTGTCCACAACCCGTTTCATGTTCAGGTTGTCGTCATGATCCGCCCATTCACTGGCTGGACTGGAGAAACTGATAGGGCATGCCTAAAATGGTGAAGAACCAGCTTGAGTCAGGCCCAATTAGGTCCACCAGGGCAGTGCCAGTTTCTGGGATAGGGGGAAGATATGGCTTTCCATAGCACCCATGATTGAGCCCCACTCTCTTAGTATATTCAGTGCCTTCATGGCAAAGAAGGGCCTTCCTCACCTCCTCTTTTGTCCTTTCTTGTACTTGGGACGAGAACAAAGCCAGTGGGGCCAATTCCTCAGTTAGGTACCAAGTGTGTCTACCAAGTGCCACACTTGCTTTGTCAACTATTGTGGCGTCATATGGGGCAAATTCAGCCAAGGTTTTCACCAAATTCAAGTCATTGAGTGGCACACTTGCTGGAACGGGGCAAACAATCCACCATGGGACATAAACAGCGACTGTGAACACAGCAAACCGTTCTAACTTGCTGATTTGACTTTTAGTCACAACCTCGGCTTTGGGAAACTGCTCTTTGATCTGGCCTGACAAAAGAACAATCTTGAGGGTGCAGAGCAGTTTAGCCATCCACCTTCCTTTGTGAAGTGCGCCGGGGTAGACCATCGTGAAGTTCACTGGCTCGGATCCTTTAGTTTCAAGCAGCAGACGAAGCACTACCAGCTCCTTGTAATCGCCATGTGTAAATGGTTGGGCTAGAGATTCACGGAAGAAGTTAGCCATCTCCAGCTGGCGCTCCTCAAACACTCCAGGCATTGCGGGGTAGTAGTATTTCTTTTTTTCATTGTACGGCGAAGAGCGTGGTGTAAAACTTTGCCATGACTTTCTTAATGTTGCCAGGGATGAGGAGCGCTTTCAAGAAGTCCTTCAAGTAGTTGAAAATGACAGACTCCACATTCCTAATCAGCGCAAACGATCGTCTGTTTCCGAACAGAAATCATGGTTTCTTGCTGTAGAGAAATAATACCTTGTGAATATATGATAAAACCCCTTAATGTACCATGAGAGAATAAGAATTATTAACTTTTTTGTGTTAGTGATAACAGCTTTTAATTAAGACAGGCAAATGATTTGTGTTAATATCCATTATGATGGTTGTGTAATCTCATATATAGGCGCGTATGCCGTATAAGCAAAATCGCTATTTTTCAAATTGCTGGTGCTCACTGAAATATGCATGAATCTTCAAAAAATTGCACGTGGGTATTTTTTATGTCAATATGCAACACCAAAATTTTGAACAGCATTTTAGGACAAAGTTGGGGCAACTGTCACACCCTATTGTAGGGCACTTTTATTACTTATTATAGTTATATTAACATTATATTAGATGTTTTTAACCATATTTATGCACTCAGACTTGGTATAAAACTAGATGATGCAGACGGCATATATGTGAAACCAATGACATACAATGAAAATATCTTTTTATATTTGTTAGCAACATATATATGTGAAATGACATGTGTCACTACAAAAGGACCCCTGGTACTACATCCCAAATAGTTGTATAATATCTACTGTAGTTATATTACCTAAAAAAAATCTCAAAGGAAATAACAAAATTTTAATCATGATTTTTTCATTCTTGACTTAAATCAGTTTAAATCATTTGATTTAAATCATATTAACCCTGGTTATACTGGACAAATAGACATCCATTATTGGGAATATCCCTTATTGAGGGGGTTTATTGTAAAATATATTGTTTTTCCAGGTCGGATGTTTGATCATCATCTGTTGGACATGGTGGAACTTGGGTTAGAAAATTACAAGGGGCTCTCACAATTCAAAAACACAAAGATTTCTGCTGGCACCAAACCTTGCATCATCTTCTCGGGAGCTCAGTTTGAAGATGTGACAGAGTTCAGAAGACTAAAAAACTTGTTAATAGACTTCTTTCGTGGTGTGGAAGCATCACAAGTACGGTTGCAAGGGTTTGAACATACTCTCCAGTTCACAGCAGTTGAAGGGAAAGTGCTCTTCAGAAGCTACAAGTAAGTTAATCAGTTACAGGTTTGACCCTGGTAATCCGGGACCCGATAGTCCGGCAGCATTGATGGTTCGGGACGTATATACAGTTGTACCCCGCTTTACGCGGTTTCACTTAACGCGATTTCTCATATATGCGGTGCCTCGCCAGAACCTAACTTCCACTTAACGCGGTTCACCTACCCATATACGCGCAGAGTGTCCGGCTCAAGACGCTATTTTTAGATTCGCCCCATCCGCCTGCTCCCTCCTCCGCCTCCGCCTGGGCAAGCCGTGCGGTAAGGTTGCGCAGTGCATGTCTCTGTTGCGTTATCACTTACGTCATATGACGTATCGGACTGCGATTGGCCATGCATCCCTACCCCCCCTCTGCTGCTAGCTGTAATTGGTTTAAAGTAATATGACGTGTCCACCTGGGGAGGGAGGGAGGAAAGACAACGCTTGACCTAGCCGCAGCAGTTTCATCCCTCAAGGCTACACCGTGTATATGTGCATCCATTGTTCTGTGAAATGGCTTTCACCGGACCACCACCGCCACCAGAGAGAAACCTTTCCTTACCTGGACCCAGCCGCCCTAAGCCAAAGAAGACATGACGTTCCTTAAGCTACGAAGTGAAATACCAGATCGTTCAAGATTTGGAGAAAGGAACACGTCAAGCTGATCTCGTGCGCCAGCATGGCGTGAACGAATCTACAATTCGTACTGCAGGTTGTACCTCTCTCTAGTCTGGCATTCTGTGGTCCGGAAACTCCCGTGGTCCGGAACAATTTTAGTTTGTCCAATAGGTAGATAGGCAGCTTTTTTTTTTATCTGAATTATTATTATTATTATTATTATTACAGGAGTATTAAATTTTTGCCCCTCAGGCCCTAATGTGGGTCAGTGACCTATTCCCGGGTGGGCTAATCCCCTTAAAAAAAAAAAAGCCGCGGGAAATTAAGGTTTGTTTACATCCGGCAGTTCGGCTGCTCTCTCTCTCTCTCTCTCTCTCTCTCTCTCTCTCTCTCTCTCTCTCTCTCTCTCTCTCTCTCTCTCTCTCTCTCTCTCTCTCTCTCTCTCTCTCTCTCTGCTTGTCTATACAGAGTACAGCATTTAACCCTTCAATATATATGAGCAGTAAATAAGTGTTGCTTTCATATTCTTATGTAGAGTAATGACGATATATTTTCACATGTGCGCACTTACATACGAGCAGTCTCACTTTTTTTTTACCATTAATGGTTAGCTACTTATATTGTTCCATTTACTAACATTAAATAACATTACAGGTACTTCAAGCAACCATATTCATTTTTTTACATTAATTTTACTACAGCTAAACTCAGGGTCTTATTTTCTTCAGTTTTATATGTAGAACCAATCAGTCACTGGTTTCATAAGCTTTAACATAAACAATGCCGGCAGCCGTCTCGTCTCCTCTAAAATTCCACGTACAGTGACCCCTCCATTAACGAACTCAATCCGTTCCAGAAGGTCGTTCGTTAACCGAAAAGTTCGTTAACCGAAACCATTGTTTCAATGGGTTTTTGGGTAATTGGTTCCAACTCACCGAAAATTTCCCAAATTCAACAAAAATGGTAGAAAAGTTCACTTACTTTGAGGTGTGTATGTAGAAGGCTCCTGGATGATGATGATGATGATGATGGGAATTAGAATGGGGATGGAGGAGAAGGAAGAAGAAAAGGCATTGGGGTGGAAGAGAAGTCACCCCATGGCACCATTTCATCCATACAATTTTAGTTCTCTTGGTGTATTTCAAGATTATTTTCTTTATATCAACACGGCACTGCATTATATATTGTCAATATGTAAAATATATTTCAAAATGACCTATAATTTGCTTGGAAACACAGAAAAAAAGCGTTTAGTTGAAGAGAGTCTCAAGCAAGATGTTACCTCCAGTGAAAACAGAGAGAGACTAACTCCTGTTTGCTGTGTTAAGAGGCTGGATTCCGCGCATTAAACTAGTCACTTTACCTTCAATTATGTTCAATAATTGTTAAAATGACTAAAAAATTGAATATTAAACTTTTAAAATTATTGAATAGTATAAACTTCTTGATATTTACTAAAATAGTAAGGAATTTAAGCCCTAGAACCGATTAATGTATTGGCGGACTGATACTAAAACTGGTTGCCCAGTCAGTGCAAGTGAAAACATGTTGAGGTCGGTTCGTAAGAGCTTCGTCAACCAAATTTTTTTTCGTTAACCGAATTGAAGATCCTTACGGAAGGCAGTTCGTTAATCGAAATTACGTTAACCAGGTGTTCGTTAAACGAGGGGTCATTGTATTATTAATAAATTGTATTGTTAATTTTGCACACACGTACATTAATTCAATAAAAAAAATTCAGAAACATTAATTAAAATATATATATGAACAGTAAATAAGTGTTGCTTTCATATTCTTATGTAAAGTAATGATGATATGTTTTCACGTGTGCGCAGGCGCACTTACAAATGCGATCTCTCTTTTTTCTTTACCATTATCGTTAGCTACTTCTATTGTTCCATTTATTAACATTAAATAACATAAAACAACCATATTAATTTTACTACAGCTACAACCAAGGTCTTATTTTCTTCAGTTTTATATGTAGAACCAGTCAGTCACTGGTTTTGTAATCAACGAAAACAATGCTGTGTCATTTCCTCACGTGTTTTAATATTCTACGTATTATTAATGAATTGTATTCCTCATTTTGCACACATAAACATTAATTCAATAAAAAAGACATTCAGTAATAAACAATAATGAATCTTTTGTACATAAGAGAAATATGACTGTTTACATGATTATGCACGTCGTCTGCACGTTGGCGGGCCGTTCAAACCCGTCGAAATTCAAGTTTCCGCCGTCTGGTGTGTTAACAGGCTGGATGGCATGCCAGAAACTAGTTTCTTTACCTTCAATTATGTTCAATAATTGTTAAAATGACTAAAAAAGTTAATATTAAACTTTTAAAATTATTGAATAGTATAAACTTCTTGATATTTACTAAAATAGTAAGGAATTTAAGCCCTAAAACCGATTACTGTATTGGCAGACTAATACTACAGCTGGCGGACCGCCAAATGCAAGCGAAAACATGCTGAAGTCGGCTCGTAAAAAACTCGTTAACCGAAGTTAAGAATCTTATGGAAGGTAAATCGTTAACCGAAATCTCGTTAACAGAGGCCCTCGTTAGCCGAGGGACCACTGTAAATTAAAGAAAATACTTGCAGTGTGTTTAATATATTACAGTATATTATAAATAAATAAATCAACAAATAAATCGGCAAATCTATTTCAAGTAAATGGAAATATTTTACTCACACAGACATTAGTTCCAGTTAAATAACTGACGCTTAAGTGAGTCACTAGTGTACACCAGCCGGTAAAATTTGATGCCAATACTTGAAGTGAATTGGCCTTATTTTAAATAACCAACCATAAATAAATGGAAAAAAGATCAGAGGTGAGAAACATTATATTGTATGCATGTTGTGTTGTCAAAGGAAGAGAAACAATTGAAACTGCAATTGTGTGTAAATGAGGCAGAAAAATAGATCAGCAACCTAAGACTTGGTCACAATTTTCGTGATGCCATATGGAATTAGGGTCTACCATTAGACAATACTGTACATTATGTTTCCAATATCTTCCCAGGCGGTAGTATCTCCCTATTTGGTAGCTGCCTACTACCTATACACAAATTTTAGTAATATTACTTTGATACAACATGATGAATTAGACAAACAATGAAAATAAACAAACAAAATTTATTTACCAAGACCTTCTCTCTGAGAACAGATGATAAGAGATGGTTGGGAGATAAGAAGGCTATTTATAGCCCGTCTTTTTGTTTCATTTAAAATTTATATTTTTTACATAGAATATTCAGTACATGACTGCAATTATAAAATATATATATATATATATATATATATATATATATATATATATATATATATATATATATATATATATATATAATCAGCGACCTCACCAGCAAGGAATCGAACCCTCGACCTACTGGGTGGCCCTAGGGAACGCTTACCTCGCGTTTCATACCAGTTGGATTCGGTAAAATGCTACGGACACCACATACGAGGCACGGGCAGTTTCCCAATGAGGTTCACGGCGCCATCAGCTCGATGAACAGGCTTTGTGTGAAATATAACAGAGTCTAGAACTGCTTTTAGTGTCCTTGTGGGCTAGCCGGTAAGCGTTCCCTAGGGCCACCCAGTAGGTCGAGGGTTCGATTCCTTGCTGGTGAGGTCGTTGATTATATGTTCAAAGTCCGCGTGTTAAATGGACTAAAAATGAAGTATATATATGTACCTCGCGTTTCATACCAGCTGAATTCGGTAAAATGCTACTGACACCACATACGAGGCACGGGCTGTTTCCCAATGAGGTTCACGGCGCCATCAGCTCGATGAACAGGCTTTGTGTGAAATATAACAGAGTCTAGAACTGCTTTTAGTGTCCTTGTGGGCAAGCCGGTAAGCGTTCCCTAGGGCCACCTAGTAGGTCGAGGGTTCAATTCCTTGCTGGTGAGGTCGTTGATTATATGTTCAAAGTCCGCGTGTTAAATGGACTAAAAATGAAGTATATATATGTACCTCGCGTTTCATACCAGCTGGATTCGGTAAAATGCTACTGACACCACATACGAGGCACGGGCAGTTTCCCAATGAGGTTCACGGCGCCATCAGCTCGATGAACAGGCTTTGTGTGAAATATAACAGAGTCTAGAACTGCTTTTAGTGTCCTTGTGGGCTAGCCGGTAAGCGTTCCCTAGGGCCACCCAGTAGGTCGAGGGTTCGATTCCTTGCTGGTGAGGTCGTTGATTATATGTTCAAAGTCCGCGTGTTAAATGGACTAAAAATGAAGTATATATATGTACCTCGCGTTTCATACCAGCTGAATTCGGTAAAATGCTACTGACACCACATACGAGGCACGGGCAGTTTCCCAATGAGGTTCACGGCGCCATCAGCTCGATGAACAGGCTTTGTGTGAAATATAACAGAGTCTAGAACTGCTTTTAGTGTCCTTGTGGGCTAGCCGGTAAGCGTTCCCTAGGGCCACCCAGTAGGTCGAGGGTTCGATTCCTTGCTGGTGAGGTCGTTGATTATATGTTCAAAGTCCGCGTGTTAAATGGACTAAAAATGAAATATATATATATATATATATATATATATATATATATATATATATATATATATATATATATATATATATATATATATATATATATATATATATATATATATATATATATATATATATATATGCTGATAACCACCAGGAAAGAAGAAAACACGAAGTTCCCAAGCGCTTTCGTGTAATTCACATCTTCAGGGGTGAGTACAGACTAGATAGAGTAATGCAGAACAAGATGAATATATACAGAGGAGGGTGAGACCAGGTCCACAATGGTCAGGTAATGACCCTACTAATCTTTAAATGGCACACAACGGTTGGTGGTTGGGTCAGATGGGACAGTGACCCGCCCTCTCACCTGATCACAAATCTTCTTAATTACAAAGTTGTCCAGCTTGTACAAGCCGTTACTCAAATTCATGTTGAATGCTTCGGTATGTTTAATAAGACTAGATTCTATGATGTTCCTACTATCAATTGAATTACATGGTAATATTGAGGAGGCATTATCCCAGTCAATGCAATGCTTGTTATCCCTCAAATGAACAAACAGAGCATTGGATTCCTGGCCTGTCCTGACACTGTATTTGTGTTGTTTAATTCTAGTTACAAGATCTTTACCTGTCTGGCCTAAGTAAAACATATTACATTCCTTGCAAGGAACTTTATAAATGCAACCAATTGTGTTGTTGGGGGAGTTCTTGATTAACATTTGTTTAACAGTGCATGAGTTTTTAAATGCCACATTGACGTTCCAAGATTTTAGCTGTGCCGGAATGTGTGAGAAATTTTTGTGAAATGGTAATATTAAGATATTCTTATGGTCATGGGTGGGCTTGGGATCAGTTCTATAAAAAGTTTTCTTAGTAATGTTTAAGCATTTGTCTATGAAAGATCTAGGGTATTTAAGGTTTGAGCCAATATTATATATATATTTGTATTCCTCATTTGTATTCCTTGATAGTAGGAACATCATAGAATCTAGTCTTATTAAACATACCGAAGCATTCAACATGAATTTGAGTAACGGCTTGTACAAGCTGGACAACTTTGTAATTAAGAAGATTTGTGATCAGGTGAGAGGGCGGGTCACTGTCCCATCTGACCCAACCACCAACCGTTGTGTGCCATTTAAAGATTAGTAGGGTCATTACCTGACCATTGTGGACCTGGTCTCACCCTCCTCTGTATATATTCATCTTGTTCTGCATTACTCTATCTAGTCTGTACTCACCCCTGAAGATGTGAATTACACGAAAGCGCTTGGGAACTTCGTGTTTTCTTCTTTCCTGGTGGTTATCAGCATATACCTAGATCACGCGCACCTACAGTGATTTACTTGCATATATATATATATATATATATATATATATACATACAGTCAACCCTCACTTTACGCGGTCCCACATTCTGCGTTTCTATGTTAACGCGGTGTCTTGCCAGAACCTAACTTGCTCACATTATGCGGTGCGTGAACTCCATTACGCGGAGAGTGCCCGGCGCGACGCTATTTTTAGATTCGCCCCACCCGCCACCTGCCCGCCTGTGCTCCTCGCCTCTCCCTCCTCCTCCCTCTGTTTAGGCAAGCCGCGCGGTAAGGTTGCACAGTGTGTGTCTTTGTTGCATTATCACTGACGTCATATGACGTATCGGACTGCGATTGGCCATGCATCCCTACCCCCCTCTGTGCTGCTAGCTGTAATTGGCTTAAAGTATTATGACGTGTCCACCCGGGGGAGGGAGGGAGGTAGGAAAGATGATCCTTGACCTAGCCGCGCCAGTTTCATCCCTCCACGCCAGACCGTGTAAACGTGCATCCATTGTTCTCTAAAATGGCTTCCGCCGGACCACCACCCCCAGAGAGAAACCTTTCCTTACCTGGACCCAGCGGCACTAAGCCAAAGAAGACACGACGTTCCTTAAGCTATGAGGTGAAGTATACCATCATCCAAGAGTTAGAGAAAGGAACAAGGCATGTTGATTTGGCGCGCCAGCATGGTGTGAATGAATCTACGATTCGAACAATAAAGAAGGATGCAGCCAAGATAAAGGAGCACATGAAGATCACAAAGTCTACAGGTGCTTCTATGATCAAGTATTTTCACAACCAGGTGCTTCTCAAGACAGAAAAATTACTTGTGAGGTACTTGGTGCGTCAGGCGCGACGGAACATGGCGGTCGACACACGCTCTGTTAAGGACTACGCACGTGAACTGTACATTGCAGGGGCACGAAAGATGGGAAGTACAGAGCCCAAATCCTTTAATGCTTCCTCTGGGTGGTTACAGAGGTTTAAGATCCGGAACAAGATCACCAATATAAACATTGGTGGTGAAGAAGCGAGTGCTGACCGTGCTGCGGCTAGGGAATTTCCTCCGTTTTTACGTGAGATTATGGAGGAAGGACAGAACACCGACGACCAGGTGTTTAACATGGACGAATCTGGTCTTTTCTGGAAAAAGCTACCTTCCAAGTCCTTCGTTGTAAAGAATGCCAGCAAGATTTGGGGCCGGAAGATGCAGAAGGAACGCATCACCGTCCTGTTTACCACCAATGCCTCCGGTACCAGTAAGCTCAAGTTATCGGTGATCCACACAGCACGCAAGCCGCACGCCTACAAAACCATGGACATGACCAAGCTAAATGTCCACTGGCTGACGTGGATGTTCTCTACACTGTCCCTCTCCTGGTTTGATGATTGTTTTGTTCCCGATGTAAAGAAATTCTGTGAGCAACAGAATGTGCCATTCAAGATTTTGTTGCTGCTGGACAACGCACCAGGACACTCGCCCCTACTGTTAGATCGTCACCCCAACGTAGAACTGGTCTTCCTTCCTCCCAAAAACACTTCTATATTACGGCCCATGGACCAAGAGTTAATCTGTAATGTTAAAGCTGCATTCTCTACGAAAAAATTCAAACTCCTGAACGACTACACCAACACCAGGGAAGAATTGCGCAACCTGAGAGACACCACCACCGACAGCAAGAGCGAAGAAGATGAGGATCAACAGTTGGCACAGCAAAAAATACTGTTCAAACAATTCTGGAGAGTATTTAACATCAAGAAAGCTGTGGACTTCTTGGTGGAGTCATGGGATCAGCTGTCTATTGCTACAATTCGTCACGCATGGAGATGTGTTGCATGGAATACCAGGTGAGAGGACAAGTTCATTACGAATGAACTTGTAATGAACTTGTCCCGTTAGTTCGGTCCCTCAAGCTTCTAAATATTAATGTTGTTTTCAAGTATGACTCTACCATTACCAATATGTTAATAAGGAATAGCCCAAGTTTGAATGTAAATGGAAGTGCTTATTGTATTCCATGTAGCAAATGTAATTGTAATTATGTAGGACAAACAGGAAAAACACTGCAGCTCAGAATCAAACAACATAAGTATAATATCAGAACAGCATCTGAAAGCAGTGCCTTGTTCATTCATGTTAGGAATAATAATCACCCCATTGCTTGGGAAAAAAGCTTAGAAGTATTTAAATCATCTTGTGTCACAGAAAGACTTCTGGTTGAAGCTAGTTTGATTAAGGAATTAAAATCAATAAACCTTAGTGATGGTCAGTTCAAAACTGATAATATGTTACATAAATTTATTTGTCAGTGGCCCAAGGTTAAAAATGCTTTGAAAACCTTTGATCTAGATGTATGATAGTTATTTTGTGAGTCCCTTATTTTTGACCTGACCTGACTAGTCACGTCACCCCCCTTCTCTTAAGCTCCTCTACGTGTGTGTTGGTGTGGGGATTAGTGGATGACATCATTATGACCTGTCCTCATGATTTTAAGGTCACCCTGTATATTTAAGCCTGTCTCTGTCCATGTAGTCCAGTTGCCTCTGAAGATGTCTTGAATAAAGACGAAAGCTAAGGTGCTCCGTTGTTTCCATTTTCCCGTGTGATTTTATCAAGATTTATCTTATCCACATTTTCATTGTGGATTTACATGAAATATATTTGGTATGGCAATGGGTAATCCACTCTCACCTGTATTAAGCAACCTATATATGGAATTCTTTGAAAAGAAACTATTAAGTAATATTTTACCACCCTCAGTAGCCTGGTTTAGATATGTTGTTGATGTATTATGTCTCTGGCCATGTAATGAGGACCTAAAAGCTTTCCTGCCACAACTTAACAACTTAGCCCCCTTGATCAAATTCACTGTGGAATTAGAGCAAGACTGTAAATTGCCATTCCTAGACTGTCTGATACACAGAATAGGTAACACTTTTTAGTTCAGTATTTATAGAAAACCAACTAATGTGTGTTCATACATTCATTATTATTCTGCCCACCATAATAAGGTCAAACAGTCAGTATTTTCAACAATGTTTTTACGTACCTTGAGAATTTGCAGTCCGGAATTCATCGATGAGGAATACAAATATATATATAATATTGGCTCAAACCTTAAATACCCTAGATCTTTCATAGACAAATGCTTAAACATTACTAAGAAAACTTTTTATAGAACTGATCCCAAGCCCACCCATGACCATAAGAATATCTTAATATTACCATTTCACAAAAATTTCTCACACATTCCTGCACAGCTAAAAACCTGGAACGTCAATGTGGCATTTAAAAACTCATGCACTGTTAAACAAATGTTAATCAAGAACTCCCCCAACAACACAATTGGTTGCATTTATAAAGTTCCTTGCAAGGAATGTAATATGTTTTACTTAGGCCAGACAGGTAAAGATCTTGCAACTAGAATTAAACAACACAAATACAGTGTTAGGACAGGCCAGGAATCCAATGCTCTGTTCGTTCATTTGAGGGATAACAAGCATTGCATTGACTGGGATAATGCCTCCTCAATATTACCATGTAATTCAATTGATAGTAGGAACATCATAGAATCTAGTCTTATTAAACATACCGAAGCATTCAACATGAATTTGAGTAACGGCATGTACAAGCTGGACAATTTTGTAATTAAGAAGATTTGTGATCAGGTGAGAAGGCCGGGTCACTTGACCATCTGACCTGACCACCAACTGGTGTGTGCTATTTAAAGATTAGTAGGGTCATTACCTAATACCTGACCATTGTGGACGTGGTCTCACCCTCCTCTGTATATATACACCTTGATTTGTATTACTCTCTCTAGTCTGTACTCACCCCTGAAGATGTGAATTACACGAAAGCGCTTGGGAACTTCGTGTTTTCTTCTTTCCTTGTGGTTATCAGCATATACCTAGATCACGCGCACCTACTGTGATTTACTTGCATATATATATATATATATATTTATATATATATATATATATATATATATATATATATATATATATCTTGATAAAATCACACGGGAAAATGGAAACAACGGAGTACCTTAGCTTTCGTCTTTATTCAAGTTGCCTCTGAAGATGTCTTGAATAAAGACGAAAGCTAAGGTACTCCGTTGTTTCCATTTTCCCGTGTGATTTTATCAAGATTTATCTTATCCACGTTTTCATTGTGGATTTTCATAAAATATATATATATATATATATATATATATATATATATATATTATATATATATATATATATATATATATATATATATATATATATATATATATATATATATATATATATATATATATATATATATATATATATATATATATATACAGGTAGTTCTGCTATAATGTGTGATAATTGTGTTCTTGTAAAATATCGTGTTATAGAAAATCGCGTAATAGAAATATCAGGGCTTATGGAGAAAATAGGGTTAGGTGCAGATTACTCGAAATCGAAAAGATTTAGTAGTTAGCCTAACACAAAGGATAGCACAGTCTAAATAAATGTTACATTCATATCTAATAAGGAAATCATACAGTAAATGTAACACTTTACTTGATGGGGGAGAAGGGTGATTTTGAGGTTGATGAAATCGAGCTTCTCTTCAAGTGTTATATCCTTTCTTTTACGATCATCACCGGGAATTCTATCACCAGAACGCTTCTTGTTGATATTCTTCTTTACTATATTCACAGTTAATACAGTGGGGTATGCTATAACGAACGGATCCTACTACGAATATTCCTATAACGAACGGTTTTACCTATAAAATTGAGAATGCTATAACGAACGAAACTCCTACAACGAACATTGAATTTTTTTTTCTTCTAATTTATTGTTTTTTTATTACAAATATTAATGATATTCTTTATTTCAGGGGTTTAGATGCATATTTATGCACTTTTTTACAATTTTTACAATTTTATATTATATTTTTCAGTGTTAAGTGGTTGTATTTGGGGGCCTGGAACGGATTAATCCTATAACGAACGAATGCTATAACGAACAAGGTTCTAGAACCAATTAGATTCATTATAGCATACCCCACTGTACCACAAAATTGGAGAAATAGTAAGCAAAAATCGCGTTATAGCAAACAAGCGTTCGCGTTATACAAATATCGTTCCTACTTCATAAATCGCGTTAGAGCAAATTCGCGTTTTACCGTATACGCAGTGCCTCGCCAGAGCTGAACTTTCTCTTAACGCTGGTTTTTTCCACGTATACGCGGTGAGTGTCCGGCTCGAGAGCTATTTTTAGATTCCCCACACCCGCCACCCTGCCTGACTGCCTGTTTTAGCTCATAAAATTCATACAAATTACCCGGCCAGAATATAATTTACACTGCTGGAATTCTTACAATATGATGATCATTTTGAATATAAACATCATAGATTTTGCATTAGACATAAAAATTTTAGATTTAATGTTTACTCTGAGTAAATATGTTATTTTTTGTGCAAAATATATGACATTTGTATTCAAAATATTCCTGGGCTTACAAGAAATCCAGCAATGTCAATTATATTATCTTAACTTTAGTTTGAGGTATTATTTATTACTAAAAAGGTAAATATTCTGGTTTTCCCACACATCTGGTGGGAGGTGGGGGGGGGGGGGGGGAGGGAGGAACCGACCGACCATCTGTTACCGTGTGAAGAATATTTTTTTTTTTATTTATTCACTGAAGATATTTGTTTTAGCTCATAAAATTCATACAAATTACCCGGTCAGAATATAATTTACATTGCTGGAATTCTTATAATTTGATGATCATTTTGAATATAAACATCACACATTTTGCATTAGACATACTAATTTTAGATGTAATGTTTACTTTGAGTAAATATGTTATATTTTGTGCAAAATATATGACATTTATGTTCAAAATATTCCTGGTCTTACAAGGTATCCAGCAATGTCAATTATATTATCCTAACTTTAATCTGAGGTATTATTTAATACTAAATTTTAAAATTTAGTTTTTTCACCCAACATCTCTTGAAGGGAGGATTGGTGGGGGATGGGGGGGAGGGTTGGGACTGACCGCATGGCTGGAAGAGGGGGGAGGCAAGGTGGGGTACTTTGATTGACAGGTAGTGTCTGAAGAATAATTTTTTTTTTTATTAACTGAAGATATTTGTTTTAGCTCATAAAATTCATACAAATTACCCGGCCAGAATATAATTTACATTGCTGGAATTCTTACAATTTGGTGATCATTTTGAATATAAACATCATAGATTTTGCATTAGACATACAAATTTTAGATATAATGTTTACTCTGAGTAAATATGTTATCTTTTGTGCAAAATATATGACATTTATATTCAAAATATTCCTGGTCTTACAAGGAATCCAGCAATGTCAATTGTATTATCCTAACTTTAGTTTGAGGTATTATTTATTAAAATTTAGTGGTTTTCCCCCAAAAATTTCTCAGAGAGGGAAGAGCCAGCAGTGTAGTGTGAGAAGAGGGGGAGGGAGTTGAGTCCATTATTTGAATGGACATTAACTTGGCGACTGTATTTCTCTATTTCTCTTAATTGTGTGCATGTACCATCATAAAATGAAGATGTTATTTTTACTAGAACATAGGTATTGTGTCGGAAAAAGTGGAGTTTGGGGATGGGCCAGTTTCTATTGGAATTAATCCCATATGTTCTGTTGTTCACTTAGCTCGGTTTTCACTTAACACGGTACCCTGTGGGTTTTATTGACCGCGTTAAGCGGGGTACTACTGTACATATATATATATATATATATATATATATATATATATATATATATATATATATATATATATATATATATATATACATATATATACATATATATACATATATATATATACATATACACAATCAACACCTCAACCCGCCAGGATTCGAACCCACGGCCCACAAGCTTATGACTGTGACCGGGGAACGCTAACCGCTGGACCACCAGGATGCTAAAAGCAGTCCTACACTTTGTTATATTTCACACAAAGCCTGTTCAACGAGCTTATGGCGCCGTGAACCTCTAATGGGGACCACCCACACCACTTAGGTGGTCAGAGTAACGTTTTACCAAATCCGGCTTCGAAACACGAGGATCCATATATATTTCATTAGCCCAATAAAGCACGCGGACTTCTACATACAATCAACACCTCAACCCGCCAGGATTCGAACCCACGGCCCACAAGCCTATGACTGTGACCGGGGAACGCTAACCGCTGGACCACCATGATGCTAAAAGCAGTCCTAGACTTTGTTATATTTCACACAAAGCCTGTTCAACGAGCTTATGGCGCCGTGAACCTCTAATGGGGACCACCCACACCACTTAGGTGGTCAGAGTAACGTTTTACCAAATCCGGCTTCGAAACACGAGGATCCATATATATTTCATTAGCCCAATAAAGCACGCGGACTTCTACATACACTCAACACCTCAACCCGCCAGGATTCGAACCCACGGCCCACAAGCCTATGACTGTGACCGGGGAACGCTAACCGCTGGACCACCAGGATGCTAAAAGCAGTTCTAGACTTTGTTATATTTCACACAAAGCCTGGTCCTCATATTACGCGGTCCCGCATTCCGCGTTTCACCGTTAATGCGGTGCCTTGCCAGAACCTAACATTCTCACATTCCGCGGTCGTGAACCCCATTACGCGGAGAGCGGCTGGCAAGCCGCGCTATTTTTGGATCCAAACTTCCCGCCATCCGCCATGTTGTGTAAGAGGCACGAAAATGGTGCGCACAAGGTCGCCCAGTCATCAAAACATTAGCGAGTTCTTCACCCGCCACCCACTACAGCCGGCCCAAGTCAGTGATAGTGATAATTATAGTGAGGATATGGACTTATATGAACTTTGGGGGGTTTGACAAAGAGGCCCTGCAAGCCTCTGTGGTGGATAGTGATACAATTGATACAAGTGATACAGGTGAGGGCCAATAATCTGCCCTCTGCCTCGGAACCAACCGCCCATCCCCGTGTGCCCAGCCATCTTTTCTACTAATGTAAGTGTTAAAAAACCTAATATTATTCATATTTCTCTTAATTATTAATTGTGTGTGCATGCCATCATAAAGTTAAGATAATATTTTTACTACAACATAGTTGTGTGTCGTCAAAAAGTGGAGTTTGGGGATCGGCCTGGACTCCATTTCAATTAATCCCATATGTTATGTTATTCACTTTACTCGTTTCTCACTTTCCGCGGTACCCTCCGGGTTACATTAACTGCGTAATATGAGGACCAACTGTATATATATATATATATATATATATATATACATATATATATATATATATATATATATATATATATATATATATATATATATATATATATATATATATATATATATATATATATATATACATATATATATACAGTAAGTCCCCAAGTTACGTACATAATGGGGACCAAAAGGTTGTACTTAACTCGAAATGTACGTAACTCGAAAATCCCCCAACCCTATAATGTTATCTGGTGGTAATTAATACAACTTATCAAATGCAAACATATTTTATTTAACATAAATGCGGCATAAGTAGCGGCAACACTCGTGACGCAGTCAGCCGTCGCAGTCGTCACTATCATCCATATCACGCGGCACTGGATCAGGTGTAGATGATGTTGATGGCACTGGATCAGGTGTAGATGATGTTGATGGCACTGGATCAGGTGTAGATGATGTTGGCAATACGGCTGCTGGTTTGAAGAATTTGTGGATGGATGTTTGGGTTTTTATCTTCTTTTTTTCTTCATAAATTATGTGATAGCATTTAATAGCCTCTTGGATCGCTGCTGACACCTTGGCAAGTCTTTCTTCATTTGGATCTTGCTGTTCAAAAAGTGCCAACATTTCCTCCCCCTTTGCAAAAGCCTGCGCCATCAGTTTAGTTTGGAAATGCTTTGTAGGCATGTCAACTTGATCTTCTTCAGCTGTTTCTATTTCCCGTCGTTGCTTCTCCAACTCAATCAACTCGTCATTTGTCAAGTCCTTGCCGTGGGCGTCGAAATACTCAGAGAAGTCATTCTCCTTCAGGTCTAACTCCAGTTTCTCACTTATTTTGATTAAGTTGTTGATCACAGCATTCTGCTCCTCCTGAACATTCTCAAACCCACTGAAGTCGTTGACAAACTGTGGACAGATTTTCTTCTACACGCCGTTCATGCAGGATGATGTAACCTCCTGCCAGGATGCACCGATGTTTTTAATTGCCTTGTAGATATTATAGGACTTCCAAAATTCCTTGAGAGTCATCCCATTGTCATCAGTTGCCTTCAGTGCTTGGCGGAAGGTGCGCCTAAGATAATATTTTTTAAATGTTGCAATGACGCCCTGATCCATTGGCTGGATGATAGATGTTGTGTTGGGTGGCATGTACACAACCTTTACCTTTGGGTGGAAGTCATCCAGGAAAGGGGGGTGACCAGGTGCATTGTCAAGCAGCAGGAGGATGTTGAAGGGTATACCATTGTCCCTGCAATATTTTTCCACGTCTGGTATAAGATGGTGGTAGAACCAGTCTTGGAAAAGTGCCTGTGTAACCCATGCTTTAGTGTTACTTTTCCATATGACAGGAAGGGATGCCTTTGCAATGTTTTTGAGTGCTCGTGGGTTTTCAGAACTGTACACAAGCAATGGTTTTAATTTAAAATCACCAGCTGCATTACCACCAAGAAGCAGCGTCAGTCTGTCCTTCGCTACTTTAAACCCAGGCATTGACTTCTCCTCTTTGCTTATGTACGTCCTGTCAGGCATTTTTTTCCAATAAAGCCCAGTTTCATCCACATTGAAGATCTGTTGTGGTGTGTAGCCTCCCTCGTCAATAATTTCCGCGAGTTTCTTTGGAAATTCCTGTGCTGTTTTCCAATCAGCACTCGCCGCCTCACCAGTCACTCGAACATTATGCAGCCTATTTCGCACCTTGAATCGGTTAAACCACCCATGGCTAGCATTGAATGTCACAGTATCATCAGGGTGATCTTTCTTTAGGTCGTTGAAAAGACTTAGGGCTTTCTCCTGAATCATACTGAGACACAGAGGCTTACGTTTTTGTGTGCAGTCCTCGATCCACATCGCAAGATATTTTTCCATTTCTTCCAGGACCTTCCCTCTTCTTTTAGTTATAATCGTAGATTGCATTGGCACTGCAGATTTCACATGTTCCTTGATCTTTTCTTTGCCCTTATCAATTGTATTAACAGTTGACCGACTCAGGTTAAATTTGCGGGCAACATTGGTCAACTTTTCACCACTTTCAAGCAGTTTTATTATGTCCATTTTTACCTCTAGTGAGATTGCTTGACGTTTCGTAGCACTCCCACTGGCTTCACCACTCTTACGCTTTACACCAGTCATTGCACACAGAGTAAAGTGTACAAAATAGGGCAGAAATTCACAGGAGAAGTACTGTATGCACAATGACCACACTTGTTGTTTTGGTGCATCTAGCGTGTCGTCTGCATGGTCAGTGATAGTGGCGGCGCGGTGCGGCTGGCTCGCCCGCCAAATTTAAAAATTGCTCGCCCTTTTAAGACAATATTTTTGCAATTAAAGACTTCAGAAACGATGTACATATCGGCCGTTTGTACGTAAATCGGATGTACGTAACTCGGGGACGAACTGTATACATATACAGGTAGTCGTCGACTTACGACCTAGATTGGTTACGGCCGCCCGGTCGTAAGTTGATCTGGTCGTAAGTCGGCCTATGTTATAATTACCTTACGTATATTATAATGTGTAATGATAATATAATCATCTTTAAGTCACATTTTATCAACATTTTCTTTGTTCATTATTGTTACGGTGGTCAGGTTTAAGTAAATCACTGCATACTACAGTACAATTTAATTACCTTGCGTATATTATAATGTGTAATGATAATATAATCATCTTTAAGTCATATTTTATCAACATTTTCTCTGTTCATTATTGTTACGGTCCTCAGGTTTAAGTAAATCACTGCGTGTTTGTAATTGAGCGCGGGGATGGGCGCGGCTCCAGCTCCCGGCAGCGCCAGGAGGCTGGGGCCAAAACTGTCGTACCGCCGGTCGTAAAGTCGAACAGACGTAAGTCGCATAGGTCGTAAGTCGACGACTACCTGTATATATATATATATATATATATATATATATATATATATATATATATATATATATATATATATATATATATATATATATATATTAGTTCCAATTAAATAACAGACGTTTAAGTGAGTCACTAGTGTTTACACTACACCAATCGTAACATTTCATGCCATTACCTGAAGTGAATTGGCTTTATTTTAAAAAACCAAGGATTTGTAAGCAGAACTGGTCAATGGGATGGTTGGTAAAGGACTACTGGGTCAGTAAGCTCCCAATGGTAAGTGTCACATTTGGGGTACCGGTCTTATACAACGAATAGAGCTCAAAAGCTACTTTTTAAATGGAAATTTTGGGGGTCGTCTTATACACCCCGTCGCCTTGTAGGCCGAGATATATGGTAACCCCGCGCCAAGCCACAACAACCGTTCGAGTGGAATCGCGTTAGAGCAAACGCGTTCGCGATTTACAAATATTGTTCCTCTATTCATCAATCGCGTTAGAGCCAATTCGCGTTGTCAAAACACGCATTATAGCAGAACTCACTTGGGGTTTATTAAAGATTGTTGATGGTAATTGCAGTGGAAGCGCCCCTTTGAGAAAAATCCTGAACCAGCACAAGAACACTTAAATCTACTACACAAAATGACTTGTCCGTGACCCGTGGAAGGATGGCGTCTGTGACTGGTCTGAATGAGACACACTGTAAAATTTAGACACTTATATTCCCTCCAACACTACAAACACAATCAATAATGGTACACCAACATATGCGCACCTCTTAACCTGAATTTAAAACACTACTCTGGGGAATAAAAGTTATACATGATGTTGATATTATTAGAAACTCAGGCAATGCCTCATCAGAGAACGATAAGTTTAACATATTAAGAAATGTTGCTTGCACACATGAAACAGGCCTTAAGGGCTTTCAACAAAATAATATCCAGCACTGAGAAAATGGTATTAAAAAAATAAGAAATTAATAACTCTACAATGAATAGGCCTTAAGGGCACTCAACAAAATTATATCACCCCAACAGATGCACACTTCCTAACCTAACATAACTGAATCGGCTGCTTGTGCAATTAACCAGTCCGTTCACATATATTTATATTTGGGTTTTAAGTAACGAAACCCAAACGGTATTTCCTTTGTTTTATTATAAAAGGTTGTATATAATTCCTGAGTGTAGATCAACCGTAAGTCTCACTGTCTTGGAGTGAATGAGAAGGGGACGGCGTTTATGTATTATAAACATTAGGCCACGTCCTTACGATATAAGTTGATGTGAGCGACTGACTGTGACGACCTCGCAGTGCAGTTTACAGAAATGCTGAGCTATGGGTCTCGCCCTCTTGGGCGTGTTGCCCGCTCACGTGTCCAACTCATGTCTTACTCATAGACAGCGGAAAGTTACAGGGGGTGAATCTGAATCTAATCTCAGATGTATTGACCCATTTATATAATATGTTCTGTTGATGAGACAGGGGCCTATTACATCGCTCGGTCACCTACCAGCCGAGCTTCGTGAGGCCTAAATAACTCACAGAGTACAGTACATTCTAGACAACCCTAACCATGTTATAAACAGATATGTAGACACTAAGCTGGGGATATTACTGTAGGGGTATTCGCTACTACAGGGGACCTAGACTTTAGTGTCGTATGGGTTAGTATGTTATGAATAATGTTTAATTTGGATGATACTGCCCTGTAATAACAGAACAGGAACACAATTGCCAGAATTAACAAAATAGAGGGAATCGTTAGACTTGGTAGTGCAAATTCCCGTGATAAGTAAAATGGCAATTTATTTTCCAAATCAGCAAAATGTGTCTCGTTCAAGAAAGCTAACACTTTTAATTTCTCTGATACTATTTGAATATCCTTGATAGTGAAATTCATTACAGGAAGTTGAATTAAAGCAGACTTGAGTTTTCGATTTAACGCAAAATGCTGATGAGTAGGCAAGGTCCGTAATGTACTACAAGTGATTTCACAGTAATCCGGAGCCTTGTAATGCCCTTTCACAACTAGCTGCTTAACACCATTTTGGCATTTTAAAATTACAGTAGTGAGATTTGGAAAGAACAAATACTGCAAATTGTGAAGGTGAGCGTGGAACAGTCTTTAGACTAACTGGCCTATAACTGCATTGTGCTAACGCTGTGCGTACATTTGGTTGTATGACTGCCAATTCACATATTCCCTCTGCAGCAGGAATAAATGCAAACATGTAGGCTGGACATACGTGTAGGTGTAGATAAGACGACTTACACCGTGACAGTACCTCAGAATCCTCTATTGATAGCAATGAATATTCTTCATCGACTAAGAAAAGTTCTTTAGGCCCATCTAGAGTATACAGTGTGTCGTTCACAAACCAGGGGAAGGGTTCTAAATGCCATGCATTAAACTCATGTTGCCCTCGCATAGGAATGTGGATCAGAATTGCATTGTGTGTGAGGGTTGACTCCAACAGCGGGTAATAATATTGAACCTCATTGTCATTGAAAATCGGAGTTAAATGATACTGCAACTTGGCTATTTTTAAAGCTTCAAGAAGCGTCTGCACAGGCACAAGCTTCGCGTCCACACGTCCTATCCCGGCATCTACAATGCTGTCTATTAGTTCATTTTTAGAGGTTACAATTTTATGAACTGAAATTTCAGCAGCATGCAAATATCCTCTGAAGTAAAGGAGCCATTCTAACGTCGGAATTGCTTTCTGTAACCTAGTAACAATCCTCGAAACTTGGTTAGACTCCATTATGATTGCATTAACCTTTGATTCTAGAGCAGGAATCGCATGAAAGGTTTGAGAAATAACACGATTCTGTTGAGATACAGCCTGAACGACAACGTTTGTGAAACTATTGTCGAATTCATCGAAGCTGTGCTGAGACCATGAAGGATGTCCAATGCTGATTGTAGTTGGCCGTCGACGTTTTCCATCTGACGCTAAAGTACGAGTTAACTTCTACTCGCAGAACATAGTTTCATACAATAGTCATTTGGAACATTTTGCTTCTGAACAGTCTGTAAGGATGTATCAATCACGTCATCATCAACTGGAGGTACAATTATCTGGGTCTTCTTCTGACGATCCGCGTGCACGACATCTGCGATCTGTGCATTAGTCTTCCATATTTTGAATTTGTTGCCTGCTTCCTTTGAGATTATGCGGAATGGACCAGAAAATTTCGCCGAAAGTTTGGAATTCCTTTCAGGTTCTCTTAACATAACAGCGTCCCCAACGTTTAATGCGACAGGTTTAGCATGTTTATGTTGCTTGATGATCATTTCAGCTCGTGACGCCGCTAGCTGTGATCGTACTTGGTTATGAATTTCTGTAAAGACATGAATTTGTTTTGCCGCAAAATCATCCGTATTATATACCGGGTATGGCGCATCTATAAGCATGTCGTAAGGCAGACGTTTATCTGTACCATAGACAATGTAGTAGGGTGTTTTGCCCGTAGAGCTATTAACTGACCCATTTATCGACGCTGCAACCTGCGGTAACCAATCCTCCCATGCGTATTGAAAACCACTGACAATTGGACGCAGTATTTCTAGGATTTTACGATTGGTTCTTTCAACAAGGCCATTAGCCTGTGGATGATAAGCTGTCACAAAAGTTTGTTTAATTCCATATTGTGCACATATATGCTCTATTAGCTCATTCTTGAACTCTGTTCCATTGTCAAAGAGTAGAACTTTAGGCGTAGTATATGGACATATGAGATTCATCACTAATGCATAGGCTACTGCTTCGGCTGGTTTGCTTTTTAGTGGGACCAAGACCACGAACCTGGAAAAATGATCCACACACACTAAGACGTATCCTGATCCCTGATGACTCATTGGGAGTTGTAACAAGTCGATAGCGACTGTGTCAAACGGACGGTCTGGTGTAGGATATTGTAATCGGGGCAGGTGATCCTGTTGATCCTTTATGTTGAGCACATGCCAAACAATTAGCTATGTGTAATTCTATGTCTTTCTTCAAAGTGTTCCAGAAATACTACTTTCGTAAATCCGCTAAGCATTTATCACGACCTTGGGACATCGTGGAACAATGTCATTACTGCTTTGCGCAACGTGTCAGGTACGACTATTTGAGACACATTACCCTCAGGAGATTTTCTCGTCCTATTGAGTATGTTATGTCGTAATTCAAACTGACTTAAGGGAAGAAATAACTTGGGGAGTTTAACATCCTCACCCAATTCAAGAGCAAAAATAACAGCTGACCAATATGGGTCGCGTCGTTGCTCATCTTCCAGTTGTGAAAGAGTGAATGTTGATACAGGCATTACTGGTGCTATATTTCTTGACAGAGTGTCGGCGACAACATTCGTCCTCCCAGGGAAATACCTAAATTCGGGGTCAAACTCTTGAATTGTCAGATACCAGTGTGCTAATCTGCCTGATAAGTTTCTGCCATGGAACAGTTCGGTGACTGCCGCATGATCAGTAAAAACAGTTATCTTGTAGCCAAAGATAATGTCTTTGAACTTCTTAAGTGCCCACACAACGGCTGACGTTTCTAAATGCGTCACCGAATAACGTGTTTCAGCATCGATTAGTTTGCGACTTGCAAATGCTATCACTCTAAACTTCCTACGCGTATCCTCTTGCATGAGCACCGCTCCGACTTCAATTCCGGAAGCGTCAGTACAGAGAGTGAAAGGTTGAGTGTAGTCTGGGAATGCTAGAGCCGGGGCATTGGTTTGCGCTGTCTTCAATGCCGTAAAACTTTCTTCGTATTCAGCATCCCATATAAACATTGCATCTCTTTTGAGCAACCTCGGTAGGGGTGATGCTTATGTTGCATAGTCCTTGATAAAGGAACCAGATAATCTGAGAAAGCTACGCACATGATCATTTGAGGTAGGACGCGGGAACTGAGATACAGCTTTGACTTTATCATTAACTGTGTGTATGCCCTCACCGTCAACTACATGACCAAGGAAATGGATTCTGGATTTTAAAAACTCATACTTCGAGTGTTTTATTTTGAGTCCTGCTGTGGAAAGTTTGGCCAAAACTTCACGCAGTTTAATCAGATGGGAATCGACGTCCTTACTGACTACTATTAGATCATCCAAATAAGCTCAGACTGTGTTACCAATTAGTCCGGCAAACAGGGTGTTGATCATTCTTTGTAATGTTAGTGGGGCATTTCTGAGACCAAATGGCATTCGTAGAAACTCAAAGTGGCCCAGGGGCGTGCTAAATGCCGTGATTTCTCGTGATTTCTCATCTAGTGGTATTTGCCAATACCCACTAAAATCTAATCTAAGTTGCTAAATAACGCATTATCCTTGCCTAAGGATTGCAATATGTCGCTCAAGATAGGCATAGGGTACCTATCAGGGATTGTTTGATCATTTACGCGCCTGAAATCTATAACGGCGCCATCCACCATCCTTTTTCAGAACGAGGAATAATGGGCTATTAAAGGGGGATTTTGAGTGTCTAATGACATTCTCATCTAACATACCCTGTACCATATCTTGCACTACAGCGCGCTGGCTATGAGGTAGTCTATAAGCTGGTACATAAATAGGGTTGGTTCCCTCCTTTAACGCTATATGATGGGATGTTAAATCTGTCTGACCGAGTGTTTCCCCTGGCAAGGCTATTATATGTCTATAGTCGGCAAGCAGCTCCAAAAGGCGTGTCTTGCCCTGAGGATGATCGATCACCTTAACATGTGGCGCTGTTTGATCTATCCTGGCCAGTCGAGCCTGTTGGCAATTCACAACAATACCTCGAATTGGGAATTTAGTAGGTTGCACTTCGACATTGTTGTGATATACTAGAAAATCACACAAATAACATCCTTTCTTTAAGATTCGTTGAACGCCTGTTCTATTTAGAATCAGTACGTCGGTCAAACCACGAGGGCGAATGGTGCTTAGGGTAGATTCACATGACAGTCCTTTTACCTTGCATGTTTCCGGGAGACACACTACATCTGTGCCCGTGTACACGTTGGGTAATTCGACAGTTGCTTTGGTGATTTCCTCATTTTGGTAATGGAGAGTACTCTTCAACACTGCTGGTACGATCGTCCAACTCTTGCTGCTGTAATCACGCTGGGAAAGTGTGTGGTTGAGGTCACGAGGTATCTCTGACGTATGTTCCGCCTTCCTCTTAATAGGATTGGTAGACAACACTTTCGTCCTAGCGGTGAGCATAGGTTCAGAATGACTCATTGCTGTGTAGGAAACACCTTTAAATGTAACACTATTATTATGTGGATGAACATCTATCATGTTCTTTCGAAGAGTTGGTAGACCAAGTAACCTGTCGGCTGGCAAATTAAACTGCTGGACTATATAGAAGTCCACGTAGAAGGGAGAACCACGTCTTGAGAATCTGAGTGGTAACGTCACCATTCCTTTGATGCTCAGCTGAGTACCTGAAACTCCTTCGAGCTCTGCATTACTAGGCCTCCATTTGAATTTGCGGTGAGGGAATTTACGTTGTAACCGTGATATGATGTCAAGGCCAATACATTAGCGCAAGCACCTGTGTCTATATCAAGAGCCAATCTGGTATTATCCACTCTCACCGGCACTGACAACACTTCCACTTTGCTAAGCTCCGCTACTAATGAGGCCGCTATAGAAGTGCTGTGAGGAGGGTTGGGAATTACCCTATCTATCCCTCTCCTTGTTGTGGTGTGCGCTGGTCTTTCCCCGATGACTTGTCCCGGGGACGTTTCTGCTTGCGTCTATACGACTCCTCCGTTTCACTTGGGTCCACTCCCCTAGCCTTTATTAGTGTATCGCACTCATGTGAACTATGAGATGTCGATTTGTGAAGAGCGCACCATTTGCGCGCTTTCTGGGTCAGAGGAGGTGCTGGTTTGGCTCCCTCCGTGTTTGACCTTGAGAATGGCTTTGCACCGGGTGTGGCCTTATTTGCACTATTACCTCGGTGCTGAAAACAATCTTCCATTACGTGGCCACGTTTATTACAATGTGCGCATCGTAACGATGTTTTCTGTTTATATGTCAGGCGGGGTGGAGCAATCGGAGCGAGCTGTGTCGTATATGGAGTCTGGGAGTGAGGTATCTGCACCATCTGAGGCAGCTGGGGCGGTGGTGACGTCACTGAGGGCTGCGCCAGTAAGGGGCCCGTAGCCTGGGGACAGAGCTTGTTTGCGTATTCCACCATATCCAAGGGTGGTTCATACTGTACTTCCTGTGCCCGGCTATATAAGGGAACACGGACAGAAAGGAGAAAACTTATTAGTTCTATCAATGTCTCCACATTGTCCGGTGGCATATCACCATTTGCGTTGTACCAGTCTGAGGACCGGAAGGTCGCTTGCATATCCTGGCGAACCTCGCCTGCAATGTCAACAGCGTCGACACGCGTTTCATTGCGTATACCTGGAGTACAGCGATCCAACCATCTGAATATCCATTGCAGCTGGCCCAGCTGTGACCTACCCCCAAAGATTCCAATTAAAGTTCGCTTAAACTTTTCATAGTCAGGGCTTTGCAAACCAAACGCATTCAAACGACTGCCAGCATAGGAACCCTGCGTTATATGGGAACGTACATATGCTTTCTTTTCTTCGTCAGTCGTTATGTGACTAGTGCGCATGCTATCTTCACATGCACGAATAAAATGTGCGACCCTATAATCATCTTGTCCTGTGAAATTTCGAACATAATCGCCGCGCTGCATGATATTAATAACATTATGAGCTTTAGGTGTGGTAGTAGTACTGGTGTGAGGGTTAGAGGACGCCATTGTAGTGTTAGTATTAAGCAAGTTAGTATTCTTACTCCTAACAGAAGGCTGGGTTAATAAGGTTATTACCGATTTAGCAACAGACACACTATCACCTGTAACAGGGGTAACTGCTTTTGTATACTTAGGTGAGATACTATAGTGATTACCATACCGTAGGGTACGACGGTTTAAGTCGTCAAATGATTCGTCAATTACTTTCTCACTACTTCCTACCGACTCATTTTACTGTGTTCCCGACTCAAAATCAATGTCAGTCTGGGCTTGATCATCGACGAGTTGGTTATAAGCATACACTAGGCGTTCAATTTCATCTACATTAGACATGGGAAACTTAGAAATTATCTATTAGTCCCCTTTGGGTCAATGAATACTTAACAGTAAGCAGATCACTTGCCTCTCATTTACAAGACAAATGAATATGAATTGTAGTTAATTATTAAACTATCAATAAGAAGACAGACACGTATAAACCACTGTAAATTATAGGATTTCAATACATTAATCATACATTCGACACTTTATCATTGAAATAATCCTATCCAACGAACCTATCGGTGTGAAGATATCTCTCGAACGTGTTCCTGTGTGTAGAATTATGTAATTTAAATGCCTATTTATACAGGGATTACGTATGTATAGAAAATGTGATCCTTCAAGCTGAGCTCTGAGTCGAGTGGTGGGTGGAGTGTAGGCGGGGGCCTCTTCTTAGTGATGTGCGCGCTGCTCCTGGTTTCCTTGGCAACGATAAGACGCTTCTGCCTTGGTGAGAGACGGGTCCACTTCTACTAGGGGAGTTTCTCCACCGGCGATCAGAAACTGCTAATGATTGGTTATCACTCTGGTCGATGCTGGGTCGCGAGCGAAACTGCCGTGTGCCAAGTCTTCACATTCCACGTATGTATGGAGATATGTATGATGACTCCGGAACTTCGTAATTCGCGCTGACAACACAACATTACTGTTCAGCTGCTCGTGAAATACCAATTGTTAGTCCAGGTTATGAAACTTTTCTTCAACACTGCAACACTAATGTCCAGGAAATGCTGAGTGGAGTCTATTTCAACCGGCTCAATCTGGATATATACCAACAGGCAGTAATATATGTATATTACGAATTCTGCACGTATTTGTATGTGACAGAGATAAGGGGCACTCACTAAATATCTTCTCAATACGGGATATAGTTTTAAACACTCGGATTATGTAACGCGTCACTGCTGTGTGTTTTCTTGTTTTTCACAAAACACAGACGGATGATACGACTACCAGTTTGAAGAATCCGTACACACCGCTTGCCACCTATATGAATCGGCTGCTTGTGCAATTAACCAGTCCGTTCACATATATTTATATTTGGGTTTTAGGTAACGAAACCCAAACGGTAGTTCCTTTGTTTTATTATAAAAGGTTGTATATAATTCCTGAGTGTAGATCAACCGTAAGTCTCACTGTCTAGGAGTGAATGAGAAGGGGACGGCGTTTATGTATTATAAACGTTAGGTCACGTCCTTACGATATAAGTTGATGTGTGCGACTGACTGTGACGACCTCACAGTGCGGGTTTACAGAAATGCTGAGCTATGGGTCTCGCCCTCTTGGGCGAGTTGCCCGCTCACGTGTCCAACTCATGTCTTACTCATAGACAGTGGAAAGTTACAAGGGGTGAATCTGAATATAATCTCAGATGTATTGACCCATTTATATAATATGTTCTGTTGATGAGACAGGGGCCTATTACATAACTACTACTCTGGGGAACGAAAGGTTATACCTGAGATCGGAATTATAAAGAAAAATTAGATGCATTAAAGGAATTAAACCACAGTATCACTCTGGTTCCACTTAGTGACACAAACATTAAAAAACAATACTATCAAAATCATTTAGGAACTATTACTACACACGTCAAGATAATATCAGTAACTGAAAAATGATATTAACTATACACAAAAATATTGTCACTATTATTGAGATGTTACTGGGTCCACCAATACCCGTGAACCATGCTTCCTAACCTAACACATAGGTTCCACAAACTCTCGCACGTAGCGGGAGCGCGGTCTTCCCTCAGACGACCTTGAACTCAGCATCGCCAATGGCGCGGCGTTTGAAATTACACTGAAATTTCTGAATATTACATATATATATAAGGGAACTTCGTGTTTTCTTCTTTCCCTGTGGTTATGAGCATACAGTGGTCCCTCGGTTAACGAGCAAAATCCGTTCTAGAAGGTTACTCGTTAACCGAAAAACTCGTTAACCGAAACCATTGTTTCAATGGGTTTTTGGGTAATTGGTTCTAGCTCACCGAAAACTGCCTAAATTCAACAAAAAAGGTAGAAAGGTACACTTACTTTGAGGTGTGTATGTAGAAGGCTCCTGGATGATGATGGGAATTAGAATGAGGGTGGAGGAGAAGGGAGAAGAGAAGGAAGTGGAGGTGGAGAAGCATTTTACTGCTTCTTGGAAGGTGAGTCACCTTCCATGAAAATGTCAGGAACCTCTGGACTGACAGATTCTCCACCAATAACATCCTCTCTCCTTCATGAAGTGGAAGGCTGAGGGCTAGCATCTTGTTCCCGCTGCCTTTTACTAAAGAAACTGTCAATTTTTGTTTGTGGGGCATCTCTCCTCCTCATCATTAACTGATGTTTGAAGAAGGAGACCACTGTGTCCTCAACATGACACAAAGCTAGTTCAGACTTTTCCACATCTGGGTGCCTTCAAGCCAGTTTCCTGAACTTCCTTCAGTGGTGAATAACATCTTTCAACTCTGAAGTTGACATATGGTCATCACTTTCCGTTTCCTCCTCACCACTGTCAGCCTCTTAACATCTCATCCAGTTGCTGCAAGTCTTCAGGAGGAAGTTCCTGTTCATGAGACATCACAAGCTCTTCTACATCCTCCTCCTCCATTTCAAGGCCAAATGACTGACCAATGGACACAATCTCCTGGTGCAATTCTGTTTCATCCTGAAATCCCTCAAAATCATGGACTACTGATGGCCACAGTGCTTTTCATGAAGAATTGAGGGTTCTAGTGGAGACTTCTTGCCATGAAGACACAATCAATTTTACAGTCTCCAGGATGTTAAACTGTGTCTTACAGAATTGTGCCAGTGTTAGTTCAGGATCAGTGGAAGTTGCCTGATGACACCTCCTGAAAATTTTCATGTACAGCTACTTAAAGTTGCTGATCACATTCTGGTCCATTGGCTGTATGATTGATGTAGTGTTGAGAGGCAAAAACAACACTTTGACAAAGTCAAATTGAGACTCCAAAGTTCTGGCAAGTTGAGGGTCATGACCAGGGGCATTATCCATGAGGAGAAGAGCCTTTAAAGGGAATTTATTGGTGGTTAGGTAGCTCTTCACAGAAGGGCAAAACACTTCAACAGCCCATTCATTAAAGAGCTGTCTTGTTACCCATGCGTTATGGTTGGATTTCCAATAAACTTCAAGCCGCCCTCTTACCACTTTTTGTTGCTTGAACACCCTGGGGTTCTCAGAGTGGTAGACAAGCATAGGCTTCAGTCGGAAATCCCCTGAAGCATTGGCACCAAGCAATAGAGTGAAATGGTCTTCCATGGGTTTATGCCTAGGTAAAGAGGCTTCATATCTGGTGATGAGTGTTCTTTTGGGCATCTTTTTCCAGAACAGCCCAGTTTCGTCCACATTAAACACTTGATGTGGAAGATAATTTTCTGTATCCACCAGTTCTTTAAATTCCACTAAAAACTTTGCTGCCCCTTCCTTATCAGCACTGGCAACCTCACCATGCCTAACACTAAATATGTCACTTCTTTTCTTAAATTTTTTTAACCAGCCCTTGCTGGCTCTAAAATCTTCAAAGTCTGTGCCTGAAGAACCAGGTTAATTTACCTTTAAATGTTTGTATATTTCCCTGGCTCTTTCACAAATAAATTCAGTAGAAACTGAATCACCTTTCATCTGTTTTTCCCTAATCCAGATGAGAAGTAACCTCACTGTTTCTGCTATTAGGGATGTACCTTTGAACACTCTGGTAGACTTGTCTCTCACTTTCACTTCCTTGAATTTATCTTTCTGTGCAAGAATTGTCGATACGGTAGATGTCAACATGTCATATTCTTTGCTTAGCACATTTGTTCTAATGCCTTCTTCATGTTTTCTAATTATTTCCTGTTTCATCTGAATTGAAATCGCCTTTCTAGATTTCTTGGGACCCATGCTGGATTCAAAAACAATTTCAACACGTGTTATTTTAAGTTCAATTGCTGTAAATAAAGAATATTTTCTTTAAATTAACACTGCACTGCTCTATATATCATCAATATGTAAAATTAATTTCAAAATGATCAATAATTTGACTGAAAACACAGAAAAAAAGCATTTATGTTGAAGTGAGTCTGAAGCAAGATGTTACCTCCACTGAAAAGACACAGAGACTGACTCCTGTTTGGTGTGTTGACATGCTGTTTGGTGCGCATAAAACTAGTTTCCTGTACTTCAATTATGTTCAATAATTGTTAAAATGACTAAAAATTTAATATTAAACTTTTAAAATGATTGAATAGTACAACCTTCTAGATATTTACTAAAATGGTAAGGAATTTAAGCCCTAGAACCGATTACTGTATTGGCGGACTAATACGACATCTGATGTGCAAGCGAAAACATGATGAGGGCCGCTCGTAAGGAATTCGTTAATCGAGGGAATGCTCGTTAACCGAAGTTAAGAATCTTATGGAAGGTAATTCGTTAACTGAGGCGCTCGTTAACGGAGGGATCACTGTATGTATGTATATATGTATATACACACACACAGACGCACGCACACACACACACACACACACACACACACACACACACACACACACACACACACACCTCACTTTACGCGGTTAATGTAACCTGCAGGGTCCCGCGGAAAGTGAGGAACATAACATATGGGATTAATTGAAATAGAGTCCGGGCCGACCCCCAAACTCCACTTTTTGACGACACACAACTATGTTGTAGTAAAAAATTTATCTTAACTTTATGATGTTATGAAAAAACAAGTAATATAGAAGAGGTTAGGTTAGGAAAAATAAAGGTTAAGTTAGGAAAACTAAAAGTTAGGTGGAACACTTACGTTAGTAGAAGAGATGGGTCGGCGTATGGGGATGGAGGCTGGTTCCGAGACAGAGGGCAGGCTACTGGCCCTCAGGTGAATCACCATTACTAGGTGCATCACCATCACTATCAGTTACAGTTGTCAGGGCTTCCCTGACAAATCCCTCAAAGTCATCTTCACTGTCACTATCATTGGCTTGGGCTGGCTGTGGTGGGTTGCGGGCGAAGAAATCTGTTATGCTTTGCTGACGGCTGGTGTTGATGTTGTCGTGATACACCTTGATGTAGGGCTCCATAGTCTGCAACAGCTGGGTAGTGAAGATTTCATGCCTGTTTGCGTCAGGGTCGTCGGAAAGGAGGACCTTGGCTTTCTCGATACACTCGATGGCACCCCTAACATTACTATGGGATAAGTGTTGTTCTTCTTGGGATGACTCACCACCTGCCTCTTCACTGACGTCGTCATCATCATGTACCATCTCCTCGGCAGTCACATCAGGTTCCATTAACACCTCCATGATGTCGTCGTTGGTGGTCTCGGAGAAGCCTGGAACTGTAACAGTCTGCTCAGCTTCTCTGGCAAGGTCCACTGCTACTGCAACAGTCTGAACCTCACCAGTCACAGATTGACTCCTCCTCTCACCTGGAATTCCATGCAACACATGTCTCCATGCGTGACGAATTGTAGCAATAGACAGCTGATCCCATGCCTCCACCAAGAAGTCCACAGCTTTCTTGATGTTAAATACTCTCCAGAATTGTTTGAACAGTATTTTTTGCTGTGCCAACTGTTGATCCTCATCTTCTTCGCTCTTGCTATCGGTGGTGGTGTCACTCAGGTTACGCAACTCTTACCTGGTGTTGGTGTAGTCGTTCAGGAGCTTGAATTTTTTCATAGAGAATGCAGCTTTTACATTATAGATTAACTCTTGGTCCATGGGCTGTAATATAGACTTAGTGTTGGGAGGAAGGAAGACCACTTTTACGTTGGGGTGATGATCTAACAGTAGGGGCGAGTGTCCTGGTGCGTTGTCCAGCAGCAACAAAATCTTGAATGGCACATTCTGTTGCTCACAGAATTTCTTCACATCGGGAACGAAACAGTCATCAAACCAGGAGAGGGACAGTGTAGAGAACATCCACGCCTTACGTGCGGTCAGCCAGTGGACATTTAGCATAGTCATGTCCATGCTCTTGTTGGCGTGTGGCTTGCGTGCTGTGTGGATCACCGATAACTTGAGCTTACAGGAACTGGAGGCATTGGTAGCAAACAGGACGGTGATGCGCTCCTGTAACTTCCGGCCCCGACACTTGCTGGCATTCTTCACAACGAAGGTCTTGGAAGGTAGCTTTTTCCAAAAATGACCAGATTCGTCCATGTTAAACACCTGGTCGTCGGTGTCCTGTCCTTCCTACATAATCTCACGTAAAAACGGAGGAAATTCCCTAGCCGCAGCACGGTCAGCACTAGCTTCTTCACCAATGTTGATATTGGTGATCTTGTTCCTCTTCTTAAACCTCTGTAACCACCCAGAGGAAGCATTAAAGGGTTTGGGCTCTGTAATTCCCATCTTTCGTGACACTGCAGCATACAGTTCACGTGCATACTCCTTAACAGAGCGCGTGTCCACCGCCATGTTCCGTCACGCCTGACGCACCAAGTAGCTCACAAGTAATTTTTCCGGCTTGAGAAGCACCTGGTTGTGGAAAAAGTTGATCGTAGAAGTACCTGTAGACTTTGCGATGTTCATGTGCTCCTTTATTTTGGCTGCATCCTTCTTTATCGTCCGGATCGTAGATTCGTTCACACCATGCTGGCTCGCCAAATCAACCTGTCTTGTTCCTTTCTCCAACTCTTGGATGATCTTGTACTTCACCTCGTAGCTTAAGGAACGTCGTGTCTTCTTTGGCTTAGGGCGGCTGGGTCCAGGCAAGGAATGGTTTGTCTCTGGGGGCGTTGGTCCGGCGGAAGCCATTTTACAGAACAACGGATGCACGATTACACGGTATGGCCGATAGGGATGAAACTGCCGCGGCTAGGTCAAGCGTCATCTTTCCTCCCTCCCCCGGGTGGACACGTCATATTACTTTAAACCAATTACAGCTAGCAGCTGAGGGAGATAGGGATGCATGGCCAATCACAGTCCGATACGTCATATGACGTCACTGATAACAGACATGCACTGCGCAACCTTACCGCGCGGCTTTCCCAGGCGGAGGCGAGAGGGGCGAATCTAAAAATAGCGTCGAGCCAGACACACTCCGCGTAAAGGGGTACACGCACCGCGGAATGTGAGCATCCTGGTTTCGGCAGGGTACCTCGTACACATGGAAACGCAGAATGTGGGACTGCGTAAAGCGAGGGTTGACTGTAGTCCACAAAACATGTAGCTATGCTTTTGTTTTATTTGGTCCCCCATCATACGAGTCCGTTTTCTCTCACATCAGGATGCCTGAGTCCTCCGTTTTCTCTCTTAATCTTAGAGTGCACCAGAGACTTCACTATTCTTAGTAGTGCCACAGAATTTGAAATTGCAACCCCAATTGCAACTGGGGTTGCAATTGTTGAGGTAACTAGATATGTGTGATTACAGCAAATGTGTTATTCTAAATTTGTAGGTGAAAGATTTTATCCTCAATAGATGTAGGTTAACATTACACCTGGAGGCAAAAAAAGCCTAAGGAAGGAAGCATATTCCTTTAACACATAATATCTGACCAGCATGGGGAGGATCATCGTGTCTCCATTAGGGGGTCATGGAGTGGTGGTTCAGGAGGTGTCACGTGTTTTTTTTTGGGGGGGGGGGGGCACCACGGACGTATATGGGGATCGGACGTTTTTCGGTCGGACGTTAACCAGCGCATGACTGTGCATATATATATATATATATATATATATATATATATATATATATATATATATATATATATATATATATATATATATATATATCACGGCCTATAAGACGAAATTTGAACATTAAAAAAATCTGCCCAAAGTTAGGGGGTCGTCTAAACCCCCAAGTTTAAAATTCTTACCTCTTAAATATTGTGGTTTAGTGTGTCAAGAGTGGTGATGAAAACATCGTAAGCCACTCACAAGGTCTTACCACTAATTATTTTATACTGAAACTTACGTTTGGCAAGCTGGATTCAAATTAAGATTACCGGTATATTAAAATAATAAAAATGTATTATAAACCTGTCTAACATACCGTAAAAGGGATTTATACCCCTGTAATAAACACAGCTATCATCACACGCCCCCCCCCCCCCCATTTGCCAGTGAGGAGACAAGAAAAAAGGGAAAGTGACCGCGAGTTGGGCTATTTTTAGCCGTGGAGGTGGTCAGTAATGCATACCGGGTATCGGTATATTTACTGATAATAATATTTATCTCCTATAAATAATTGATTTAAATTTTATTTTTTTACAAAGAATATTCAGTAAATGAGTGCATTAATTCTTGAAACTATCGACGGTTAATTACAGACGCTTAAGTGACGTCACTAGTGTTTACACTACACCAGCTGGTAACATTTGATGCCATTACTTGAAGTGAATTGACCTTATTTTAAGTAACTAACTATAAATAAATACAAAAATTAAAGAAAATAATTACAGTGTGTTTAATATATTACAGTATATTACAAATAAATAAATAAACAAATAATTCGGTAAATTTATTTCAAGTAAATGGAAAATAAGCAAACATGTTATTTACCAAGACCCTTCCTTCTGGCTCGGGGTGAGATGGAGGGGAGATAACAAGTCTATTTATAGCCCGTCTGAAGTGGCCAGTACCCTCATGCACCATAAATAATTCATTGAACATTCATTTTTTGTATATATATATATATATATATATATATATATATATATATATATATATATATAATATATATATATATATATATATATATATTTGTGTAATAAATGTATGTAGTAAGTACATACCGGTAACCTTTTTCACTCAAATCCTAATGAAACACCACAATTAGAATACGGTGGTTGCTGTTGAACCACCTGTTGTATAAATAGTCGGAACACAGCCACACCACCGAGACGAGGGAACACTCCCACCACCGATCGTCTCGTGTGAAGCAAGCGTAGAAATGAAAGAAAATACTTGCAGTGTGTTTAATATGTTACAGTATATTATAAATAAATAAACAAATAAATCGGTAAATCCATTTCAAGTAAATGGAAAAATTTTCCTCGATACCGACATTAGTTCCAGTTACCGGTAAATAGCAGACGCTTCAGTGACGTCACTAGTGTTTACACTACACCAGCGGGTATAATTTGATGACATTACTTGAAGTGAATTGGCCTTATTTTAAAAAACCAAGGATGGTTGGTAAAGGACTACTGAGTCAGTGGGTAAGTGTCACATTTGGGGTACTGGTCTTATACAGCAAATAGAGCTCAAAAGCTACTTTTTAAATGGAAATTTGGGGGGGGCGTCTTATGCACCCCGCCGCCTTATAGGCCGTGATATACGGTATATATATATATATATATATATATATATATGTATACATATATATACATATATATACATATATATATATATATATATATATATATATATATATATATATATGCTGATAACCACCAGGAAAGAAGAAATCACTGTAGGTGCGCGTGATCTAGGTATATGCTGATAACCACAAGGAAAGAAGAAAACACGAAGTTCCCAAGCGCTTTCTTGTAATTCACATCTTCAGGGGTGAGTACAGACTAGAGAGAGTAATACAAATCAAGGTGTATATATACAGAGGAGGGTGAGACCAGGTCCACAATGGTCAGGTATTAGGTAATGACCCTACTAATCTTTAAATAGCACACAACGGTTGGTGGTCAAGTGACCTGGCCTTCTCACCTGGGGTATGCTATAACGAATCTAATTGGTTCTAGAACCTTGTTCGTTATAGCATTTGTTCGTTATAGGATTAATCAGTTCCAGGCTCCCAAATACAACCACTTAACACTGAAAAATATAATATTAAATTGTAAAAATTGTAAAAAAGTGCATAAATATGCATCTAAACCCTTGAAATAAAGAATATCATTAATACTTGTAATACAGAAACAATAAATTAGTAAAGAAAAAAAAAATTTATAATGTTCGTTGTAGGAGTTTCGTTCGTTATAGCATTATCAATTTTATAGGTAAAACCGTTCGTTATAGGAATATTCGTAGTAGGAGTTTCGTTCGTTATAGCATTATCAATTTTATAGGTAAAACCGTTCGTTATAGGAATATTCGTAGTAGGATCCGTTCGTTATAGCATACCCCACTGTATATACACACACACACACACATACATACATGCATACATACATACATACATACATACATACATACATACATACAGTATTATCCCGCTTTACACGGTTTCACTTTCCGCGATTTCTCATTTACACGGTTCCTTGCCAGAACTGGACTTTCACTTTGACTTTCACTTTCCGCGGTGCATCTACTCATATATGCGGTGAAGTATAATTTTTTTTTAATTTTTTTTTATTTAGCTCATAAAATTCATACAAATTACCCTGCCAGAATATAATTTACATTGCTGGAATTCTTACATTATGAGAGATCATTTTGAATATAAACATAATGGATTTTGCATTAGACATACAAATTTTAGATCTAATGTAATAATTTGGTTTACACAAAGCAAATATTTTATCGTTTGTGCAAAATATATGAAGTTTACATTCAAAATATTCCCTGACCTGCAAGGAATCCAGAAATGTCAATTATATTATCCTAGCTTTAGTCTGAGGTATTATTTATTACTAAAAATGTAAATTATTTGAATGGACATTAACCTGGCGACTGTATTTCTCTTAAATATAAATTGTGTGAGCATACCATCATAAAATTTAGATGTTATTTTTACTACAACATAGGTATTGTGTCGGAAAAAGTGGAGTTTGGGGATCGGGCCAGTCTCTATTGGAATTAATCCCATATGATCTGTTGTTCACTTTACACAGTTTTCACTTGGTTTTCACTTTCCGAGGTACCCTGTGGGTTCAATTGACAGCCTAAATCGGGGTACTACTGTATATATATATATATATATATATATATATATATATATATATATATATATATATATATATATATATATATCGATAAAATCACACGGGAAAATGGAAACAACGGAGCACCTTGGCTTTCGTCTTTATTCAAGACATCTTGTGTGTGTGTATATATATATATATATATATATATATATATATATATATATATATATATATATATATATATATATATATATATATATATATATATATATATATATATATATATATATATATGTGAATTACACGAAAGCGCTTGGGAACTTCGTGTTTTCTTCTTTCCTGGTGGTTATCAGCATATACCTAGATCACGCGCACCTACAGTGATTTACTTGCATATATATATATATATATATATATATATATATATATACAGTGACCCCTCGTTTAACGAACGCCTCGGTTAACGAAATTTCGGTTAACGAACTGCCTTCCATAAGGATCTTCAATTCGGTTAACGAACAAAAATTCGGTTAACGAATTTCTTACCAACCGACCTCAACATGTTTTCTCTTGCACTGGCCGGGTAACCAGCTTTAGTGTCAGTCCGCCAATACATTAATCGGTTCTAGGGCTTAAATTCCTAACTATTTTAGTAAATATCAAGAAGTTTATACTATTCAATAATTTTAAAAGTTTAATATTCAATTTTTTAGTCATTTTAACAATTATTGAACATAATTGAAGGTAAAGTGACTAGTTTAAAGCGTAGCATCCAGCCTCTTAACACAGCAAACAGGCGTTAGTCTCTCTCTGTTTTCACTGGAGGTTACATCTTGCTTGAGACTCTCTTCAACTAAACGCTTTTTTTCTGTGTTTCCAAGCAAATTATTGGTCATTTTGAAATATATTTTACATATTGACAATATATAATGCAGTGCAGAGTTGATTTAAAGAAAATAATCTTGAAATACACCAAGAGAACTAAAATTTTATGGGTGAAATGGTGCCATGGGGAGACTTCTCTTCCACCCCAATGCCTTCTCTTCTTCCTTCTCCTCCACCCCTATTGTAATTCCCATCATCATCATCATCATCCAGGAGCCTTCTACATACACACCTCAAAGTAAGTGAACTTTTCTACCATTTTTGTTGAATTTAGGAAATTTTCGGTGAGCTGGAACCAACTACCCAAAAACCCATTGAAACAATGGTTTCGGTTAACGAACTTTTCGGTTAACGAACGACCTTCTGGAACGGATTGAGTTCGTTAACCGAGGGGTCACTGTATATATATATATATATATATATATATATATATATATATATATATATATATATATATATATATATATATATATATATATATATATATATATATATATATATATATATCTATATATATATATATATCTATATATATATATCTATATATATATATCTATCTATATATATATATATATCTATATATATATATATATATCTATATATCTATATATATATATATCTATATATCTATATATATATATATCTATATATCTATATATCTATATATATATATATCTGTATATATATATATATATATATATATATATATATATATATATATATATATATATATATATATATATATATATGCTGATAACCACCAGGAAAGAAGAAAACACGAAGTTCCCGAGCGCTTTCGTGTAATTCACATCTTCAGGGGTGAGTACAGACTAGACTGTCCTCACCCCTGAAGATGTGAACTACACGAAAGCGCTTGGGAACTTCGTGTTTTCTTCTTTCCTGGTGGTTATCAGCATATACCTAGATCACGCGCACCTACAGTGATTTACTTGCACATATATCTATATATCTATATATATATATATATATATATATATATATATATATATATATATATATATATATATATATATATATATATATATATATATATATATATATACAGTAAGTCCCCAAGTTACGTACATAATGGGGACCAAAAGGTTGTACTTAACTCGAAATGTACTTAAGTCGAAAATCCCCCAACCCTATAATGTTATCTGGAAAATCCTGTGCTGTTTTCCAATTATCACTCGCCGCCTCACCAGTCACTCGAACATTATGCAGCCTATTTCGCTCCTTGAATCGGTTAAACCACCCATGGCTAGCATTGAATGTCACAGTATCATCAGGGTGATCTTTCTTTAGGTCGTTGAAAAGACTTAGGGCTTTCTCCTGAATCATACTGAGACACAGAGGCTTACGTTTTTGTGTGCAGTCCTCGATCCACAGCGCAAGATATTTTTCCATTTCTTCCAGAACCTTCCCTCTTCTTTTAGTTATAATCGTAGATTGCATTGGCACTGCAGATTTCACATGTTCCTTGATCTTTTCTTTGCCCTTATCAATTGTATTAACAGTTGACCGACTCAGGTTAAATTTGCGGGCAACATTGGTCAACTTTTCACCACTTTCAAGCAGTTTTATTATGTCCATTTTTACCTCTAGTGAGATTGCTTGACGTTTCGTAGCACTCCCACTGGCTTCACCACTCTTACGCTTTACACCAGTCATTGCACACAGAGTAAAGTGTACAAAATAGGGCAGAAATTCACAGGAGAAGTACTGTATGCACAATGACCACACTTGTTGTTTTGGTGCGTCTAGCGTGTCGTCTGCATGGTCAGTGATAGTGGCGGCGCGGTGCGGCTGGCTCGCCCGCCAAATTCAAAAATTGCTCGCCCTTTTAAGACAATATTTTTGCAATTAAAGACTTCAGAAACGATGTACGTATTGGCCGTTTGTACGTAATTCGGATGTACGTAATTCGGGGACTAACTGTATATATATATATATATATATATATATATATATATATATATATATATATATATATATATATATATATATATATATATATATATATATGCTGATAACCACAAGGAAAGAAGAAAACACATGTTTTCTTCTTTCCTTGTGGTTATCAGCATATACCTGGATCACGCGCACCCACAGTGATTTACTTGTATATATACATATACCGTATATACAGTCAACCCTCGCTTTACGCGGTCAATTGAATCCAAAGAGGCCCGCGTAAAGTGAACAACATAACATATGGGATTAATTGAAATAGATACCGGGCAGACCCCCAAACTCCACTTTTTCCCGACACAATACTTACGTTTTAGTAAAAATAACATCTTAACTTTATGATGGTATGCACATACACATAATATAGAAGAGAACAATATGCTGTAGGTTAGGTTAGAAAAAATCAAGGTTAGGTTTAAAACTTACGTTAGTAGAAGAGATGGGTCGGCGTACGGGAATGGAGGCTGGTTCTAGGCAGAGGGCAGGCTACTGGCCCTCAGGTGAGTCATCATCACTGTCATCCACACTTATCAGTGCCTCCCTGACAAATCCCTCAAAGTCACTATCACTTTCATTGGCTTGGGCTGGCTGTGGTGGGTTGCAGGCGAAGAACTCGGTAATGCTTTTTTGACGGCTAGTGTTGATGTTGTATTGATACACCTTGATGTAGGGCTCCCTAGTCTGCAACAGCTGGGTAGTGAAGACTTCATACCGGTTATCGTCAGGGTCGTCGGAAAGGAGGAGCTTGAGATTCTCTACACACTCGATGACACCCCTTACATTAATGTGCGATAACTTGCGTTCTTCTTGGGATGACGCACCACCTGCCTCTTCACTGACGTCATCATCATCTAACTTCTCGTCGGCAGTCACATCAGGATCCCTTATCACCTCCATAATGTCGTCGTTGGTGGTCTTGGAGAAGCCTGCAGCTGTAACACTCTGCGCAGCTTCTCTGGCAAGCTCCACTGCTATTGCAACAGTCTGAACCTCACCAGTCACAGATTGACTCTGCCTCCCACCTGGAATACCTTGCAACACATGTCTCCATGCGTGACGAACCATTGCTACAGACAGCTGATCCCATGCCTCCACCAACAAGTTCACAGCTTTCTTGACGTTGGATTTTCTCGAAAAGTGTTTCACAAGTACTTTTTGCTCTGCCAACTGTTGTTCCTCGTCCTCTTCGCTCTTGCTATCGGTGTCACCCAGGTTCCGCAACTCATCCTTGGTGTTGGTATAGTTGTTCAGGAGCTTAAAATTCTTTGCAGAGAATGCAGCTTTCACATTGCAGATCAATTCTTGGTCCATGGGCTGAATTAATGACGTGTTGGGAGGAAGGAAGACCATTTTTACGTTGGGGTGACGATCCAACAGTAGGGGCGAGTGTCCTGGTGCGTTGTCATGCAGCAACAAAATCTTGAATGGAACATTCTTTTGTTCACAGAATTTCTTCACGTCGGGAACGAAACAGTCATCAAACCAGGAGAGGGACAGAGCAGTGAACATCCACGCCTTATGTCCGGTTAGCCAGTGGACATTTAGCTTGGTCATGTCCACGTTCTTGTAGGCGTGCGGCTTGTGGGCTGTGTGGATCACCGATAACTTGAGCTTATAAGTACCGGAGGCATTGGTGGTAAACAGGACGGTGATGCGCTCCTTCTGCAACTTCCGGCCCCGACACTTGCTGGCATTCTTCACAACGAAGGTCTTGGAAGGTACCTTTTTGTAAAACAGACCGGATTCGTCCATGTTAAACACCTGGTCGTCGGTGTACTGTCCTTCCTCCATAATCTCACGTAAAAACAGAGGAAAATCTCTAGCCGCAACACAATCAGCACTAGCTTCTTCACCACCAATGTTAATATTGGTGATCTTGTTCCTCTTCTTAAACCTCTGCAACCGCCCAGAAGAAGCATTGAAGGGTTTGGGCTCAGCAATTCCCATCTTACGTGACACTGCAGCATACAGTTCACGTACTCCTTAATTGAGCGCGTGTCCACCGCCATGTTCCGTCTTGCCTGACAAATCAAGTAGCTCACAAGTAATTTCTCCTTCTTGAGAAGCACCTGGTTGTGGCAATACTTGATCATAGAAGCACCTGTAGACTTTGTGATGTTCATGTTCTCCTTTATCTTGACTGCATCCTTCTTGATCGTCCGGATTGTAGATTCGTTAACACCATGCTGGCGCGCGAGATCAACCTGTCTTGTTCCTTTCTCCAACTCTTGGATGATCTTGTATTTAATTTTGTAGCTTAGGAAACGTCGTATCTTCTTTGGCTTAGGGCGGCTGGGTCCAGGTAATGCAAGGTTTCTTTGTGGTGGTGGTGGTGGTCCGGTGGAAGCCATTCTTATGGAACAATGGATACCGATATACGCGGTGTAACCGGGAGGGGTGTAACTGATGCTGGTAGGTCAACGGGCTCGAACGCTCCCTCGGCGGGGCACGTCATATTACATTAAACCAATCGCAGCTAGCGGGGGAGGGAGGTAAGGATGCTTGGCCCAATCACAGTCCGATACATCATATGACATCACCGATAATGCAACAAAGACATACACTGTGCAACCTACTTGCGCCGCTTACCCAATATGGCGGGAGGTTTGAATCCAAAAATGGCGCGGTGCGAGAGGACCGTCAGCCGCTCTCAGCGTAAAAGAGTACACGCACCGCGTAAAGCGAGCATTCCGTGTTCGGCAGGGTACTGCGTAAATGTGAAAACGTGTAAAAAAAAAAAAAAAGCGTAAAGCGGGCTAATACTGTATAGTGATTTAAGGGTGATTTAGGGTTTTTTAGGAGTGTTTCTGACGTCATGCGTTTTTTGGCTTTACATTGTATGTACTTTTCCTGTGAGTTGGAACCAATTGCCCAATATCCCATTGGAATAATAGATTCAGTTAAAGAAATTTTTGGTTACAAACGACTCTGTGGAACTAATCGTGTTCGTTAATCGGGGGTCCACTGTACTGTACTGTGATTATTTTGATCATGCATACATTGATAGAAAATAAATCAGAATTACATACATACATACATACATACATACATACTGGACATACAGGGGGTCCCTGGGTTACGAACGGGTTCCGTTCCTAAGGACGTACACTTAAGTTGGATTTGTATGGAAGTTGGAACACAAATTACGTGCATACCGTACTTACTGTACAGAACAATGTTTGAAATCTCACTATATCATAACCTAAGTCCTTATATACATCTAAAATCACTTAATTTAAGAGAAAAGAACTAGAATGACAAAATACAATTAATGAAAGTAAAAAATTAGTCATTAGGTAAATTTCAAGTTTAACCCCGTTTGTAAGTCGGGGACCCCCTGTATAGAATTTGGGATGTACGGTGGTTCGGAAAAGCAGGACAAATGATGGGTGGGATTAAGATCTTAAGATCACAATTTGGTATAACAGCTTTATAATTTCTGTGCATCATTTCCATATCAGTTTAGAATACAGTTCGTCCCCGAATTACGTACATCCGAATTACGTACAAACGGCCGATACGTACATCGTTTCTGAAGTCTTTAATTGCAAAAATATTGTCTTAAAAGGGCGAGCAATTTTTAAATTTGGCGGGCGAGCCAGCCGCACCGCGCCGCCACTATCACTGACCATGCAGACGACACGCTAGACGCACCAAAACAACAAGTGTGGTCATTGTGCATACAGTACTTCTCCTGTGAATTTCTGCCCTATTTTGTACACTTTACTCTGTGTGCAATGACTGGTGTAAAGCGTAAGAGTGGTGAAGCCAGTGGGAGTGCTACGAAACGTCAAGCAATCTCACTAGAGGTAAAAATGGACATAATAAAACTGCTTGAAAGTGGTGAAAAGTTGACCAATGTTGCCCGCAAATTTAACCTGAGTCGGTCAACTGTTAATACAATTGATAAGGGCAAAGAAAAGATCAAGGAACATGTGAAATCTGCAGTGCCAATGCAATCTACGATTATAACTAAAAGAAGAGGGAAGGTTCTGGAAGAATTGGAAAAATATCTTGCGCTGTGGATCGAGGACTGCACACAAAAACGTAAGCCTCTGTGTCTCAGTATGATTCAGGAGAAAGCCCTAAGTCTTTTCAACGACCTAAAGAAAGATCACCCTGATGATACTGTGACATTCAATGCTAGCAATGGGTGGTTTAACCGATTCAAGGTGCGAAATAAGCTGCATAATGTTCGAGTGACTGGTGAGGCGGCTAGTGCTGATTGGAAAACAGCACAGGATTTTCCAAAGAAACTCGCGGAAATTATCGAGTTACGTATATTTCGAGTTAAGTACAACCTTTTGGTCCCCATTATGTACGTAACTTGGGGACTTACTGTATATGTTCCAGTTAGCTCTTTTAACTTCTGTGTACTGCATTCAAGGTTCATGAATTAGATGGATGGATTAAATAAATCTAGTGTCCATATCTTAAATGCCCCTTTAATTTTGTAATTAATGAAAAAATTTACTAGGTTTGTTATGTACAGAATTTTTTTGCTTTTACCTTCTATTTCAATGAGTTCCATCCCACAGCTGGGCTGAAGTGGTAGAAAATATACATGCTAACCATGGGTTTGTTCATAAACTCATAATGATACAAAAGCTTGGACTTAGGAATGTTTTCTGTGGAAGAGGAAAGTTGCCATTTCTCATATTATAATGTATTTTTGTTACTTTAGCTTTAATTTTTGTAGGGCACACAGCATATCTATTCTTGTTATACCTACATCTTGGCAATTTCTTGACTTCATTGTGAAGTTTTTTATTTATGCACCTTTTTAAATCTCATTGAAATGCTTTGAAACTGTTTATGTATGATGGGTAAGTTTATTTAATTCATTAATTTTGCACCTTAGAATATTACTGAAGAAATCTGGCACAAGAATCCCACGTGTGGAGCTGGAGGAAATAGGGCCATCAATGACCCTACAAATTAGAAGAAACAAATTTGCTTCAGAGGACTTGATGAAGAGAGCCTGTAGACAACCTAAGCAACTTAAGGTAACCTGTGAAAAAAGTGAAATTTTTATAATAAATGGCTCTTAAAACCTATAAAATTAATATCAGTAGGCATAGTGCAATAACAAAATGACCATTACATTTATACAGAATATTACTTTCATTATCCCACTGTTCTTCCATATCCTAGAGCAGTGATTCCCAAACACAGGGTTGCATAGAGCTCATGCGTTGACTACCCTCCCAAGGGTTTTGGACAGTTGAGATCCTCAGCCACACTGAGTCAAGCAAATTTCAACCTGCACCAACTGAACATGTGGTTAATAGCGAACAATATTTCTATAACCAAATCATACTGGTTGAGTCTGCTAATTATACTAGACAAAAAGACATCCACTATCCCATTTTACTCTTTACTCATGATAATTCATAATATGTAGACAATATTTTGCATAATAATGTCATCTAATTATAAATTGACATTTCATCAGATTACTTCGACAGACTTGTAGATATTACACCGACAGATCACCAAAATACATTGTCATATTAAATTATCCATGATAATCAGACACATAATATCAACAGTGTCATATATTTAATACAACAAGGTAGGTAAAACAATAACATCAAGTTGAAGGCTTGATACATGCTTACAAAATACCAATAAAGCTCACAAACAGTCTTCTAGTAATATGGCATTCCATTTTCGATAATGCTACCGTGTATATGAGGCGTTCATTAATGCAAGGATAATCGTGCCAAAACCAAGTTTTGAGAAAAAAGGTTTAAAATTTGCACATATTCAAAACATCATAGGACCCCCAAAAATTCATCAATTCTGTTCCACGAGGTTTCATTTTAAATGGGATTTAATGCAGAATGTAATCCTTGTAATAAATGAAGTGTGATCTTTGATTTTAGTGCACATTGATGTCAAATAATGAAATGGTGTGAAATTAACTCTCGCACACAAGATATGTTTTAAGTTTTCCATTTCCAACGCTTCTCAGTTTAACTTTGCTTACAGTGGAGTGAACATCGAGTTTGTTGGTCTCTTGAATATTTTTGCATTTTTTCATTAAAAATATTGGTCATTCTGAAATTTAGTTAATGTATTGATAATATAGTTTCAGGATGACTTCTCTAGTTTTGTAACTAACATTCCTTTGTATGAACCCAAGTAAGGCAGGCTGTGATTGGTCGCTGGGCCACTGGCGAGTTTGACATTGCTTTACTCTCTCCAGACACTGAAATTACCACAGGCAATACAGAGATGCCTAGAGTTTTACACCATATGGTTCACTGGGATTTTGCCAGTAAACCAAAAGCGAACTCGTCATACCATCCTGTGTCATAGTAGAACGAAACTTTCTGAAATGAATGGTACAAGATCACATTTAAGTTCGGGTGGCGAGGTCGCCCTTGCATTAATCAATGCCTCATATATTGTAATATTATCAGTGTTATTAATGTTTGCCCTATTGACTTGCATATTTTTGTAAAATATATGTATGGACACACTTTGTCTAACTGTAGAAGGTGTCTTGATATTGTTTCAATGATATTCTTTTTTACGAAACTGATTCGTATGATTCCTAATTGTTTTGAGTTTTGAACTCTGTTCAAAATAAATTGAAAAGTAGTGGGAGTAAAGTGCAAAAAGGGCCATTAAGAATTTTTGGCAACGAAATGTCCCTTATTGAGAAGGTTTACTGTACATGTATGTATCTTTCAAAATACTTTTTTCCCTCTCATGTTATAATACATTGCATTTATGTTTTGTTGGTTGCATGATTAAAATTCAGAAAGTTTGTTGAATAAGATTTTTTAAGGAAACTTTATGATTAACCAGAAAATTTGTGTATAATGATTTTGTATTTAATTTTTCAGGCTAATAAGGTGAAGAATGTCAGCAAAAACGTATTTGGAACGAAGCTTGGCCGCGTACATATGACCAAACAGGACATGGGTAAATTACAGACACGTAAAATGAAAGGACTCAAGAAAGCAACCCAGAAGAAAGATGAAAATTCCAAGAAATCCCCAGGTGAAGAATCGAAAACATCTGTACCAATGGATATTGACCTGTAAGCAGTTGTATAGTGTTTGGAACATGCGAGACCCATTTTTGCGAAACTTTAGAAAACAGTAAGGTGTTTATAATTTTATCTCGTTAACCCTTTCTGCAGTGTTGTTTTTCAGTGCTTATCATATTGGATTTATTTAAAGAATTATAATGGTAAATTAATTCAGGATAGTTTAACGAAAAAAGTAAATGGGCTGGTTCCCAGAAGTGTCAATTATCACCAAAATGTAAAATTAGGAATTTGGCCTTTTCTAATACTTTCCAATATCCAAAGGAAGTATGCTGATATTTTCTTTACCTTGAAGATACTTACTTGGGCTGATCATATTTAGAAAGGTGACTTTCAGCAAAGTTAGACTGAATACAAATTCATAGTCACATACTACATGTAGTAGAGCATTGTGATTCCATTGGTTTTTCAGCTGCAATCATCTGATAAAAGTAACATTTGATCAGTGATAACTGTCACAACTGCCCAGCGACACAATCATCTAGTAGTACTTAATGATTTCAATGTGAGGTTTTTAAAGAATGCATGGTCATGGGAATCAACTCGATAAAATTATACAGACTGTATTGTTCCAAATGCAATTCAGAGAGGTTCAATGTCTGTCATTTTATCCTGGATTTTCTGGTTCAGAAGATGACCATGGCAGTGCACATAATTACCAAGTGGAAAACATTCCTTCATCCGTGCAGCTAATCATTTTCTTTCGCCTCACATGTTTGAAGCTTCATCAATGTTCTTCAACTCCAAATTAAGGTTTTTGGTAGCACTTTTCACTAATTCATACATGGCTTCACTTTCGGTACTCACTGTTGGATACAATCCAGCAAAGGTTTCCATAGTTCCCATGAAATACATACCTCAAACATAGCAAAACCTGTTCTGTGCTGCTAATGTCTGATGTTTCATCCAAGATAATTGCATATTGCCTACTGTTATGTACATCAGATGTAATTCATTCAAGAACAAGACTTTGCCATGATTTCTAGCAACTCATTTTGGATAACAAGTGATGTCCACTGGGTGGTGTAATTTGCTGAGGATTAATGTTGAAATCTAATTGGCGGATGAAAGACAAGTTTCATGATGTCACGGCCATACTGTTAGTCTATTGCCTGCTGAAAGTCACATTATGTGATGTCACAGTATACATCACACAAACAGACGTACGAACATACACAGTAACTCAGAATAGCCCCTGGAGGGCTCTCAGCTCATAAATTCTGAGACACCGCATGGGAAGTGCAAATTTTAAAATCTAAATGATATTAGCCATGTTAATTGCAGCGCTTGCCCGAATCACTGATATACTGTTGCCTGGATTTTTTGTCTTCTCAGAGTTGGGGGGTTGCAGCCCCCCCCCCCCCCCCACCTTGTACACCCATGAGTATACTGAAAAATAAGAAAGATATCCTATATCTAAAATTATCTACAAACAAATTTGTTATCGCTATATTACTTTGTGTTGTACATGCTTTATATATGTTTACTGCACTGGCATTTTCTTTTATTTAAACCTAGTGTGATATTTTGTACCCCAAAGCATGGCACAACACAAAAGGGAGGCTTATTAATACATTGTCTACAGTAATTAGGTAGTTTGCTGCATTGTATGCAAAAAGCCATAGAGAGCATTAACTATGAAATGTTTACCACCAATAAAAAGTTAAGTAGATCTAATTTTACATGTTCAGTTATGAACAAAAAGAGTTTGGCAGGCAGGGAGGGAGGTAGATGGAGACTTGGAAACATTGCATAGAGATGACGATTGAAAATTTGATTTTCTTTCCTTACCACAAATTGATTTTTTAGTTTAATTATGGGGCAGGAGCAGCTAACACTCCTTCCTTGTCAAATTCTATTTGTCCATAGCTGTACCTCTGGTGCTTGGGATTGGGGGGCATAAGAGGCACAGGTTATGTGCTGTGCTGTAAGCCAGTCTGGGTTTGGACCATTTGGTTACTTCTGTTTACCTGTTGTAATCACTGATGAATGGTCCTGGAGATTCAACGCTGGAGGTAAACTAGAAGTTACAACAAGAAATGTTTTTGGGATAAGTTTGCAAACCCAAATGGTCTTTTCTCCTTTTATTAAGAAAATAATCCATGCACAATTAATGTATGATATCACCGTAACTAACACTTATGTGTCCACTTGAGAGTGGACTGTCGATACTTCTCTCCTGTGTGTGTCCATATGAGCATATTTCTGACAGTTTCAGCTATAGAGAGTTTTTATTGTCGGAAAAACTCAGTGGTGTGACCACCCGAACTAGAACTACACTGACTCAAGTCAGTCTGTAGCAATGACTAAAAGACGAGACAGGAAGTTTGCTGCAGCAGTTATAGTGTAACAAATTTTACTGTAACATGTTTTAATGTAACAAATTTTATGTAACAAATTACTCTTTATTGTCTTTTTAATTCCTTTTATTTAATTATCTATTTATTTCACTTACTCTTTCTTTTACTTATTCCTGCTATTCTTTCTTGTTATACTCGTGAGAGGTGGATAGGGTGAGGGAGGTAATTGTCTATGGTTGCGGTCGGTTGGCCCTCACACCAGCCAGGGGAGACTCAGGGAAGCTGGTTAGGGGAATCAAGATACAATACTTCACAAAGGGGAAACACAGGATAGTTATTGTATATAGGACTCACCATATTACTGCATAATACCAAGACATTTATAACACATCACTCTTTCTTAATGAGGGAGGGATGAATTAGGACTCTCATTAACGGTTACTGTATTTATTTAATACTTTATATTAGGGTTTAACAGTTACACTTCAAAACAATAAACTTATGCTCCTAGCTAGTTAAACTGGGACCATGTATCTCACAACAAATGGGAACTTAGGATTTACCAAATAAAATACACCCAAATACCTGCCATGTCGCCACCACTGACGTCCCACACCTCCCTACACAAAATTCCAACACAGACTCTGCTCTTCAAACTGCGTCAGCCCACAATGGACGCCACAACATTCATGACGTCACGCCTCACTGGCATTCTCATTGGTCGAAGACAGGCATAAGGCCTTCATACTATTGGCGACAACTCTCAGGCGGCGGGAAACTCATGACAATGTTACAATACTTCCTCCTGGTCGTTTATATGAAAGTTTGTGAGATGTTCACAAAATATTTCAAAAATTTTCATTCCTAATCCTAGCTAGGAATATCTAAAATTAATTTGCACATTAAATTAACAACATAAATCATGTTTCTCAATATTTGTACATTCAATAAAAAGAATCCGCAATGAAAGCACAGTTGAGTCTGGATTTACGTGGTTTTTGTTTACGCGTTTGGTCATTTACGCGGTGCCTTGCCCGAATGAAATGCTTTAATTCGCGGTAAATTTGGTCATTTACGCGGGTGAAGTATAATTTGTTTATTTACTGAAGATATTTGTTTTAGCTCAAAAAATTGATACAAATTACCCGGCCAGAATATAATTTACATTGCTGGAATTCTTATAAGATGTGATTATTTTAAATATAAACATCATGGAATTTGCATTAGACATAAATTTTAGATCTAATGTAAGAATTTTTATTAGAAAGAGTCAAAATTTTATCTTTTGTGCAAAAATATATGACGTTTATATTCAAAATATTTCTGGTCTTGCAAGGAATCCAGCAATGTCAATTATATTATCCTAACTTTAGTCTGAGGTATTATTTATTACTAAAAATTTTAGCCTAATGTTTTCACCCAAACATTTCTCTGGTAGGGAGGGAAGGTTGGGGGTAGGGAGAGAGGGAGGGAGGGAGGGACCCAGCAAGTGTGGGAAGAGGGGGGGGGGAAGCGGAGGTGGGGTATTTTGATTGACAGATAGTGTCTGGGTGAAGTATCTCGTATTTTTCTATTTTTCGGCTTAAAAGACGCACTTTTTATGACAAAAATATACCTCGAAAATTACCATGCGTCTTCCAGGACACTAGTCGATGAGTTGTAGCACAGGTTTTTGAAATCAGACCCTTACAAAGACTGTTACCTCATTACAGTACTTAACAATTACAAGTATTCTCTATACAGTACTATAAAACTATTGATTTAACTCATATTGTTGATATATTGCAAAAAATAAAATAAATAAACCCTTGCTGCTGTGTGGTTTGTTTACTAATGGCAGTGGTGCGGCAGCGCCATCTATTGAGGAATTGCTAAAGGTTGTCTGCTGGTCTCAATGCAGGAATGTTTGTTTCTTTATATGTAGGCTCTCATATTTGGACACCTATTTACAGTAGGCTCTCATATTTGGACATCTATTTACAGTAGGCTCTCATATTTGGATACCCAGTTAGACTGTAAAAACCCCACAAAATTAAAATCTTCAAAATTTAAATACAACTTCGTCATCCAGGTCAAAACACACACACAACATCATTGGCTGTCCTTATGTTTTAAACTTTATTACCACTGGTGGGTAGAATTTTTTTTTAATTCAGAAACATTAATTAAAACATATATGAACAGTAAATAAGTGTTGCTTTCATATTCTTATGTAGAGTAATGATATGTTTACACATGTGCTCACTTACATATGTGATCTCACTTTTTTTTGTACCCTTAATTGTTAGCTACTTCCATTGTTCCATTTATTAACAATAAATAACATTACTTAAAACAACCATACTAATTTTACTACAGCTACAACCAGGGTCTTATTTTCTTCAGCTTTATATGTAGAACCAACTGGTTTTGTAAACAACAAAAACAATGATGTCTTGTCTCCTCATGTGTTTTAATATCCTTCATATTGTTAATGAATTGTATTGTTCAATTTGCACACATAAACAATAATTCAATCAAAAAGAAATTCAGAAACATTAATTAAAACATACATGAACAGTAAATAAGTGTTGCTTTCATATTCTTATGTAGAGTAATGATGATATGTTTACACATGTGCGCACTTACATACACAATCTCACTTTTTTTTACCCTTAATTGTTAGCTACTTCCATTGTTCCATTTATTAACATTAAATAACATTACTTAAAACAACCATATTAATTTTTTTACATTAATTTTAATACAGCTACAGTGGAGGACTTATTTTCTTCAGTTTTATAATTATGTAGAACCAATCAGTCACTGGTTTTGCAAAAAACCAGTTGTTTTTTACTTTTATTTTGTTTTTAAATAAAGATTTTTTATTTTATATAGACGTTGATATACACGTTTACATTTACTTACCTTCTACTGTTGGAAAATATTTCCCTTCGTTGTCATACCGACAAAACAAGAGAAAGAATGTAAACACTACAGCCCCTAAGATGTGGAGGTGACCAGGTGTATAAAATGAGTGCTGTATTAAAGATTTTACCTTATACAGATTTTTTTTTTAAATTGATGAAAATGATGACTGATAAGCAGTTATAAGTGATGATATTCAAAGAGGTGTGTGTATTTGTGCCAAAAGGGCTGTATATCAAGCAACGGTTTCACTGGTGTAGGTATTGGGCAGCTAATGTACCAAACAAGGAGGTACTACCGTCTGGGAAGGTATTGGAAGCATAATGTATTGTCTAATCGTAGACCCTGCTGCTATGTGACCAAGTCCCAGGTTGATGATCTGACTTTCTGCAGGGTCTCAATTGTTTCTCTTACTTTGACAACACAACATACATACATACAGGTATATTGTTTCTCAACTCTTGATATTTTTTTTTCATTTTTGTATTTCTTTATTATTATTAATATTATTATTACATTTATGCCCCCTAGGCCCCAATGAGGGTCAGTGATCTGTGCCCAGGTGTGCTAAAACCAGTATTTCTTTTTTTTTTTAGAATTTCATTTCCAAAATCAGGGTGCGTCTTCCACGATGCAGAGTCTTCCAAGCCGAAAAATACGGTAATTTGTTTATTTACTGAAGATATTTGTTTTAGCTCATAAAATTCATACAAATTACCCGGCCAGAATATAATTTGCATTGCTGGAATTCTTATAAGATTGTGATTATTTTAAATATAAACATCATGGAATTTGCATTAGACATACAAATTTTAGATCTAATGTAAGAATTTTGATTAAAAAGAGCCAAAATTTTATCTTTTGTGCAAAATATATGACGTTTATATTCAAAATATTCCTGGTCTTGCAAGGAATCCAGCAATGTCAATTACAGTGGGGTATGCTATAACGAACGGATCCTACTACGAATATTCCTATAACGAACGGTTTTACCTATAAAATTGAGAATGCTATAACGAACGAAACTCCTACAACGAACATTATTTAAAATTTTTTTTTTTTTTTTTTTTTTTTACTAATTTATTGTTTTTTTATTACAAGTATTAATGATATTCTTTATTTCAGGGGTCTAGATGCATATTTATGCACTTTTTTGCAATTTTTACAATTTTATATTATATTTTTCAGTGTTAAGTGGTTGTATTTGGGGGCCTGGAACGGATTAATCCTATAACGAACGAATGCTATAACGAACAAGGTTCTAGAACCAATTAGATTCGTTATAGCATACCCCACTGTATATTATCCTAACTTTAGTCTGAGGTATTATTTATTACTAAAAATGTAAGCTTTCTGTTTTCACCCGAATATTTCTCAGAGAGAGAGCCAACGAGCGTGGGAAGATTGGGGGGCGGGGGGGGGAGTTGAGTCCATTATTTGAATGGACATTAACTGGTGACTGTATTTCTCTTAAATATTAATTGTGTGTGCATACCATCATAAAATTAAGATGTTATTTTTACTACAACGTAGGTATTGTGTCTGAAAAAGTGGGGTTTGGGGGTCGTCCCAGTCTCTATTTCAATTAATCCCATATGTTCTGTTACCGTATATCTCGGCCTATAAGGCGTCGGGGTGCATAAGACGGCCCCCCCAAATTTCCATTTAAAAAGTAGCTTTTGAGCTCTATTCGCTTTATAAGACCGGTACCCCAAATGTGATACCTACCCACTGACCCAGTAGTCCTTTACCAACCATCCTTGGTTTTTTAAAATAAGGCCAATTCACTTCAAGTAATGTCATCAAATGTTACCCGCTGGTGTAGTGTAAACACTAGTGACGTCACTGAAGCGTCTGCTATTTACCGGTAACTGGAACTAATGTCGGTGTCGAGTAAAATTTTTCCATTTACTTGAAATGGATTTACTGATTTATTCGTTTATTTATTTATAATATACTGTAACATATTAAACACACTGCAAGTATTTTCTTTAATTTATACGCTTGCTTCGCACGAGACGAGCGGTGGTGGGAGTGTTACCTCGTCTCGGTGGTGGGACTGTGTTCCCACTGTTTATACAACAGCTACCACCGTATTCTAATTGTGGTGTTTCATTAGGATTTGAGTGAAAAAGGTTATGTATATATATATAATATATATATATATATATATATATATGTACTTCATTTTTAGTCCATTTAACACGCGGACTTTGAACATACAATCAACGACCTCACCAGCAAGGATTATATATATATATATATATATATATATATATATATATATATATATATATATATATATATACTTCATTTTTAGTCCATATAACACGCGGACTTTGAACATATAATCAACGACCTCACCAGCAAGGAATCGAACCCTCGACCTACTGGGTGGCCCTAGGGAACGCTTACCGGCTAGGCCACAAGGACACTAAAAGCAGTTCTAGACTCTGTTATATTTCACACAAAGCCTGTTCATCGAGCTGATGGCGCCGTGAACCTCATTGGGAAACTGCCCGTGCCTCATATGTGGTGTCAGTAGCATTTTACCGAATCCAGCTGGTATGAAACGCGAGGTACATATATATACTTCATTTTTAGTCCATATAACACGCGGACTTTGAACATATAATCAACGACCTCACCAGCAAGGAATCGAACCCTCGACCTACTGGGTGTGACTAGGGAACGCTTACCGGCTAAGACACTAAAAGAAGTTGGGTGAAAAAACTAAATTTTAACATTTAGTATTAAATAATACCTCAGATTAAAGTTAGGATAATACAATTGACATTGCTGGATTCCTTGTAAGACCAGGAATATTTTGAGTATAAATGTCATGTATTTTGCACAAAAGATAACATATTTACTCAGTGAACATTATATCTAAAAATTTTATGTCTAATGCAAAATATATGATGTTTATATTCAAAATGATCATCAAATTGTAAGAATTCCAGCAATATAAATTATATTCTGGCCGGGTAATTTGTATGAATTTTATGAGCTAAAATAAAAATCTTCAGTTAATAAAAAAAAAAAATATTCTTCACACGGTAACAGATGGTCAGTAGCCCCTCCCTCCCTCCCTCCCCCCCTCCCCCCCCCCCCACCCCCCACCAACGTCCCTACTAGATAAATGTGTGGGAATACCAGACTGTTTACCTTTTTAGTAATAAATAATAAATCAGACTAAAGTTAGGGTAATATAATTGACATTGCTGGATTCCTTGTAAGACCAGGAATATTTTGAATATAAATATCATATATTTTGCACAAAAGATAACATATTTACTCAGAATAAACATTATATCTAAAATTTGTATGTCTAATGCAAAATCTATGATGTTTATATTCAAAATGATCATCATATTGTAAGAATTCCAGCAATGTAAATTATATTCTGGCCGGGTAATTTGTATGAATTTTATGAGCTAAAACAGGCAGTCAGGCAGGGTGGCGGGTGGGGCAAATCTAAAAATAGCGTCTCAAGCCGGACACTTACTGCGTATATGTGGAAAAAACCTGCGTTAAGTGAAAGTTCAGCTCTGGCGAGGCACCGTGTATACGGTAAAACGCACTAAGTGAAACCGCGTTAGGCGGGGTAATACTGTATATATATATATATATATATATATATATATATATATATATATATATATATATATATATATATAATATATATATGTACGATATATATATATATATATATATATATATATATATATATATATATATATATATATATGTATAATATATATATATGTATAATATATATATATGTACGATATATATATATATATATATATATATATATATATATATATATGTATGTATAATATATATATATGTATAATATATATATATATATATATATATATATATATATATATATATATATATATATATATATATATATGTATAATATATATATGTACGATATATATATATATATATATATATATATATATATATATATATGTATGTATAATATATATATGTACGATTATATATATATATATATATATATATATATATGTATAAATATATGAATATATATATATATATATATATATATATATATATATATACAGTAAGTCCCCAAGTTACGTACATAATGGGGACCAAAAGGTTGTACTTAACTCGAAATGTACTTAACTCGAAAATCCCCCAACCCTATAATGTTATCTGGAAAATCCTGTGCTGTTTTCCAATCAGCACTCGCCGCCTCACCAGCCACTCGAACATTATGCAGCTTATTTCGCACCTTGAATCGGTTAAACCACCCATTGCTAGCATTGAATGTCACAGTATCATCAGGGTGATCTTTCTTTAGATCGTTGAAAAGACTTAGGGCTTTCTCCTGAATCATAATGAGACACCACAACAGGGGTCAAAACCTTACCAGGTACCGGCGCGCCACAGGACGGTCTGCACTCACACCTCACTCGACGTGAGTTCCGACCGGCAAAAGTAGCCGATTCGTTGTTCCGACCGGCAAAAGTCGCCGATGCGTTAATTTCATGTTTATGCATTTCTGTAGAGATGTTGTATTAAACATACTACAAATTGTACTATTGACTCAAACTTTTAATATCCTTGTGTTTTAACTGAATGTTTTCTCGAAGTCTACTTTTAAATTTACTCCATGGATAAAACGAAAAGATGAACGAAATAACCATCGCTGTGCGCGAGACCTGGAGTAAACAAACGTCCTGTACAGCGCCGTCCTCTCTGGGACCGGCGCGCCAGAGGACGGTAAGCTTTTGAACACTACTCCTCCCACTGGCTTCACCACTCTTACGCTTTACACCAGTCATTGCACACAGAGTAAAGTGTACAAAATAGGGCAGAAATTCACAGGAGAAGTACTGTATGCACAATGACCACACTTGTTGTTTTGGTGCGTCTAGCGTGTCGTCTGCATGGTCAGTGATAGTGGCGGCGCGGTGCGGCTGGCTCGCCCGCCAAATTTAAAAATTGCTCGCCCTTTTAAGACAATATTTTTGCAATTAAAGACTTCAGAAACGATGTACGTATCGGCCGTTTGTACGTAATTCGGTGTACGTAATTCGGGGACGAACTGTATATATATATATATATATATATATATATATATATATATATATATATATATATATATATATATATATATATACTTCATTTTTAGTCCATTTAACACGCGGACTTTGAACATACAATCAACGACCTCACCAGCAAGGAATCGAACCCTCGACCTACTGGGTGTGACTAGGGAACGCTTACCGGCTAGGCCACAAGGACACTAAAAGCAGTTCTAGACTCTGTTATATTTCACAAAAGCCTGTTCATCGAGCTGATGGCGCCGTGAACCTCATTGGGAAACTGCCCGTGCCTCGTATGTGGTGTCAGTAGCATTTTACCGAATCCAGCTGGTATGAAACGCGAGGTACATATATATACTTCATTTTTAGTCCATTTAACACGCGGACTTTGAACATTATATATATATATATATATATATATATATATATATATATATATATATATATATATATATATATATATATATATATATATATATAATGTATTATATATACAATGGGGTATGCTATAACGAATCTAATTGGTTCTAGAACCTTGTTCGTTATAGCATTCGTTCGTTATAGGATTAATCCATTCCAGGCCCCCAAATACAACCACTTAACACTGAAAAATATAATATAAAATTGTAAAAATTGTAAAAAAGTGCATAAATATGCTTCTAAACCCCTGAAATAAAGAATATCATTAATACTTGTAATAAAAAAAAAATAAATTAGTAAAAAAAAAGAAAAAAAAATTCGTTGTAGGAGTTTCGCTCGTTATAGAATTCTCAATTTTATAGGTAAAACCGTTTGTTATAGGAATATTCGTAGTAGAATCCATTCGTTATAGCATACCCCACTGTATATATATATATATATATATATATATATATATATATATATATATATATATACAGTCAATCCTCATATTACGCGGTTACTGTAACCCGGAGGGTCCCGCGGAAAGTGAGGAACGCGTAAAGTGAACAACATAACATGGGATTAATTGAAATGGAGTCCAGGCCGATCCCCAAACTCCACTTTTTGACGACACACAACTATGTTGTAGTAAAAATTTTATCTTAACTTTATGATGGTATGAAAAAACAAGTAATATGGAAGAGGTTAGGTTCGGAAAGATAAAGGTTAACATAGGAAAAATGAAGGTTACCTTAGAGAAACTAAAAGTTAGGTGGCACACTTACGGTAGTAGAAGAGATGGGTCGGCATACGGGGATGGAGGCTGGTTCCGAGGCAGAGGGCAGATTACTGGCCCTCACGTGAATCACCATTACTAGGTGAATCATCATCACTGTCACTTACAGTTGTCAGGGCTTCCCTGACAAATCCCTCAAAGTCAACTTCACTGTCACTATCACTGGCTTGGGCTGGCTGTGGTGGGTTGCGGGTGAAGAAATCTGTTATGCTTTGCTGACGGCTGGCGTTGATGTTGTCGTGATACACCTTGATGTACGGCTCCATAGCCTGCACCAGCCGGTTATGGAAGACTTCATAGCGGTCATCGTCATTGTCGCGGGAAAGGAAGGACTTCATCTTCTCTGCACACTCCATGGCACCCTTAATATCACTATGACTTAAATTGTGTTCTTCGGAGACTGCCGCACCTTCTTCCTCCTCTTCACTGACGTGTTCTTCTTCCAACATCTCGTCGGCAGTCACTTCAGGATTTCTGATCACCTCCAGGATGTCGTCGTTGGTGGTCTCGGAGAAGCCTGGAACTGTAACAGTCTGCGCAGCTTCTCTGGCAAGGTCCACTGCTACTGCAACAGTCTGAACCTCACCAGTCACAGATTGACTCCTCCTCTCGCCTGGTATTCCATGCAACACATGTCTCCATGCGTGACGAATTGTAGCAATAGACAGCTGATCCCATGACTCCACCAAGATGTCCACAGCTTTCTTGATGTTAAATACTCTCTAGAATTGTTTGAAGAGTATTTTTTGCTGTTCTAATCGTTGTTCCTCATCTTCTTCGCTCTTGCTATCGGTGGTGGTGTCACTCAGGTCACGCAACTCTTCCCTGGTGTTGGTGTAGTCGTTCAGGAGCTGGAATTTTTTTGTTGAGAATGCAGCTTTCACATTGCAAATCAACTCCTGGCCCATGGGCTGGATTAAAGACGTAGTGTTGGGAGGAAGGAAGACCACTTTTACGTAGGGGTGACGATCTAGCAGTAGGGGCGAGTGTCCTGATGCGTTGTCCAGCAGCAACAAAATATTAAATGGGACATTCTGTTGCTCACAGATTTTCTTTACATCGGGAACAAAACAGTCATCAAACCAGGAGAGGGACAGTGTAGAGAACATCCATGCCTTACGTGCTGTCAGCCAGTGGACATTTAGCTTGGTCATGTCCATGCTCTTGTAGGCGTGCGGCTTGCGGGCTGTGTGGATCACCGATAACTTGAGCTTACAGGTACCGGAGGCATTGGTGGTAAACAGGACGGTGATGCGTTCCTTCTGCATTTTCCGGCCCCGAATCCTGCTGGCATTCTTCACAATGTAGGACTTGGAAGGTAGTTTTCTCCAGAAATGTCCAGATTCGTCCATGTTAAACACCTGGTCGTCACTGTACTGTCCTTCCTCCATAATCTCACGTAAAAACGGGGGAAATTCCCGAGCCGCAGCACGATCAGCACTCGCTTCTTCACCACCAATGTTTATATTGGTGATCTTGTTCCGGATCTTAAACCTCTGTAACCACCCAGAGGAAGCATTAAAGGGTTTGGGCTCTGTAATTCCCATCTTTCGTGCCACTGCCATGTACAGTTCACGTGCGTAGTCCTTCACAGAGCGCGTGTCGACCGCCATGTTCCGTCGCGCCTGACGCACCAAGTACCTTACAAGTAATTTTTCTGTCTTGAGAAGCACCTGGTTGTGAAAATACTTGATCATAGAAGCACCTGTAGACTTTGTGATCTTCATGTGCTCCTTTATCTTGGCTGAATCCTTCTTTATAGTCCGGATCGTAGATTCGTTCACTCCATGCTGGCGCGCCAAATCAACCTGCCTTGTTCCTTTCTCCAACTCTTGGATGATGGTATACTTCACCTCGTAGCTTAAGGAACGTCGTGTCTTCTTTGGCTTAGTGCCGCTGGGTCCAGGTAAGGAAAGGTTTTTCTCTGGGGGTGGTGGTCCGGCGGAAGCCATTTTACGGAATAATGGATGCGCGTTTACACGGAGTGGCCTTGAGGGATGAAACTGCCGCGGCTAGGTCAAGCGTCGTCTCTCCTCCCTCCCTCCCTCCCTCCCCCGGGTCGACACGTCATAATACTTTAAGCCAATTACAGCTAGCAGCAGAGGGGGGTAGGGATGCATGGCCAATCACAGGTCTGATACGTCATATGACGTCAGTGATAACGCAACAAAGACACACACTGCGCAACCTTACCGCGCCGCTTGCCCAAGCGGAGGGAGAGGCAGGCAGGCGTGCGGGTGGCGCGTGGGGCAAATCTAAAAATAGCGTCGCCGGACACTCTCCGCGTAATGGCGTTCACGACTGCGGAATGTAAGAATGTTAGGTTCTGGCAAGGCACCGCGTTAACGGTGAAACGCGGAATGCGGGACCGCGTAATATGAGGTGGTTATCAGCATATATATATATATATATATATATATATATATATATATATATATATATATATATAAATATATATATATATTCACAATGTTTTATAATCGCAGTCATGGACTGAATATTCTATGCAAAAAATATAAATTTTAAATTAATTATTTCTAGTGTGGTCGACTTCCTACACAAAGACAGGCTATAAATAGCCGTCTTATCTCAACCTCCTTCCCTCCCCCTCCATCCCTCTGTTCTCAGAGAGGTCTTGGTAAATAACTTTTGGTTGTTTATTTTCATTGTTTGTCTAATTTATCATGTTGTATCAAAGTAATATTACTAAAAGTTTTAGGCAGCTACCAAACAGGGAGATTCTACTGCCTGGGAAGATATTGGAAGCATAATGTACAGTATTGTCTAATGGTAGACCCTACTTCCATATGGCATCACAAAAATTGTGACCAAGTCTTAGGTTGCTGATTTATCTTTCTGCCTCATTTACACACAATTGCAGAGTTTCAATTGTTTCTCTTCCTTTGACAACACAACATACATACAATATAATGTTTCTCACCTTTGATCTTTTTTCCATTTATTTATGGTTGGTTATTTAAAATAATGCCAATTCACTTCAAGTATTGGCATCAAATTTTACCGGCTGGTGTACACTAGTGACTCACTTAAGCGGCAGTTATTTAACTGTAACTAATGTTGGTGTGAGTAAAATATTTCCATTTACTTGAAATAGATTTGCCGATTTATTTGTTTATTTATTTATTTATAATATACTGTAATACAATAAACACACTGCAAGTATTTTCTTTAATTTATATACTTGTTTCGCAAAAAAGGGAGGCTACCATTATAACTGGTAGGTGATCATTAAGGACCAAAATCCGAATCCATGACGTGACTTCTGTTCCTCATTCTCATCCTAAATCTACCACTGTCGGTAGTTTCAAGAATTAATGCAGTCATTTACTGAATATTCTTTGTAAAAAAATAAATTTTAAATTAATTATTTATAGGAGATAAGTATTATGATCAGTAAATATACAGATATGCATTACTGACCACCTCCGAACACAAGGACGGCTAAAAATAGCCACAGGCGGTCACAGTCAAGGTCACTTTCCCTTTCTTGTCACTGGCAAATGGGGGAGGGGGGGGGGTGGGTGATGATAGCAGCTGTGTTTAATACCGGGGTTATTGTTCTTTTATGGCATGTTAGACTGGTTTATAATACATTTTTATTATTTTAATATACTGGTAATCTTCATTTTAATCCAGCTTCCCAAACGAAAGTTTCAGTATAAAATAATTAATGGTAGGACCTTGTGAGTGGTTTACCATGTTTCCATCACCACTCTTGACACGCTAAACCGCAATATTTAAGAGGTAAGAATTTTATCTCTTTTGCTTAAGATGACCCCCTAACTTTGGGCTGATCCTTTTTTTTTGTTCAAATTCCGTCCTGTAGGCCGAGATATACGGTATTTCATTTTCACGTTTCTCGTTTTACGCGGTACTCCGCGGGTTCAATTGACCTCGTAAATGAAGTCCCAACTGTACTAAAAAAATAAAAATAATAATAATGGTAAGTCAAAATGCTCTAATAAATTCAGATCAATCAGGTATTTACTCGAAATACAAATTAATGAGAAATCTAGTTACTGGAAAATATTCACAATAAAATCACTCATATGAAAAACAAAAGGTTTAATTACTTGTCATGCACAAACAAATGTATATAGAAGATGGATTTTCTTTGTTTAGTTCTCTCGCTAGTTTTTATAAAAAAAAAAATAATTTTTCAACTTTTCATGAATCTTCAACATCAATTTCAAAATTAATAACATTTCAATATATCAATTTTCAACATCAATTTCAAAATAAATAACATTTCAATATATCAATTTTCAACATCAATTTACTTTACTTCTCAAAACAGAATTTCTTCACTCCCCTAAATTACTTAAAGTTTTTGTTTTCATTCTCTCAATTAATTTCACATACTGTACAGTAAAGCCTCGAATAATGACGGTAATGTGTCCTCCAATATTGCAGTGTAAGGTGAATCATCGTATCGCAAATCATTAATTACCATTAAAATTAAGCAATAATAATGAGATGCGTTCCCAAGTGTGGCCTTTTCATATTTTTGTGTGGCTTTTTACCCTCTTTTCCCCAAAAACAATACAATCAATGAAAATTGCAAACTACATTCTTTACATAATGTTTCTGAATGCACCTTATATAATATAAATGAATAATAATATGGTCACACAAGAGGAGATGGGACTCCATTGTTGTCGTTTGTGTTTATAGCCGGGAGTACGGGACGCGAGTTCTACACGAGAAAATGAAGAAAATATGACCTGGTTGTACCTGTAGTAAAATTAATGTAAAAAAATAATACATGTTTTAAGTAACGTTATTTAATGTTAATAAATGGAACAATAAAAGTAGCTAACCACTTATGGCAAAGAAAAAAAAGAGATGGATTGGGAACGCCAACATATACGTGAGCATTTAAGGATACTGCGTCATTTATCTTTTTAAGAGTATGTACAAAAGATTTATTATTGTTTATTACTGAATATGTATTTGATTGAATTAATCTTTCTATCAAAATGAACAATATAATTCATTAATAATGCGTAGAATATTAAAACACACAAGAGGATAAGAGACGGCATTGTTGTCAGTGTTTACACCCATAATGTCAGTTATCCACCTGAAACAAGAAAATAAGACTCTGGTTGTTGTTGTAGTAAAATGTATGTAAAAATTATGTATGTTTTATTAATGTTATTTAATGTACAGTAGAAATAACCACTGATATTAAAGGAAAGTGAGACTGTTAGTGGAACGCCAATGTATATGTGCTCACTCAAGGAAACAGTCATTTATATTAAGAATATGTACAAAGATTCATCATTGTTTATTAGTGAATATGTATTTGATTGAATTATTGTTTACTGTATACAGTGGGGTATGCTATAACGAATGTAATTGGTTCCAGAACCTCGTTCGTTATAGGATTAATCCGTTCCAGGCCCCCAAATACAACCACTTAACACTGAAAAAATTCTGTGGAAAATGTAAAAAATACGGTACTTTATCTTACCTTAGTGTTGTTCAGCATGCAGGACAGGAGGCAGAGGGGGAGGGGGGAGGAGAGAATTATGGAGAAGAGGTGGAAGGAGAGGAGTCATCCTTCCTAGCCCTCTTTGGTGACTGTCTCACAGGCACTTTGTCTGTAGGGTCTTTTGTTACCTTTGTAAAGAAGGAATCCAGGGTTGCCTACTTCAACCTTGATTTCTGGACCTTCCAAAAGTAGTTCATAACATTGTCATTAAACACACTGATGGCCTTTTGCACAGAATCAACATCAGGATGATAATCCTCAGCAAGTTTGGACAGTTTGCTCCAGCAAAAGAATGCATCCTTGAGATCTTTGGCTGGATTGATGCGGCTTTCCTCCTTGTCCTCCTCCTCCTCTGACTCTTCAGAAGTTAAGCTCCGCTTCAGTGTCTCATTTTCCTCTTTGTGAAGCTCAAGCAGCTCCTCAGTGGACAATTCCTTAGTGTGCTCTTCCACCAACTCCTCAACATCATCATCATCCACTTCCAGGCCCATGGAATTGCCCAGAGACACAATTTCATGAACAACAGCCTCTTCTTCTAACTCTTCGAAGCCTTCAAAGTCTCTTTGAAGGACACATTCAGGCCACAATGGCCTCCAAGCAGCACAAAGACACCTCAGTAACCTCTTTCCAGGCTGAGGTAATTAAAAACACAGCTTCTGCTATATTGAAGTGACTCTTCCAAAATTCCTTCTAACTAACATCACTGGAAGAAGTGGATGCAAAACACTTTCTAAACAGTGCCTTTGTGTACAGCTTCTTAAAGTTAGAAATTACCTGTTGATCCATGGGCTGGATGAGAGGTGTGTTGGGTGGTAAGAAGTGCACAGTGATGAAGTTGAACTCCTCTGGCAATTCAACCATCAAATTAGGAGGGCGGGCTGGTGCATTGTCCATCACCAACAAAGCTTTCAGTGGAAGATTATTCTCCCTGAGGTATTCCTGAACACTGGGTCCAAACACCTCAATCACCCACACAGAGAATAAATTCCTGGTCACCCAAGCCTTTGGGTTTGACCGCCACATAACACCAAGGCGGGTCTTCCTATTTTTTTTGAAAGCTCTGGGGTTTTCTGTGTGGTACACAAGGAGTGGCTTTATTTTGCAGTCACCAGAAGCATTTGCACAAAGAAGGAGGGTAAGCCTGTCTTTCATTGGCTTATGGCCAGAGACAGAAGTTTCCTCCTTGGTAATGTATGTACGGCGAGGCATTTTTTTCCAAAAAAGTCCAGTTTCATCACAGTTGAATACCTGCTGAGAAACAAAGCCTCCCTCTTTAATAATATTCAAAAAAATTTCATGGTGTTCCTTAGCTGCTTCCTTATTTGCACTAGCAGCATCACCATGTCTCACAACAATATGTATTTTATTTTTCCTTCTGAAATCAGTAAGCCACCCCTTGGTACCCCTAAACACTGGCACATCACTATCACTTGCACTGGGAGTCTTGGCTTTAAGGTCCTCAAACAATTGTCTGGCCTTCTCACAAATTATAGCTTCACTAATGCTATCACCTGCCATTTCTTTCTCCTTTATCCACACTAAGAGTAAATTTTCCATCTCCTCAATCACATTACACCTTGCTTTGCTAAGTCTAGAGATTCCCTTAGCCACTTGCACTGTTTTCAACTCCTCTTTACAGTATTCTTTAAAATCGTACATGTAGTCGATTTAGCCATCCCATACTCATCACTAAGTTTCGCAATGCTTGTTCCAGCCTCACGTTTCTTTATGATTTCTTTCTTAGTTTTAAGAGTTATGAGCTTTCTCACTCGCTTTGGACGATTCATTGTCACAATTGTACACTTGTATAACAAAATATTTATACAAATAACTCTATTTCCACATCAAAAGACGAAATTTCAACAATAACAGTGGTGCACTGGCTACACAATGAGACAAAGATGGCGCCTGACGCTCTTGTTGTTGGTCGCGGTACAACAATATTCATGCGCCAGGCGAAATAGTCCTGTATTCATCCGGGTTCGTTGTAGGAGTTGCGTTCCTTATAGCATTCTCAATTTTATAGGTAAAACCGTTCGTTATAGGAATATTCGTAGTAGGACCCGTTCGTTATAGTATACCCCACTGTAAATGCGAAATGAACAATGCAATTCATTAATAATACGTAGAATATTAAAACACACAAGGGGAGACAAGACGGCATTGTTTTCGTGAGTGACGATGGTTCTACATAAGAAACTGAAGAAAATAAGACCCTGGTTGTCGCTGAAGTGAACTTAATTAAAAAAAAAATTAATACCTGTATGTATGTTTTAAGTAATGTTATTTAATGTTAATAAATGGAACACTAGAAGTAGCTAACCACTAATGGGAAAGAAATAAAGCGAGATGATTGGGAGCGCCAACGTATGTACAGTAAGTGAGTACATGTGAAAACATATCGTCATTTCTCTACATATGAATATGAAAGCACCACTTCTTTACTGTGCATATGTTTTAAATAATATTTACGAATGTAAAACAAAAATTCTGCTCGCCAATGATGGTAAAGTCTAAAACATAAGGACAGCCAATGAATATTGTGCGAGTTTTACTCAGATGATGAAGTCATCAGGTTCAACTCTGGCTGAAGCTGTAGCTTTCCATAAAGCTGTTGCTGAAACTGTTACTGAACTTGAAGTTGTTGTTGAAGCTGCTTATGATGCTGAATTTGATGGTTTAGGCCTTCAAATAATATAGCTGCTGAAAGAACCTAGCACAGCTGCTTTCTTTTCTCATTATACATCTTTATGTAGAGGTCATTTGCGTTTATTTAAATTTTAATGCTTTATTCTGTTAATGGATCCACTTCAGAAAATATGTTCATTGCTTGCTCCATATAATATCCACTGACCTCTCACCTTTTTCAAATCGTTTTAATGCATATAGTTTCTCGGCTAAGCTTATACACTTTCTATTAGGTTTTGAAACAGCACTACCATCACTTGCTTTCTTGCTCATGTTGAATAGGGATGCAAAAATGCTATAAGAAACCTGAGAAAGTTTTTCTCCTGTTCCTGTTCCAGATGCGTGAAAACAAAAGGCCCACCAAGCTTTGGCTGTTGTTTACCCTTCATTAGCAAGGCAGCTTCTTTGCGTAAGGCACTCTTATTTTTTTTTCAGTAATTTTTTTTATAATGCATATTGCGATTTAGTTGCTATTTATATGAAAATGTAATTTTTATTTTATTTTTATTATATTTTGGTCGTAAATACGAATGAAATAAGGACGAAATTGAATTGGGTCCTAAATTTACTAGGTTTTTAAATATGAAAAGTTGTTGGTCGAACAATTGTTATCGGAAGTTTTGCTGTATTTTTTTTGTTTTCATTACACATTCTGGCATATTATGGATTTTATCTTACACACACACTTTGTATATCGTAGTTTCTGTTGTTCAGCTGGTTTGTCATCTCACAATTGATGATGGTACATCTGGCAGCAGGCAGAGATACAGAGTTAACATTTGCAGATGGCAGGTCGCCCACAGACACTTGCTTACTTTTCACTGCCTTTCAGCATCCATCTACTATGAGTGAACAAATCGTTTCTGGAGACATGGAGTTTCTTGACTACATTATCCACTACGTACTACCTGCCTAGGGTTACTCGTATTAGACGTATCGAGTGTACCTCTTCCCTGGTAACTAATTTCATCGGCATACCCTCGTTCCACAATGGTGGAAGCTTATTGGGCGGTCTAGTTTCAGAACTCATAACAGGAACGGGAGCTTTTCCAATAGTGGGGGGACCAGTCAGTCAATTTTCAACACAGGAATGTCCATCCCACAGGACATATGATCCTCTCCTTCTCTTTTCACAACTTCACAAGAATCTTCTCCTCCAACTCCGATCAGGACACACAGCATCACTCGTATCCACAGCGACCACCATCCCATCCGTACTAACACCTTCGTGAACTGTTTTGTTACACTGTTGCACGCTTCCCTCACTCCATAAGGCTCGGCATGATACATCTACATTGGTAGGTGCCTATGGGGCAGATCCTTAATAGAGCTACCAACTGGACAAGGGCTTTCCAGGACAATATGTGTCACTCCTCTTGGACATCCATTTCTCACTTCTTTCCTCCTCCTTGCTTCTAGCAGCTGTCGTTCACAAGTAGTTTGGACTTTGCAAACGCTGACTGTAGCCAACACGTTGACTTTGGACCAACACAGTTAAGGTCAGCCCGTTCCTACCCAACCAATTACGGTAAGGCCCCTGGGTCAAAGAGAGGCACCGAGTCGGCTCTGCTGTCCCTACATTTTTGCTTCTAACCCGATGACTGTGGTACCAGCAATCCAACAGATGGTGTCGTCGGGCTGGCTGCCTGGCTGAAAAAATTATGACAGGATCCCAGCTGGGGATATCTCTGTGTCCAGCATACCCAAGTTGACGGAAAGGCATGCTGGCAGCAACACTACTTCATTCTCTCCGTCGGGTTTCTCTGTATGGTGAGGAGTGCATCACAGAAATAATCCGGCAGGGATGCATTGTTGTCGCCATCCAGGACAGGTTATGCTGCTTTCTGACTGCTTACTGACCACCATGGTTGTCTGGTCTCCCTTTAGTGTGTGAGTGACAGAGGTATGACTCATGTGGAGAAGTCTAGTGACATGGACTTCACATCCACTAGCAGGATATTGCTAGACCTACAAATCCTTGATTTACGTCTGGCTGGAAGTGAGATCAGTATGAGACATCGCAGGGTCATTAGGCCGGAGGCGGTGTGTACACCCTTTAGATTAGTTACCCTGTCATGATCGTGATGACGGCTAACCTGAAAACCTTAAGGATTCATATTATGCTCAAACGTCCACAAAACCTTCTGAGTCCCCCAGTGGAAACGTCCCCCGTTTTCTCTGTTTCCCCGTCTTTGTCTAGTGGGAATTTTGAATATAATCCACGGATTTCGTAGCCGACGCTGTATGTTGGGAACTGTTGCCATCCAACCCTTTGTAATCAATTTAATTTTGCTTTTGATAGCTGAGTCAGAGCATTGTTAGTGAAGATAATAATAGGGAATGAAAATGAGTTCATAGTCTCAGTTTCAACGTCAGAGTGTACAGTGAATTAATTCATCGGAAGAGAAGTAGGTGGATTCCCTGGTCTGTTTTGAGTGAGGGCCCCGCGGGCATTTCTACCGTTAGTGAGTGCCCGTCCCTTCATCCATACAGGTATGCCATTCCACTCTGTGTTGTAATTCGCCCTTCTTTAAGTGATTTGACCCAATTAATAGTTGATTGTGCAAGTGTTACAGTAACGTAGTTGATATGCTCTGAGTGAAGTCATATTTACGTCTTTAACGTCCCCTGAAACTTGATGTTGTTGTCACTGTTAGTGAGTGCCCGTCCCTTCATCCATACAGATCCCATTGTGATTCTTGAATCGCTCTACCATCCAACAACGGCCTCGGATGTATTAGATGTCCAGCCGGGATCATATATGAGAAGATGGCACCGATGCGGCCTGATTAATGTGCCCCACGGCTTCGTTGGGCCAGACCCCAGACCCGCCATGTGTCTGGCTACCCCACAATAACAACAGCCCCAGTGCTCTACCCTGGATTACTCCTTGGAAGTATATGTCCACAGAGAGTGTTGTAACATGTATGTTAGGGATAATTAGTTGGAAATAATTATCCCATGTTGGGTAGTGGACCCCTGCATATACTAGTGTCATTGTTTACGTATATGTTGAATAATCTACAATGAGTGCCATGTAATGTACCACCAGTAATGTTGTGAGTAAGAGTAAAGAAGAAGGTACTGAGTTTGCACTAAGCCCAGGAGGTGAGCCTGGAAATTATATGATTAATATAAAATCTTTCCCCATTGATTGCATATTAATAAACTGGTTTTTAGAGTACTTTAGGTGTATTCATTTCTCCCACAGTATTTTACCTTTATTTCCATCTAAGTGACCTGATACCAAAATTACCATACTCACGTGCCTAGACCCTCAACCATGCTACCAAAAGAATGACCATGCTACCAAAAGAATGCCCAGGCTACCAAAGGAATGACCATGCTACCCTAGAATAGGTGACGGAACTGAGTAGGAGTAAGAACTAAGAGAAGTAAGTAAGATGAGGGTGGTGTAGAAACAGAGAGGGAACCGGCCCCCTCACATGGGTGGAAACCCAAGAATCCGCCCCCTCACAATCCATAATTCTCAGGTAAATCCAAACTCGATCAGATATTGTGAGACAATGTGACATCCAATAAGGGGGGTCTAATTCTTCCTTAATCTGAATGTCTAGAAATGAATATCATTTACTTTAACATTATTACTTCTCTAAATGCCTTGATGATATTATGCAATATAGTGTCTATCTAGTTAATCCGAAAGTAACTGATGCAGGATAGCGAGAGAGAAAACTATAGGTGGTTATGTTATGGAACAGGTGTCATTACTTTCAAATACATGCTATGATGAAATAGCAGTAGACAGGTCACTAGGGAAGGTCTTTACAGAAATCCATGTCTATATTTCAACTACACTAGGTTCTAATAACTAAATACGAACAAAAAGACGGGGGGGGGGGGGGGGGGGAGAGGCAGGGTGTGGGTGGCAGGGTAAAGAGGCATGTGGCGGGGATGGTGGAGGGTAGGCAGGGTGTGACTCGGCCTGGGAGGAGGGTGGGTGTAAGGCGGGCACTTGAGATTGGGGCAGAGTGGGGCGGGGTGGGTAGGAGGGGTTGGCAAGGCAGGCAGGATGTGGTTGCCAGGGTGCCTACCCATAGTTCCTCACCCCCCATAGCTGGTCGCTCACATACTCCGTCTCACAGTACTGTACAATAGGGGGCAGTGAAATTTTGCTCAAAGCTGCACTCTTCAGGCATTGTTCCTTATACATATCTAAGACTCCATGCCAAATTTGAAGCTGATATGTCGAGGTTTAGTCTGCCGCATTTTCTACTGAAATTTTTAAATTTACATACATTACTAGCCAAACAGCCGCTGTGGCGGTGCAATGTTCTGTTCAGTGTTTATCAACTTTTTTTTCATATCTCTTATTTCATTTAAGTTGCCTTGTTGCAGATGAGTATGGTGCTATGTCTATATTGATTATCAGCCTTTTCTCATTTCATTTCTCCCTACACTGGCTGCCGCTTGTGACCGATACTTGATTAGTGATTATGTTGGAGCTGCGATTGCTACTGCCACCTTAACTGACTATGGCATTATCACAAAGGATGACAAGAGTCAGGTTATTGGACCACATAAGCTGCGGGATGCGAGACAAAAATACCGATTTAAGAGGCAAGAAATTGAGATGGCTAGTTTAGATAATTTGACGTCACTCTATTTTGATGGTAAGAAGACCGCCACTCATGTGATGATAAAGAATGAGAAGACCGAGAAATGGAGTTCGAGGATGATGGTGAAAGATCATTATGTCATCATGGTTGAGCCTGGCAATGAATATCTCACACATGTCACTCCCAAGACTGGACACGGAAAGCAGATTGCCAAAACTATTCACGAGTTTCTGGTGGAGAAAAATCTAACCCAGCAGCCCACTGTATGTGTTGGTTGTGATGGAACCAATGTAAATGTGGGATCAGAAAATGGAGTCATTCATCATCTTGAAATGTTACTTGGTCACCCGCTCCATTATTTCATATGTCAGCTTCACGGAAATGAGCTGCCTTTCCGCGCAGTTTTTTATCACTATGATGGTAAACCAAGTGGTCCTGAGCATTGGCGTGGTCCCATTGGAAAGCAGATCAAGGAGTCTTTGTCTGAGCTTCCAGTTGTCGCCTTCCAGCCAGTCAGTTTCCCTGATTTCCCTGTGTTTAATGATGAAGTGGAGAAAGATCTGTCCTGGGATCAGAAATACCTGTATAGGATTTGTAAAGGAGTTATCACAGGTGTTGTTGAAGATGACTTGGCTGCTATTGAGCCAGGTCCTCCCTGTGTGTCAAGGTGGAACACCTTATGGAGTAGAATCCTCAGGCTGTATGTAGCAACATTAAGACCCAGCCATGAGTTGAAAAGAATTGTCATTACAATAATAAAGTTCAGTGCTCCAATGTGGTTTTACATCAAGATACACCCTTACGTAACACACGGCTCAAGGAACGTATTCCAGTCCCTGCTATATATGAAACACCTGAATAGTGAGGAGGAGACGATAGTGAAGAAGGCTGTCCAGAGAAATGCATACTTCGCCCACACAGATCAACTTCTTGGTATGTGTGCAGATGAGGACATGACTGTTAGAGAAAAAGCTGTCTCAATGATAAGAAAAATTAGAGAGGAGAATCAGCAAAAGGAAGAATGCACTGGCAGATCTGAAGAGGAGGAGGAAGATTCTGATGCTGCTGTTGACGAGAATTTGTTAAACTATACTGATGAGGAGGGTAAAGATGGAGATGGGAATGAGGATGTGCCTCCTGTAGTCAACATGAGAAAGGTGGTGACTCCGAAACTAAAGTGGCAAGCAAAAAAACTATCATTCCATGATTAACTGGAGGAATGAACTCAAGACTGAGCCTCCTTACATTGCTTCTCTGTCAAATCTACAAGTTAATGACATTCTTGAGACACCATTAGTGGTGCCCAAGTGGCCAAACAGCACTCAGGCGGTCGAGAGAGGCATAAAAGTGATGACTGAAGCTTGCACTGAAGTGACGGGATACGAATTGAGAGATGGATATATTAGGCAAAGATTATTGTCTAGGAAAATGATGCCAAGGTTCCGCACAAAAAAGAATTTCAATATGAACTTGTAATGATTTTCTATACGGTGTACCTGTAAAATAACATGTGAATTAAATTGATGTCACCCATGTAAAATTTATCATTATCCTGGAAAACATTAAATGACACCTAATTTTTGGTATACACTAAAAGTTGACAAAAAGTCGTTCGCGATGCGGCAGGGTAAGTATGCATGAAATGGCATGAAATTTTGCACAGGTGTTTGTTACAGCCATACAAACGATGCCTGAAAAGTGCAGCCTGCAACTCAAATAAAAGTGTTTTTTCCCTGCCCCCTACTGTACAATATCTTCACCAAACAGCATGACAAACATCAAGACTAATTAACATCAAATTCAACCTCAATGTTTGCTCAGTACTTAACACAAGAAAATTTTCACTTTCTAACTCTTATTATTTATCAACACAAAATAAATGTACGTTAAAACTACATTCTGATAGCGTGATAGAGTGGTTAAGGCGCGTGAGACTGATAGACTGATATTTAGAAAATATCTAAACCGCTGTCACCATGTAACAAATTTTACTGTAACATGTTTTAATATAACAAATTACTCTTTTTATTGTCTTTTTAATTCTTTATATGTATTTATTTATATATTTTACTTACTCTTACTCTTACTCTTTCTTTTACTTATTCCTGCTATTCCTTCTCGTTATACTCGTGAGAGGTGGAGAGGGTGAGGGAGGTAATTGTCTATGGTTGCGGTCAGTTGGCCCTCACACCAGCCAGGGGAGACTCAGGGAAGCTGGTTAGGGGAACCAAGATACAATACTTCACAGAGGGGAAACACTGTCGTGATTCCAATATCCTTTATACCTGGGGAGTGAAACCTACCCCAAGTTATCATCAAATATAGGAACAAACAGGGAACACGGCAATAATTATCCCCACAAAAACCGACTCAACTGTATGTACTTGAATAAATAAGAATAAGTTGGAGTGAGTCACAAATGGGAAGATAATTAAATAATTCAATTTATGTTCTTAAAAGAGTACTGTCTAGCAACCATTCAATTTAAGGGAATAAGTGATTGTATATTAAAATAAGAGTGATGCCGGAAGGGTGAAATATACCGTTAAGGAATTAAATCAAATGAATACTACTTAACATTAACTATATTAAACACAGACATTACAATATATACACAACAATCACAACCAACTGGTTATTTCCTACCAAATAGGAGATTCCTTAACACCAGGATCCCTTCCCAGGCCTAAGTTAATGTGCCACTAATTACCAGGTACCACTAGGGTATTGTAGATGACTGAACAAGGCAAGTCTGTACGGGGCAAGTGTCGAGGCTAGAGTCGGTGTGGACACGTCCTACCTATACCACGGTCTTCTAGAGAGAGAGCCTCCGGCCACACAGCATATGAGTGAGGAGCGTCTTAGCTCACGTGACCCAGGACAGTTGCCAAATAGTCTATTTCCAATTAATACTACTCTTGCTTTGACTTAACAGAGTAACACAAATGATGCATATTAATGGCATACATAGATATACAATTAACCTAAGTAACTAAGAACAACATTAAGATAATAGTAAAAATAAGTTATTAATAGCTTGTGTGGGGTGGAGGTGTAAACAGATAACACGCGACATGTGTGTTCCTAAGAGCTACAGGCACATGACACCTCCCCCCAAAAAGTGAGCTTACAGTTTGTCCCCGAATTACGTACATCCGAATTACGTACAAACGGCCGATACGTACATCGTTTCTGAAGTCTTTAATTGCAAAAATATTGTCTTAAAAGGGCGAGCAATTTTTAAATTTGGCGGGCGAGCCAGCCGCACCGCGCCGCCACTATCACTGACCATGCAGACGACACGCTAGACGCACCAAAACAACAAGTGTGGTCATTGTGCATACAGTACTTCTCCTGTGAATTTCTGCCCTATTTTGTACACTTTACTCTGTGTGCAATGACTGGTGTAAAGCGTAAGAGTGGTGAAGCCAGTGGGAGTGCTACGAAACGTCAAGCAATCTCACTAGAGGTAAAAATGGACATAATAAAACTGCTTGAAAGTGGTGAAAAGTTGACCAATGTTGCCCGCAAATTTAACCTGAGTCGGTCAACTGTTAATACAATTGATAAGGGCAAAGAAAAGATCAAGGAACATGTGAAATCTAGCGCTGTGGATCGAGGACTGCACACAAAAACGTAAGCCTCTGTGTCTCAGAGTAGTGTTCAAAAGCTTACCGTCCTCTGGCGCGCCGGTCCCAGAGAGGACGGCGCTGTACAGGACGTTTGTTTACTCCAGGTCTCGCGCACAGCGATGGTTATTTCGTTCATCTTTTCGTTTTATCCATGGAGTAAATTTAAAAGTAGACTTCGAGAAAACATTCAGTTAAAACACAAGGATATTAAAAGTTTGAGTCAATAGTACAATTTGTAGTATGTTTAATACAACATCTCTACAGAAATGCATAAACATGAAATTAACGCATCGGCGACTTTTGCCGGTCGGAACAACGCATCGGCTACTTTTGCCGGTCGGAACTCACGTCGAGTGAGGTGTGAGTGCAGACCGTCCTGTGGCGCGCCGGTACCTGGTAAGGTTTTGACCCCTGTTGTGGTGTCTCAGTATGATTCAGGAGAAAGCCCTAAGTCTTTTCAACGATCTAAAGAAAGATCACCCTGATGATACTGTGACATTCAATGCTAGCAATGGGTGGTTTAACCGATTCAAGGTGCGAAATAAGCTGCATAATGTTCGAGTGACTGGTGAGGCGGCGAGTGCTGATTGGAAAACAGCACAGGATTTTCCAGATAACATTATAGGGTTGGGGGATTTTCGAGTTAAGTACATTTCGAGTTAAGTACAACCTTTTGGTCCCCATTATGTACGTAACTTGGGGACTTACTGTACAACTAACTGGAAGCGAAAATTGATATACAGCTACAAAGTGAAAGTAATAACTAACACAGTTTAAATCAATATGAAGCAAAATAATTCATAATATAAACACAAGGTACTCAATGACAATAAAACAAAGAAATAATTTACATATAGACATAGTTTCTAGATAATCAGACTCGAGAAAGTGCATCAGCCAACACGTTCTCTTTTCCGCGGATATGGGAAATGTTCAAGTTATAGGGTTGAAGTGATAGAGCCCACCTCAAAAGTCTTTGGTTGGTATGTTTCTTCCTGTCAACAAAAGTAAGTGGGTTATGATCAGTGAACACTTGGACGGGATAAGCAGTGCTGCCAACATATACTTTGAAGTTTTCTAGTGCCATGATCAGTGATAAAGCCTCCTTTTCAATTGTGTCATAGTTTTTTTGATATTTGTTAAATTTTCTAGAAAAATAACACAGTGGATGAAGCACTTGATCATTCTCACCCTCTTGCAGAAGCACACCACCGGCGCCAGTTTCACTGGCGTCGACATGGAGAGTAAACTGTTTCTGGAGGTCAGGGGCAAGTAGTACAGGAGCATTTGCCAGCAGGGAATTTAGATTCTCAAAAGATTCCTGGCAAGCCGTAGTCCACTTGAAGGTTTTCTTGCCACTCAGCAGGTCAGTCATGGGAGAGGCAACGGAGGAGAAGTTTGGGCAAAAACGGCGGTTGTACCCCGCCATACCCAGCAACCTCATCACACTCTTCTTATCGCCTGGCACTGGATACTGTTGAATTGCTTCAATTTTGGCTGCTATAGGCTGGACTTCCCCTTGTCCGACCACGAGCCCGAAGAAAGTGACGTGGGCATGGCCGAACTCACTTTTGACGAGGTTCACCGTCGGCTTGCTTGCAGCCAGTACGGAGATGAGGGCTTGTAGACGACTCATGTGATCTTCCCAGGAACTGCTGAAGATGATGAGGTAGTCTAGGTAACAGCGGACACCTTCCATACCAGACGTGATGTAATTCATGAGGCGTTGAAAGGTTGCAGGGGCGTTCCGCCTACCAAACGGAAGGACTGTAAATTGGTACAACCCCTCAGGAGTGACAAAAGCAGAGATGGCCCTGGAGCGTTCAGTCAGTCTTATCTGGTAGAAGCCCTGGAGGAGATCCAACTTGGTCACGTACCTTGCCTGTCCAAGATCGTTGATCATTTCGTCGATGCATGGCAAGGGATAACCGTCTGGTTCAGTGACAGCATTCACCTTGCGATAATCCACACACAGCCGCATCGACCCATTCGGCTTTGGAACTAGAACAACAGGGGATGCCCATGGACTGATGCAGGGCTCCACGAGGCCTAGCTCTTGAAGACGCTGTACCTCGGCTCTCGCACACTCCCGCTTGAAGGCATTAAGATGGTAGGGACGCTGTCGGATTGGCTTGGCTCCCCTGGTCTCAACATCATGCTCCAGCACCGAACAGGAGTGTGGGTGATCACCAATTATGATAAGATACTCCTGTAATAGAGACTTTATATTATTGGCTTGGTCACTAGACCCATAGTCGAGTTTTCCACTTTTACACTAGACCCATTCATTATTTCAGAAAAACACTGATCTTTATCATCCTTACACTCTGGCACAATGCTACAAGTTGGCAAGGATTGATGAACACAAGCAACTGCTTTTCCCAGGGTTTCGTCACGAACATGATACGACTTTAAAAGATTGACTTGGATAAGGCGTTTTTTCTTACGCCTTTCAGGGGGTGCTAATTACGTAATTCACGGCCCCCTGTTTTTCTAGTAGTTCATATAGACGACTGTATTTGGATTTAAAAGGGTGATCATGTAAGGGCAGGAAGGCCAACACCTGCTGCCCCACTTGGAATTCTCTAGGTTTAGCCTGATGGGCCTTATCAAAATGCAGTTTCATTCTCACCTGAGCACACCTTAAGTTGGACTGGGCAAGTTCTACAGCCAGACGCAACTTCTCCTTGAATTGGACCACATATGAAGCTAAGGGCGTCGCCCTCTGGTCACTCTTTTAACACCTTAAGAGGCCCTCGCGCTTCATGTCCATAGACGAGCTGGAAGGGCGAGAATCCTAGCAACTCTTGTTTACTGTCCTGAACAGCAAACAAAAGCAGGTCAACTCCCTCATCCCAATCCTTCCCAGTCTCCAGACAGAAGGTGCGCAACATGAGTTTTAGTGTTTGGTGAAACCTCTCTACCACCCCCTGTGACTGAGGGTGATAGGCCAAAGAACTCGACTGCCGGACTCCCAGGGCTTGCATTACCTGATTAAACAACCGGGAAGTAAAATTGGAACCCTGATCTGACTGCACCACTGTAGGAAGGCCTACTTGAGTGAAGAAGTGGGTTTAGGCTCTGATAACATTCTTCGCTGCGATGCGGCGCAAGGGAATGGCTTCAGGATAATGGGTTGCACAATCAATAATGGTGAGCAAGAACTGATGACCATGAGGGGTCTTAGGTAAGGGACCGACACAATCTAAAGGGCTCTTCAATGACTGGGATAGGCTGCAGAGGGAATGGTTTGACACTGAGGTTCGGTTTGCCCGCTACCTGACACTCATGGCAAGTGCGACAGTAAGAGCTGACGTCTTTCTTCATCCTAGGCCATAAGAACTGGGATAAAATTTTTGCATAGGTCTTTCTAACTCCTAAATGACCACCCACCCCATCATGTCCTGCCGCAAAGGTTTGGGAATAACAACTTGATGATGAACTAACCAAGGGTGATTGGCAGGAGAATTGGAGGGACGGAACTTCCACATTAATACCCCAGACCTAGTGCAGTAGCAATTTGATTCTTGCTCGGCTTCTGACTCAGTAACTGACCTATTGAGAAAACCTACTGGCTCAGGATCCCCTGCTTGTAGCTCAGTAAATTTACTCCTAGTGATGGGAGAGGAACCAAAACTGGTGACATCTGGGTTCCTATCTTCATCAGAACTAATCTGGAGGTTATCTGGTTGTGGGGAGTCCTCAAAAAATTCACTGAGACCAAGATCAGTATGTTCCGGCTGGATAAGATTATCCTCGGGCTTCTCACAGTCCTGGAGGGAAACTCCATCAACTTCACTAGTCTCTTCTACCTCTGTACTGCGGCTCATGCTACGGGTCACAGCACACGCAGGGAGCAACCCTGGAAAGTCTACTTCTAACTGCATAGTATTATTCTTGGCAGTGGGACAAGATGAGACCATAACATTAGGGAACATCATGTCCCCAACGAGGTCATTTCCTATCAGGTAAGCTATGTCCTAACGTGATATAGCCCGACTTTATGGATGACCGCAGGTACACTTGGCAAAGGGGAATACGCGACCCACTGGTCAAACCGTTCACAAGCACCCAGCTACCAGAATAGCATGAATCCAGGAATGGAGCAGCTTATTTTGTAACGAGAGATAAGGCTATGCCTGTGTCTCTCAAGAGTTTAACAGAAGTGGGTTGACTGAATTGATCCAGAGCTAAGGAACCAGGGGAACAAAATGGTTCAAAGGTTGATATCATAGGAGAGGGGTTAGCATTCAGGGCAACAGTCTGACTAAGGGCAGTGACACAGGGCTCCAATAATTTCTCCGATTGCTCGGCCACCCTGACCAAAAGAGATGGGGATCCTTGGTGAGAGGAATGTCTTTTCTTTTACTTGAGACAGTCGCTGATGACATGTCCTGGCTTCTTACAGTACCTACAACCAAAGTTTCTCTCACCAGTAAGAGTAGATCCACCTGTCCCATGGACCATGGGCTCACCTGGGGTAGATGATGCAGAACCTGAGGGTCGGGTCGGTATGACAAGAGGGAGGGACCCCGGTGTAGATGTTGGTGTAGGCCGCTTGAAGGAAGTGAAGGACTGGGATGTGGGAGCATAAAACCTGGAATTTACATTTCTATTAGTTAAGGAATAATGGTCAGCCACTGGACCAGCATCAGCCAGGGTACGGATACCTCTCTGATCCAAGTGTGCTCGAATGTCGCCTGGGATACATTTTCTAACATCCTCAAGCAGGATTAGTTCAACAAGCTTGCCATGTTCTACATGGGCAGACTCAGTTTCAATCCACCTCCGACAAAGGACTTGTTTCTGCCTGAAGAACTCCACAAATGTTTGTTTGTCAGTCTTCCGGCAGTTTCAGAACTGTTGCCGGTAGGCTTCAGGAACAAGTTTATAACTATTCAAAACCAAGGACTTAACAAGGGCATAGTCTCGACATTGATCCTCAGAGAGGGCAGAAAATGCATCTAATGCCTTACCAGTGAAAGATCTATAAATAAGTTGAGACCATTGAGAAGCGGGCCACTTGTTAAGTCGGGCAATTTTCTCAAAAAGAGAGAAGAACTCGTCTGGTTCTTCTCATTAAATTTAGGAACACTGTTGAGACATTTGTCTACACTAAATGTTGAAGTATCACTACCTTGAGCCAAACCTCGTTGTTTGAGAGTTTCCAGCTCCACCTTGAGCCTCTTGAGTTCAACTTGTTAGGCCAAATTACTGTACTTGGTGTAATAATTTCCCCTGAATTTCCCTGATTTCACTGTCAACAAGGTGGTTGAAGACAGCCTCTTCTAACCTAGCCTTATTCATGGAAGAGTGGCCTTCTGAATCATAATGATGAGCAAGGGATTGCCACTCTGCCTTAGTAAGCCCCTTCAGTCTTTCGGCTGAAGGTGAAGCCAAAAAGCTTTCCAGGTCAAACATGTTGAACTCAAAATCGTTGCAAAAAAAAATGTAACCGTGGCAGCTAAGCTAACTAGCTAGCTAATCAATAATATTAAAATGCAATCAACTGTGAAACACAGCAAGGGATTAACCAAACACCTGGTGCACAAAGATAAGGGTTAACTCACCAGTAGCTTAAGTAATAAAACAGGAGCAATATAATTAAATGAACACTGTGAACACAGCAACTTGCATCCAAAAATACTTAGTGATGAAACAACACCTGGCGAGTGAACAACACTTGATACAGCACAACAATGGTTAACTCCTGGACCAAAGCCCCCACTTGTCGTGATCCCAATATCCTTTTTACCTAGGGAGTGAAACCTACCCCAAGTTATCATCAAATAAAGGAACAAACAGGGAACACTGCAATAATTATCCCCACAAAAACCGACTCAACTGTATGTACTTGAATAAATAAGAGTAAGTTGGAGTAAATGAGTCACAAATGGGAAGATAATTAAATAATTCAATTTATGTTCTTAAAAGAGTACTGTCTAGCAACCATGGAATTTAAGGGAATAAGTGATTGTATATTAAAATAAGAGTGATGCCGGAAGGGTGAAATATACCGTTAAGGAGTTAAATCAAATGAATACTACTTAACATTAACTATATTAAACACAGACATTACAATATATACAGTCGGCCCTTAACATACGCGGGTTTATAATAGGATACATGGATTTGCAAATACGTGGATTGCCCCGCCGGAGGAATATTCTGTATATTGAAGTAATTGAAGTACATTCAAATCGCGTGCCATTCAACTCGCGCGCGGCACCGAACACGGGACACCGCACGCTCCCGCAACCTCACACACACACGCATAGCTCTCCCTCACTCAGTCAGTCTCGCTTTTTCCACGCTTGTGTTGACATCAGCATTGTAGTTGCAAAAATATTACATTTCCGTGAATGTATTATATCAAGCACAGTATGAATAGAATATCACTAATATAAGAGTATTTTAACCGAAAACTACTAAAAAAACGAGTAACATATCTTGAACATCGGAAGGTTAGGTAAAATCTTTTGTTTTCATGTAGTTTATCCTAATTTACATTGAAATGCATTACGTTTCAGCAAAACTACTATTTATTTCTGAGAATATGGAAATGTAATATTTTGCTGAAATGACTTACGTATTACAGTGGAAAGTGACGAAAGCAATGACTCGCTTTCTTTCGTTAAAAAACTGTTGTATTACAATAATATTCTATCCTAATTCACTTGTGATGCAACAGTTTTTTTAACTGCAAACCATTCGAAAAGCGATTACTGTAACATCTTTTGAACGAAAGAAAGCGAGTCATTGTTTTCGTCACAATTTTATCCCACTTTCCACTGTAATACGTACGTCATTTCAGCAAAAATATTACATTTCCGTGAATGTAGTATATCAAGCACAGTATGAATAGAATACCTTTGTAATACAGTAGTACCCCAATTTACGCGGTCAATTGAACCCACGGGGTACCGCGGAAAGTGAAAACCGCGTAAAGTGAACAACAGAACATATGGGATTAATTCCAATAGAGACTGGCCCGACCCCCCAAACTCCACTTTTTCCGACACAATACCTACAGTATGTTGTAGTAAAAATAACATCTTAATTTTATGATGGTATGCACACACAATTAATATTTAAGAGAAATACAGTCACCAGGTTAATGTCCATTCAAATAATGGACTCAACTCCCCCCCCCCCCCTCTTCCCAGCTCACTGGCTCCTACCTCTCTGAGAAATGTTTGGGTGAAAACACTAGATTTTAACATTTAATAATAAATAATACCTCAGACTAAAGTTAGGATAATATAATTGACATTTCTGGATTCCTTGCAGGCCAGGGAATATTTTGAATGTAAACTTCATATATTTTACACAAACGATAAAATATTTGCTTTGTGTAAACCAAATTATTACATTAGATCTAAAATTTGTATGTCTAATGCAAAATCCATGTTGTTTATATTCAAAATGATCATCATATTGTAAGAATTCCAGCAATGTAAACTATATTCTGGCCGGGTAATTTGTATGAATTTTATGAGCTAAATAAAAAATTATACTTTGCCGGCGTATATGAGTAGATGCACTGCGGAAAGTGAAAGTCTGGTTCTGGCGAGGTACCGCGTAAATAAGAAATCGCGGAAGTGAAACTGCGTAAAGCAGGGTAATACTGTATACCGGTAACAGTATTTTAACCGAAAACTATTAAAAAAACGAATAACATCTCTTGAACATATTCATTCAGTCACAGTTAAGGTAAAATATACTTGTGATGTAATATTTTAATGAAAATACGGTATCGTAGTTTACTTTTGTTTCAAATTTAATTAACAAAGATTGATGTTTCAAATGTAATGAACAAAAATTTATGTACAGTATTTATAAATAAACTTTAAAAAATGAATACTTTATGTTTTACATCGTCCTGTGCATACCATGTCATGCATTTGGCTACTTTGGGCTTGCTATGATGACGCAAGAGATCTGCCCTGGCAACTGTACCTACACTCACAGCTGGTGGTGCGTTGGTGCGTCGTTTCCATTGTTTACTGGTAGTTACTGGAAAATATTTTTCAACCTAACGAAACTTACCCGTTTAGAGGTCGACCCCCAATTTTTTGCCAAATAATTTGGTCTTAAAAACTCGAACTACACACAGGTATATACGGTAAATAAGGACATGGGGAGCCAGGGGTTCTTTGGGGGGGGGGGGGGGGCAGCAATAGTACACGGATTTTTAACATTCATGGGTATCTCTTTTACCTAACCCCCGCGTATGTTAAGGGCCGACTGTAATGGATATATAAATGTGAGCTGCATACATTATGTTTATATAATTACTACACCGACATTAATTAAACTATAAGCAAGTGTCTAGTAAATACTTTCTACAGGTACACCACTGATGTTTCGGCACCCTTGGTTCCAAAGCCTTGCCGGATTATCCGTTTTGCCGGACCAACCGAGGTCAGGTAATAATAATTCAACAATACACCTCTGACCCACTAATTATACACCTCCCATGGACTGCTAGAAACTTAAATTAGATAAATGTTAAATGTAAATTAAATGTGAATTAAATTAATAAATAAAATACAGCTACTCCCCGACTAACGACCTACTCAACATATGACCGCCTCAGTCATACCCAAATTTTGTCAAATTACGTATTTTCGAGTCCCAACGTCAGTGATTGCTCTGTGTACTGACAAAATTTTCATTTGTAATTCACTTTAAAATGGCTGGCAAGCTTAAAAGTGAGAGTTTTGTGGTGCTGAGAAGAAAATGAGACATCCATTTTAGATATTCTATGTATTATTTAAGCATTTTCGACTTACGACCATTTCAACTTACGAAATGGATTTGGGGCCCTAACTCCGTCGTAAGTTGGGGAGGAGCTGTACGGTATATTGAAAAAACCGCTTGGTAGAATGTACATAAACAAGCAGGAGAGGCGTGCCACTGGGTTCAAAGTAGCCAAGGACAGAGTAACATTCTTCTTCTGTGGCAGTGCAGCTGGCCACATGATCAAACCTGGCTTGTTTTACCACTCAGCAAACCTTAGGGCTTTAAAGGGTAAAAAGAAGAACCTTTTTCCAGTTTTTTTGCAGTTAAGCAAAAAGGCATGGCTAAACTGTGCAAGCATTCCTGGATTGGTTCCATAAATGCTTCATCCCAGAAGTGGAAAAGTACTTTGCTTCTAAGAAGATGGAATTCAAGGTGCTAGAAGCCTGTTACCAAGAACTTCTGGACAATATCTCAGAGCTCTATGAGTTAGGTGAGTTATCCAGCTTCGTAGTACTAGATGACATTGGTGGCAGGGGTGGTGGTTCAAGCAGTATAGTAGAACTTATGAAAACTAACCATGCAGTGTGGCACAAAAATTTTAGAAGTGCCGTCAACATACAGAAGGTGGAATCGGCCAAGAGTAAAGTAGAGAGGAGAAGTAAGCACCAAGGAAGCCCAATAAAAACATGGCGGATGAGCTGTGGCAGAGTTTGTGTCACACAGGAGTCCCAGGTTACATCAACTGAAGGCAAGGACTATTCTGCAACAAAATGCTTCTTTTGTGAAGTCTGCAGACAAGAAGGACTTGAGAAAAGCTTCCAATCTTGGCCTAAACCCGAGTCAATGATGCTGCAAGGAAAATTGTTGATGTGAAACTTCAGGGCAAACTGTCAAAAGGTGACATGATTGCAATAGATGCTGTGTAGCACCATGCATGCCTGAGTAGACTTTATAGAAAGGCAGATGCAGTTGATTGTGATTCAAATAAAATCTATGCTGCCAAAGTAATAAAAGATCAAGCTTTCAATGAGCTTCTTGATTACATTGAGGACCACCGTGGATCTGGTACTGTTCGGGGAATGGCAAAATTGACAACACTTTATAAGCGTCTCGTATCTCTTGGTTGTCCCCAAAGTCATAGTCATACAACTCAACTTCGCCAAGATATTGTCAGCATGCTCCCTGACATTAAGGCGATAGAAAAGTCATCTGGCTGCTGGGAGCTGGTGTTTAATGAAGATCTCAGTCAAGAAGTTGAGGAGATGAAGGACACCACCTCAACAGACATGAGAATTTTGGCACAGACAGCCAAGATTTTGCAAAGAGATATCCTAGAGAAAAAGCAGGTGTTTTCAGGCTGTTTCTCAAGCACCTCAGAAGCTGATACCATTGTTCCTACACTGAGATCTTTCCTACATATACTGTTAGATGGTCCTGGTATTAATGTCGATATCTCTTTTGCTTCCTCAAAGAAATTGTATTATCACTGGTCCAGACCATCATGCACAACTCTGTGGGAAAAGGTCACCGAATCCCCAGAGTGCGCCTTGTAGCCATTTCCGGTCACCTGAACTTGACTGATGACAGGTGACTTAGCTACAATCAAAAAAATGTTTATGGGTTAAGTTTGCAAAACCCAAATGGTCTTTTCTCCATTTATTTATAAAAATAGTCTCTGCACAGGCAACATAGATATCACTGTAAGCTGTGAGTGTTAGGGAATAGACTGAAAGCTTATCTGGCATAGCTCGAGAGTCACGTCTATGCTTTGTGAGGGTTGAGTGACAACTGAGGGCAGATTGCCGGCTTCTAATGGCTGACCTAGCATCTTTAGAGATGCATCCTCCAGTGGGAACTACTGATCACATGTTCAATGAATGGACCACATGGTCACTGCATGACATCTCACTGCTCATGGAAAATTACAGTGTGTGATGGAGTTACAGTATATAAGACTGATGTATTAACCCATATTTATATAAGTGCTACTGTCTATTAGACAAGGGCAAATACATTGCTCGGTCACCACCTTCTGACCTCCACGAGGAATAACTAACCTCACAGAAAAACCCTATACATAAACCTACCCATGTTACATTCATATGTGTGTGTGGATGCTAAACTGGAGAAGCTGCAACCTGGGGTTGAGCAGCTACTGGAGCCCTAGTCTGAAGTGCCGTACGGGAGAGTATATTTTGTACAATGGCAAACTTGGAAGATACTGACTTATAATAACAAAACAAAAATATCACTACCAATATTAATATAATAGTGGGAACAGTTAAACTAGGTATAGCAAATCCTTGTAAAAAATAAAATGGCAAGTTATCATCTAAATTAGCAAAATGTGACTCCTTCAAATATGAAATACACTAAAGGTCATATTAGGATCCGGATACAGAGAAATCAAATCTGAAGTTAGATTTAAATTCAGTGATGATGAGAAGGCTGTAAGGGCGGTAACGAGCAGGAAGGTTGTCTGACGCTCGTTTGCTGGTTCACGACCCTCACTGGGGGGGGGGGGGGGGGGGGTTAGACGGAGGTGAGAAGGTCGTTGCTGCCTCGTGACACCGGCAGATTCTACCCAGCCGTCAATACAGTCATACCTCCCCACTGTTCGTCAAATTCTGGCTATGATCTCATCATAGGTCCTGGACTCGTGGGCTGTTTCCCCCGACCTTCACAAATCGACTGTCAATCTCTGGACACCTATTCCAACGATTACCGCCGCTGCCACGTCATCGCCAATCCCTCTCCACCGTCTATCCCTCGGTGTTTCTCCTGCTGTAGCAAGACATCGGCCGCCATCGCTCCAGTGACTATCCCCAGGGCCACTGCCGTGGGAAATATCTGTTCATTGTTTGATTCTCTTGTTTGTTTGATTCCACTAATTGCTGACTCCCATTAATTGTTTGAATCCATTAATTGTTGACTCCCATTAATTGTTTGATTCCATTAATTGTTTGATTCCATTAAGTGTTGGACTCCCATTAATTGTTTGACTCTTTTAAATGTTTGACTCCTGTAATTGTTATTTGATGTTTGTTTGAGTGGTGTCACAGTTTTGTGTTATTTTTATAGTTAAGAGATGTCACTCTCGAACGATTGTTTGTTATTCCTCGGAAAACCATGGTTCTTGACTTTCCTTTTATAAGAACCTGATTAGGCTGGTAAGAGATTTCTATCCCTAAGTCCCAGTCCTTTACAAAGGTAAAGTTTTTAATGAATGACAGGTTATTTTGCAGTAGTCCGAAGCTTTAAAATCGCTTTTTACAACTAGATGTTTACCACCACCCTGGCACTGTAAAATGACACTGGTTTCTTCTGGGTAAAAAAAAAAAAAAAAAAAAAAAAAAAAAAAAAAAAATATATATATATATATATATATATATATATATATATATATATATATATATTATATATATATATATATATATATATATATATATATATATATATATATATATATATATATATATATATATATATATATATATATATATATATTGCACATTATGTAGATGTTGTAGTGGACTTCTCCCCTACAACTTCGTATCCGCATTCCAATGTCACCGTATCCTAGCAACCGAGCCAAAGACCGGTTACTTCTCGGGTTTTCCCAACATGACTCATAGAGGACTCACGGCTGCTGGGTATATAAGCTCTGTCTCTCCATTGAGATTCATTCTAGCCTCACTTCTACAACACGCAACACCTCCTCCTCCGCCGCTGCCTGGCAGCCCTCGCCTCTCCTCCGCCTGCCTGGCGGTCCTCGCTCCCGCCACCGAGCATGGGGACCCACCAGCTCTACAAATGGTGACTCCCGGAGATTAGCACTCACACAGGATGGAGGAGACACTGATCATGCTCCCAGTCTTCAAGCAGACACCGGCTCCTCTTCCTGCCCCAAGCACCACATCCTACCGACCCCAGCACACCCGTCCTGCCCCAGACGCCGACCCCGGCCTAGCAGTAACGCCTGACGCGGCCTCTGTTCCTGAATCCGGACCCACACACACCCCTCTTTTCTCCCTCAGGTACTCCCTGCTAATGTCCTGCACCCTGCTGCTGTCGTGGAACCAGCTGCTGTCACGAGCCCTAATCCGCTTCTGCTGACGCAGCCCCTGCTCCTGACCCAGGCCCACACACCCCAGCAGGCGCATAAGACTACCCTGTACCTGTCATGAGGGAAGCACAACATCCATCGCCTCCACACACCCTTTTTCTCCCTTCTCCCACAGATAGTGTGTATCTAGACAGTTGTATTTCAGCGATCGGCTCATTCACGCCATCGCCGTTGTCTCACATGAGGCATGCACCGCCCGGTCTGCCTCACATGTGCTAAGCAACTCTACAGACAACAAGTCTCCTACACCGCCTGGAGGGAAGGGGGAGTATTGTAGTGGACTTCTCCCCTACTGTATGTATATTATGTATGCTGGATTATATATCATGTATGTATATTATGTATGTGCTCCATTTATGTATTATTTATTCAGCCTAGCTAGCAGCGTGTGGCAATGTTATTACCATACCCCACACGCTTAATTAATGTGCCTGGCGACGTATGGAAGCTGCTAATGTATCACTTGCCATACGTCGCCTATAGCAGTTGACAAGGAGCCTAGCCAGGGAGACCGCTGCTCTCCTCTGTGTACATACTCTTATCCAGTAAACTGAACCTACAAAGCTATACAGGTGTTTGTGTTCTCTCCTGTATATAGAACTTATTATTCAGAACCTAACACCTACAACTGCGTATCCGCATTCCAATGTCACCGTATCCTAGCAACCGAGCCAAAGACCGGTTACTTCTCGGGTTTTCCCAACATGACTCATAGAGGACTCACGGCTGCTGGGTATATAAGCTCTGTCTCTCCATTGAGATTCATTCTTGCCTCACTTCTACAACACGCAACACCTCCTCCTCCGCCGCTGCCTGGCAGCCTTCGCCTATCCTCCGCCTGCCTGGCGGTCCTCGCTCCCGCCACCGAGCATGGCGACACCACCAGCTGTCCTTCTCTGAGCTTCCTCACCAACCAGCTTTCTCATTCTGGTCTCTCTTCTTGAACAAGCAACACCTCCTCCAGCAAGCTCCACGCTGTCAGCATTCATTCAACCAGGAGGCCAGCAACAGGCAACATCCTCTCTAACGAAGCTCCTGCACATCTACCTCCTTCAACACGCTACTCACCGAACGTCTCTACTGAGCAGCTCCTCACCACACGGCACCTCCAGCACCAGACTGTCTATCATATAACTTATATTATACAAGAAAACCACATGAGAGTTTCCATCCATCCTGAGTGCTAGACAACATTATACCACGAATTCCCTACAATGTGCATGAAACAGTTTTCTTGGAAATCAGTGTATATCTACACTGCTTGAGCGCTGTGCGAACATTTGTTTGTATGATCACCAATTCACACATTCCTACTGCATCAGGAATATATGCGAATACAAAGGCTGGACATACGTGTAAGTGTAACCTGTAGGTATGATGATTTACACCATGATAAAACTCCAGGATCATCCACAGCTAACAAAGAGTAGTCTTCATCTTTTAGCAAAAGTTCAGAGTAAACAGTGTGTTATTAGAATACAATGGAAAAGGTTTTAAATGCATTAAATTTGCGTTGCGCGAACATGGGGATCTGGATAAATATAGCATTGTGTGTGAGAGTTGACTCTAATAGAGGGTAATAATATTCTACATCTTGATCTGTGAAAATAGGAGATAAATGGTAACTCATCTTGGCTATTTGTAAGGCTTCAAGAAGAACTTTCACAGGCATAAGCTGCTCATCCACACGTCCTAACCCTGCATCCATTTACACTTGCAATTAGTTTGTCTTTGTTATTAGATAAAACTTGAGCAGAAGTTTCTGCGGAATGCAAATATCAGAAAAAGAAATAAGTCATTCCAGCATAGGCACTGAATTCATTAAATTATTAACAATCCTAGATAAATGGTTAGACTCAGAAATAACCATTGAAGGTTAATGCAATTTTGTCTAAGTATAGTTTTTTTAACAATAAATTAATAATCCTCGCTTTCTTCGTGAGACGATGGAATAAAACGTCCAGCAGAGACTATATTCTTGTGAAGGGTCCTGAGATGAAGTAGCTGAAGATTACAGTTTGTGATATCATAGTAGAAATGTTAGGACCTTGCTGTATATTTTCAAGGGTGCCCACAGCTGTCTGGTGCGGTATATTTTGTAGTCCGTGCAGCTCATACCTTATGGTCACGTTCCAAAAGTACGTCTAAGGAACCTGGTTTCAGGGCTTCCGTGAATGTGTCCGTCGACAAGGTGGTGCCACAAAAGAGTAGGAGTAGTATTACAATGATCAAAGCCATTCTAGAAAAAGTGGATTCATCTTAGTATTGTTTCGCAGAACGTAGTTTTAAACAATAATCATTAGCTATACTTGTTGAACTTGATGTGTTTGAGGTTTGAACAAATGTGTCTGGGACACATTACCTGGGGAGTAAATCTGGGTGGGCCCTTTTTAAGTCTGTCCATATGTACTACGTCTGAAGTTTGTGAATTTGAATTCAAATTTTTTAATTTGTTGCCTTCTTTATTGGCGATAATGCGGAATGGTCCGGCAAATTTGCGCTGAAGTTTGGAGTTCCGTTCAGGTTCTCGCATCATAATAGTATCACCCATTTCCAGTGTTGTAGAATTTGTAGGCTTAGCCTGTTTATGTTGTTTATAAATCATTTCAGTGCGTGAAGCTGCTAAATGTTTCCGTACTTGGCCATGAATATCCGCAAAAACGTTGATTTGTTTGGAAGCGAAATCGTCCACGTTATGGACAGTGTCATGGTCACAATGACTGCTGATCTGTTTGAAACCTGATGATTCATATTATGCACCACGCCCGCAAAACATGTGGATAACTGGGGAGTTATCCCTAGGAAGAAATGCGTTTTCTATAGCTTAAGGTGCCGTCCATTTTCTCAGACGTCCTGAATCCAACCTCCCTATAAAGTAAATTTGAATGTGAGAGCAAGCACCATTGTTTTGAGTCAACTTAGATATGTTTGATTACAGTTAAAGCATTCAAGATCCTTTGTGAGTGATGTTGAAAGCTTCAACTGTCTTTGTTGTTAGTAACACTTGTCAAGTAAGTGAGAGTTGAGTCTGCCTGTACGAATGGCATCATGATTTCGTCCTTGGGGATAGCCATGAGTTTCCAATTGCTACTGAAGTTAGATTATTTTGCTTCCCCAACCCTAGAGAATCTGATATTTGTAGCTTAGTTATTGTCAGTTGTCTATTTAAGAAAGTCATAAATCTCCTGAGAAGAACATGTCAAACTGTAACGACCACGGTCGTACACGTCAGTTAACGCCAAAATCAAATGATTCATATTACGCTCAATAGCCCACAAAACATGTACCTCTGCTTTTATTTTGAGTCCTCCATCTGAGGAGTCCGTTTTCTCATCACTTCAAGACGCCTCAGTCCTCCGTTATCCCATTTTCTCTGACTTACTGAAACCAACCTCTCTATATAATGAATTTGAATGTGAGAGAGAACACCCTTGTTTTGAGTCAACTTAGATATGTCTGTTTACAGTTGGAACATTCAAGATCCATTGTGAGTGGTGTTGAACGCTTCAACTGTCCTTATTGTTAGTAAGACGTGTCAAGTAAGCGAGTGTTGAGTCTGCCAGTTAGGGTGGCGTATTTTAGGTCGTCCGTGGGGATACCCATGGGTGTCTGATCGCTACTGAAGTTATATTATTTTGTCGCCCCGACATCAGAGAATCTGATGTTATAGTTTAGTTAGTGTCAGTTGTCTATTTAAGAAAGTCATTAATCTCCTGAACAGTTCCTGTCAAACTCAAAATTCTCCAAGACTTAACGGCCGTTTGACCGGGGATGTGGTTTGCGGTCAGGCCAATAGAGTTGCGAACGCATATATAACTCCATTTCACCTCTTTACTGACAAACTCAATCCCTGATTAAATCATAAATATAGATGTAGAAAATTAGCCGGATCTGTGACACTGACGGTCACAGCTAGGTGTCCAGTGACTACTTTGTATTGAGGGCCTATTGTTAGTAAAATTAGTCTTTCTAGTAGGAATATGCCCTCAGGCCAGTATATATGCCGACGCTCGAGGAAAAATCACACCTTCTGTGATTTCTCCTCTACGTCTCCAGGTATGTTCACTTGTGTTCCACGCCGCCATATTAACTCAGTTTAACTTAGTCATTTTTGTGAATGTCAGTGTTCATGTTTTAACATATTACCCTCAGTGCCAATTGTGTCAAGTAAAGTAGAGATCTAGCTATCGTCTGAACCGGTGCCAGACGTATGTTTTGTATAGTGAAGTTAAATACTATTCACTTCTTCTGTGATTTCTCCTCTACGTCTCCAGACGCTGTTGTGGGGGTTAGCAACACTCCTGAGGTTCGGGAGCCGCCTATGGGCACGATATCTCTCGAAAGACGTCTTTAAGGTGGCGAGATTCCTTGGCAGACGCCACGGCCCACCGCCACGGCCCACCGCCACGAGTCAACTTTTCCCGGGCCAGGCGCTCCGAGCTAGCGAGCGAGCCTGTAAACAACTCTGGCCCACTGACTCCGTCATATGATCATGGTCTATCTACTGTTCTTGGTTATATGTATGGAGCCGTATTAATATCCATGCTTAGGGATGACTAGCAGAAATATAGTCATCCCAGGTTAAGTATTGAACCCCTGAATGAGAGGTCAAGGTACCAGGTGGTTCCTTGTGAAATGATAAGAAATATGGTATGTTACTAATTGTGGAATTGCCCAGTGTGCTATGTATTCATCTGTAGTACCCATGAAAAAATAACTTGAGAGTATCATACTCTAATCAAGAAGTGGAGAGGTAATTTGTTACTTGTTAAAGTAAGACCTGAGGGTCCAGTGATGGCTTGTGAATAATAGTACGGAATCTCATGTATCAAGGTAATGATATCCCAATTGTCTAATAAAGTAATGAGTATTTGGAGGTGTTGAATGAGGTAATAAGTTCTTGAAGTGTTTGATGACGTAATAAGTTAATTGCGGTTCTGTTTAGCCTGAGTGAATCTAAGATGCATCTTCTTCACTCACTTGTTAATAAATATTGAACTAGTAAACTACGAGTATCACCACTCTACTCCTTCTACACATTGGTTCCCAGAAAATAATACTTACTCACGTGCCTAGACATCTACCACACTACCCAACAACTTTTCATGAGTTATGTTATATAATGAAAAGTCTGGGTGGTGGCAGCTACCCTTTGTAAGTATAAAAAGAGTTGTACAAAGAATAACATGGTTCCCCAGACTAACCCATGTATAAGAAAGACATAAAACAAAGCATACTTCCGAAAGGTAAGAACATTGAAACTGAGAATATAATATATATATGCAAGGAAATGAAAAGAAAGAACATTGACTTGGAAAACATAAGCAGAGAAGCATAAGAGTTACTTATATAAGAATATATAAGAATATAAGGTATATAGAGGTAAAGAACATGTAAGAATATAAGCAAGAATATATACGAATAAGTATATATATATGTAAAGAATTGAAGAAGGATAAGTATATAAAACAGGATACTCATTGGAAGGAATGCTACACAGAACAAAAAAGTATATGAATAAATAGAATTCTAACAGAAAAGAATAGCTGGATGGTAAATTATTGAAAAGAGAAAACTCGGCCCGTTACAAAACTCCTTATCTCCAACATCTCAACGTATATGCATAAAAGCTCCTTGTCTAGAAATCCTGCCCAGTTGTGAAACTAAAAGTTATCAACGTGTGTAATTCCCCTTTTTCCTGGCAAGCTCAATCTCTGATTAGAATATGTAAATTGACTTAAGAAATTCGCCTGACCTGTGGCAACTCAGTGTCATATTTAAATATACCGCAACTGAGGTAAATGTAATTTCTGTCATTGCGTGAATAGTCTTTCCTGACAAGTATGCCGCACAGACTTGATTTGCCAGTTAACCATATGTAAGCTCGTGCGCAGGAGAGACGTCACTTCTCTCTGACGCTCTCCAACATTATCTCAGGTATGTGTAAGATTCCCCGAACGTCATGTTGAGTCAGTTTAACTCAGTAAATTTTGTGAATATCAGTGTTCATGTTGTAACAGTGAAATTGTCATTTGCCCAGTGAAAGAATTAATATAACTTAAATGTTGTCTGTCGTTGCAAGACAAAAGATTGTTTGTGATTGAGTTATTATTGGCTTCTCTCTGACGCTCTCCAACATTATATCAGGCCCAGTGTGTGTGTTAGCTGAATACCCAGCAGCTACCCGGGATCGATAGCTGCATAGCAGCTGGCGGTATTGGACGATGTCGTTAATTCGGCAGGATTAAACTGTGCAAGTCATCATCCTGGGAACTTGGCCCCAGAGTCTCTCGCCGTGTGTCAGACTACAACCGACCATAACAGCGATCTTCATTTGTTTTGGAGACACCAGTGTTATACCCTGGAGCACTCCTTACAGTTATATGGGCCACAGTATTATTGTTATATATGATTGGGGATAATTAGCCGAAATACAGTTATTCCAGGTTGAGTAGTGAACCCATAAAAATTGATAGTATCAGTAATAATGTGTTGTGTTGTGAGTGCATCCTCCATATGTACTACCAACAGTTCTATTGAAGGTACCATATGTAAACTTGTCATGTGGTGTGTTCTTTTAAATGTACAACCAGTAATGATGTAAGAAGCAAGAGTATCTAGTTGGAATTGCAGATGAGTAAAGCCAAGGAGTTGAACCTTGTAGTTGTATGTTAATGACATCTTCAACCAAATTGTATTTCATATTAATAAACCATGTTTAGAGTAGGTTGGTGGGTATCATTTTTCCCTCAGTATCTACCTTTATTCTCGTCCAATAACTTGATACCAGAATTATAGAACCCATGTGCCCTAACCCTTGCCATGCTACGAAAGGTGAGAGGTTATGAAGTGACTATATGAAATGAAATAATTAGATGGAACAAATGAAGGAAATAAAACAAAGAAAGAAGGATGAAATAAGAATATAAGGGTAAGAAGAAAGAAAGAGAAAACAATAAGAAAAAGAAAGAAAAAAAATGCCTTTGCCCTTATAATGACGTTTGTCTAAGCCATAAACATTATAATAGGGTGATTTGCTCGTGGAGCTATTGATTGACCCATTAATAGAAGCTGCTACTTGAGGTAACCAATTCCCCCATGCATTGTGCACTTGATTCACGATTGGACGAAGAATCTCTAGGATTTTACGATTGGTTCTTTCAACAAGGTCATTTACCTGTGGATGATAAGCTGTGATAAAACTTTGTTGAATGTCATATTGTCGACATATTTATGCTAAAAGTTGATTCTTGAGTTCTAATCCGTTGTTGGAGAGAAGAACCTTGGGCGTAAGCCACAGATTCTGCTGTTTTATCCTTCAGTGGGACTAAAATCACAAATCAAGAAAAATGAATCACACACACTAGTACGTACAAGAATCCTTGATGACTCCTCGGAATTTGTAACAAGTCAATGGCGACTGCGTCAAACAGATGTGCTGGTGGAGGATATTGTAGAATTGGAGCCGGTGGCAACGTAGTACCCTTATGCTGAGCACTCGATAAACACTTAGTAATGTGTTGCTCTATGTCTTTTTTCATGGTATTCCAAAAATATTTTGTTCTAATATCTGCAAGGCATTTGTCATGTCCGCGGTGACCTGCTTGAGGAACATCATGGAACAACATTAAAACGGTTGCCTGAAGTGTATCAGGTACAACCATTTGCATAACAATACACCGATCTGTCTGTCTGGAGCGATGGAGTATGATTTATAGTAGTTCAAATTGACTGAACGGAAGAGGTAACTTTGGAAGATAGGCCTCCTCCCCCGACTCTAGAGCAAAAATGACTTCAGACCACAATGGATCAAATCGTTGTTCACCCCTTAATTGCGAGAGAGTGAGCGAAAATACAGGCGTCACTGGGGCTATGTTTCTGGACAAAGCGTCGGCGACCACATTCGCTCGTCCCGGTGAATACTTGAACATGGGGTCGAATTTTTGAATGGTCAGAAACCAGCTTTCTAGTCTTTCTGAAAGTTTTTTGCCATGGAACAGCTCTGTCACTGCCACGTGATCCGTATGAACGTTATTTTATAATACAAAATTATGTCTTTAAACTTCTTCAGTGCCCAAACAACAGCTAATGTTTCTAGATGCGTTACTGAATAACGTGTTTTGGCATAAATTAGTTAACGACTGGTGAAAGCAATCACTCAAAATTTTTCTCGTGTGTCCAGCTGCATAAGTACAGTGCCGATTCCCTGTCCTGAGGCATTGGTACACAGAGTAAATTCTTGGGAGGAGTCAGGAAATGCTAAAACAGGGGCATTGGTATGTGCTGTCTTCACTGCACTAAAACTATCTTCTTACTCAGCATTCCATGGAAAAGTTGCATCCTTCCTAAGTACCTTAGTCAAGGGTGAAGCTAATGTCGCATTCCCTCAAATAAAAAAACGATAATATCCAGAGAAACCAAGATAACTATGCACTTTATCAACAGTTGTCATCCACTGTATGAATGCCATCACCGTCAACTACATGACCAATGAATTGGAACCTGGATATTACTTTTATCCTCTTCACCACTGATCGGCTCCGTAGCCGCTTGAGCGATCAGTCACGTCTCTGATTACTTTTCCTTTTCTTTTGTCCTCTTCACCAAAAGATCGGCTCGTTAGTCGCTTGGGCGATCTGTCACGTCTCTGTTACGCACTGTTGGCAAGTACTGAACATGCACCGGCTCCTGAATGTACCTGAACCCGCTCCAGTGTTGGTCAAGTCTTGTCTTGAAAGAGCTCACACTCGGTGCCGTCACAACACTTTCTGGTAGACTGTTCCAAGAATTCACAACTCTCACTCCGAAAAAGTTTGCCCTCACAGTTTTCTGGACTTGCTGCTTCTTCAATCTTGAGCTGTGACCCCTTGCCGGGCGAGCATCCGCCAGCTCCAAGTAAGGACACTCGACTGAGTAATAATAATAATAATAATAAACGGTTTATTAATAGAGTTGCAGCCGGTGGCTGAAAATATGCAAACTTACATTTGGTTTAGACATAATGATATAATATGCATTGAATACATTTACAGGGCTGTACAGTGCATAAATCAGGAGTTGTTTATTATTTTAACAATAGATGGGATGGTGCTATTCTTATATCTATCGGTGCGGGCTCTTATGGGCTGAATTTTGTTGTAGTGGCGGACTGCGCTAGGTGGGTGGGGGGCTGCCGGTGGCAGGAGGTGGCGATGAAGAGGGTGGTGCATTAGTTGGCTGCCAAACCTTTCCAGTGCTTGGTGGTGGAGGTCACTGAGGGATGGCATTTCCAGGGTGGAGAGAGCGTTGGTGTAGCCGAAGTATTCTGCGCCGAGCATGATTCTGCAGGCCCTTTTCTGTACCTTCTCTAGCTAACGTTGTTGGGTGGAGTTGAGAGAAGACGACCAGGCTGGTGATGCATACGTTAGTTTGGGGAGAATAAAGGCGTTGTAGATGGTCCTCAGCTCTGGCATGGGTGTCCCAAGTGACCTAAGTCATCGTAGCATGTAGAGACGGTACGAGGCTGCCTTGACTGTGTTATTTACATGGGCCTTGAGTGCCCCTTAAGATGCTTATACACCTCAATTAGATCATCCCTTGCCCATCTGTAGTATAACCTAGGCAAGTACAGGCGCTCCAATCTCTCAGGGTAGCTGAGGTGCCGAAGTGCAGGCACCAGTCTGGTGGCCCTCCTTTGAACATTTTCAACCAACTGACAGTCCTTAGCATATCTCAGGGACCAGTCAGGGTGACAGTACTCCAGATGGGGAAGCACTTCACTCTTGAACGACCTCCTTATAAGACCCAATAATTTATTTGCCTGATATATCTTCTTCTCGCAATGGCCCGAGAACTTCAGCTTATTGTCAACATACACACCTAGGTCCTCACATTCAGTCTCAAACAGTGCAGTTTCTTCATCCCGTTGGGACTTATGATACGCCTCCTTACCGTTGGTACGCCCCAGGTGCATCCTCTTACACTTCGTGACATTGAATCTTAGCAGCCATTTCTTCGACCATTCTTGCAGCCCACAGAGGTCCTTCTGCAGCTCTTCACAGTCCGCTTGGTTCTTGATTTCCCGAAATAATTTGGCGTCATCGGCAAACATTTGTATGGAGGAGTGTACAACGTCAGGCATGTCATTTATGAAACAAACAAACAACAGCGGGCCCAATACACTGCCCTGTGGTACCCCACTTGTGACAGGCACGGATGATGATTTCGTGCCATTAATCACCACACACTGCTTGCAGTCTATGTAGAAAGTCTTCTATCCACGCTAGGACATTTCCCCGAATTCCGCACCTTCCAGTTTGATTTTCAGCCTTTCGTGGGGTACACTGTCGAAAGCCTTGACAAAATCTAGGTAAATATAGTCGAAAGTACCACCCCATTCCAAAATATGGGTCCAAATGTCCAATACCTTGAGCAATTGTGTTAAGCAGGAGCGCCCCGGCATAAAACAATGTTGGCAATCCTTTACAAGGTTGTTTCGTAGTAAATGTTCCATCGTGGCATCTCTGATAATACTCTCAAGTACTTTACATATTATGCTGGTGAGGCTCACCTGTCTATAGTTGTTCTTGGAGTGACGATCGCCCTTCTTGAAGATAGAACTCATATAAGCCACTTTCCATTCACTGGGGACTTTTTGTTCACCCAGGCATTTACAAAACAGGATCTTCAGGGGCTCGGCAAGCTCGGTGCTCAACTCTCTTAGCACTCTAGGATGCACCATGTCAGGGCCGGGACTCTTATGGACCTATAGTTTTGACAGTATATTTCTAATACCCTCTTCTGCGAACACAATGTGGGTCAGTGCTGTGTCGAACCGTCTGTCCTCAAACGCAGGAAGATTAATCGCATCCCTTCTTTATGAACACCGAGGAAAAGAAGCTGTTCAATGCCTCAGCTTTATCCTGGTCAGAACCTGCATAACTACCATCTTCAAGCCTCAGGTCTGATACTCTTACTCGCGTTTTTAATTTCGACCTTGCATAGTGGTAAAACGCCTTTGGGTTTGACTTGACCTCGCTTTCAACCAGCCTCTGGAACTCCCTTTCAGCCCTTCTACATTCTATATTTGCTTGGTGTCTGGCTCTTGCATGCATCCAACTGTCCTGCTCATCATTTGACCTAACCCACGTCTTGAATTTCTGGGTTTTCTTCTTAACTTTGTCGACCGCCTTATGATTCATGTGTAGGGATCTCCTCGTATTCCTGGAGGTACTGGGTTTGGTCTTGGGTATACTGTATACTTATCGATCAAATGGATCACTTTATTAGTTAGTAGTTATGATATTCAGCGTAGTGTCTGCGTTCTTGTGCCTTCATGAGTCAGGCCAGTGCATACCCCTCATCTCTTCCCTCATCCCTTTGTAATTTCCCCCGTAATATTTGCACCTTGGCTTGACCTTATCTTGAAGTAGGTAACAGTTAAATCTGAATGAAAACACTATATGGTGACTGGTGCCAACTGGGGCAAGGTGTTCCAGTTTGGTCACCATACCCTCCTCGTTTGTTATGATGAGGTCAAGTGGCTTGGGTGTTTGCTCCCCTTTGTAATGTGTCGGGTCTCTAACATGTTGGAACAGAAAATTATCTCTCAGAGTTTCTACAAAAAGAGTAGCAGGGTTATTCAAGTCATTTGGGGTGAACTCGTGTCATGGTTTTGGTATGAATCCGTGGTAGTAGGAGTGGATTATATTATATGAAGATAATAATATGTCGTATTTCTTATTCCTTACAGTAGAGTCCGATACCTTCACACTGATTACTTACAGGAGATTATGGCGTATCTACGTAGAAGTTCACTCCACCACTCGACATTCCATGATTTATACTTGATAAATGATGATTTAATGAATTCATTTAATTTTCAACATACATCTAAGTTATTGGTTATACTATGTCATAACCAATCAGTCATTACCTTTAGTAATAATAAGATAGGATCACAGATACGGGCAGATAATTGCACTTACATTTATTTGTCAAGCTTCCATACAATGATTTACAATTTGCATGGATATATGATTTACTCACGTTCACGCTGTAATAAAATTAATCTCCTAAAACAGGGAATTTTCAACTTGGGGACACATGTGGTTACTCTACTGTGGGTGTGACTTCACAGAGCCTTAATTCTTCAAGTGATACATTTACTGTCAGCCTGGATTGCTTTTGTTGCAACCAGGTTTCATCACAAGAACTTCTACCCACGGCCATAACAACAAAAAGGTACTCTTGGGTTACCACACATAGTCTCGCGTCACTGACAGTCCCTGTGGACGGTTGTCGCGGCAAGTAGAACTGGTAAGCGTGACTTGAATTAACCATTAGGTGCAATAGACCAGCCTGGATTGCTTTTGTCGCAACCAAGCTTCCACACGTGATATTTCCACGGGGATAACAAACCTAGGTTAACACACTTAGTCTCGTGTCGATCACGGTCACGGTAGACGGGTGTCGTGCAGGAGAACTCTGTAAGCGTGAATTAATTAACCATTTACTGTAGGTTTGATAGGCCAGCCTGGATTGCTATTGCCGCAACCAGGCATCCACGCGTGATATTTCCACGGGGATAACAAACCTAGGTTAACACACTTAGTCTCGTGTCGATCACGGTCACGGTAGACGGGTGTCGTGCAGGAGAACTCTGTAAGCGTGAATTAATTAACCATTTACTGTAGGTTTGATAGGCCAGCCTGGATTGTTATTGCCGCAACCAGGCATCCACGCGTGATATTTCCACGGGGATAACAAACCTAGGTTAACACGCTTAGTCTCGTGTCGACGACGGTTCACAGGACGGAGTGGCGTGGAGGACTCTGTGTGGTGTGGTGTCCCGCCCCCTTTCAGGAGGGAGAGGATGGAGGCGACGTCTTAACTAACCCATGGCTCAGGGGATACTACTTAAAATGAGGTTTTTGGGTGTGAAGCGCTGAACAGTACAACACTGTTCCACTGCCCACCCCCCTAAAGGCTGGCTAACATACACTAATTGAAAAATACATGTCCCAGTTATGCCTCGCCGGGCGTCTTATCTCTGGTAAAACAAACTTTGGAGTTGGTTGCCTGGGTAAGCCTAACACAACCCATGACAATCGCCCCTACTAAGAAAAATTTTTCTTCGGAGAATAAAAATTTCAGCACCTGTATACAATCAAGAGGATGCCTAGCCCAGACACACAATTCAACATTCACACTGTGGTGTGTGTGTGACACTAACACTGCAACGGGATGTAGTCGCCAATCGCCACTGAGGGAAAACCTCAACATTTACTTTAGATTTTCAGGCTGGAGGAAAACTCCGAGGTGAGGGTGACAATTCCCGAGCAATAGTTCATGCTAAACGTAAACACGCTACATTTATGTTACAGCAACGTGTTGTGTAGTGTAGGGTATGTAGACATTGTTTAGGTGGTACAGGTGTCGTGTTATGTTCTTAAATGTAGAGAGGTGTGAAAAGGTTTACATAACATTTGAAGAGTCGTCAGATGCGTGGAGGTTCGAGTTGACCGGAACATATGGACACTCCCACACATAGGTCAGGTCCTAGACACGCTCTGCAATGTCGAATGAACTTTCCCGGTGGTGAAGAGAAGGACTCCTCCAGCCGGCTGATGTGGAACTGGGTCCCTCTTTCGCTGAGGGTCCCCAAGGTGAGGGTGTACTCTGCCCATCACTCACCATTGGGTTTACTGTCCACCGTCTCGTAGTGAATCGGGAGGCTGAGGTGGAACTGGGTCCCTCCGTTGATGAGGACCCCCAAAGGTGTGGAGGTAATCTTCCCGTCACTCACCCTTGGGTGTGCAGTCCACCGCCTCGTACTGACTCAGCTGGCTGATGTGGAACTGGGTTTGCTGACCACAGTGTCCGCCGCCACCCTCTCAAGGGTTCGGGGATCACTGTGAGAGTAGGGTGTGTCATAGGAGGGAAGATCAGCTAAAACTAATGGCCCATCACTTTTTTGGTAGATTTTAGTGTATATAAACAGAAAATAATTTCAGTTTCAATATTTTGCAACCTTTTGCTAGGTAAATTTTAGCGTGAAATTTATCGAAAATCTAACGTACAGCTGCATTAGTGCATTACAATTAAATAGTGAACATTGCTTTCTGACTTCATTCTTTAACAACCCAACTAACAATATTTTTTTCTGTTTCAGATTCTGATGCATTTATAAGTTGATAATATTTGCGATGGCTGCTTGTGTCAGGACGAGGAACCAAAAATCCAGCCATCTCAGTCACTATCTTGGGTCTGGGAGAGAGCTCCTGAAGTCGGAGTTGCCTACATTGAGAGATGCTTTGAGATACGGTGTTTTAATCAGGCAAATCAGTGAAAAGAACCAAAGAACTTACACAAACAAAGACATTGCCAGTGATATGACCAAAGCTGTCTTGGCACAGTACACTCTGGCTAACGCTCAGTTCAAGCCTCCAGTCATAACAAGTCAGAAGAAGATTAGTGAGAGACTGCTAGCCAGTTGGGAGAGGAAAACTTGCAGTTAAGGACAGCTTTGCCAAGCAACTGGACCAGTTATTTGACATAATTACTTGCAAGTGCCCAATTGTTCTCTGTCCTGAGTTTGGATGCGATCGTGACTGTAAATCCGAGGCCCACATCTCCTGTATTTGCAAGCGCGAACTGAAGATTCCTGTGATCGAACTGGCATTTGTCAAAGCACAGAGAGAGAAGACTGGCAGTATAGGGGCTTTCATGATTTCAAGCCAAGATATTCCGGAGTCCAAGAGACAGGAGGCTGCCACAGAGAGACAGAAGAGGAGAAGAGTTGCCGAGGAAAAGAGACTTGAGAAGGCCCAGGGTGAGGTAAAAAAGACCGATGATTGGAGTCAAGCTGATTCAGAGTTTAATGACTTCCCCATGGCTGATCCGAGTGCTGACCAGGAGAATGGTGACTTTGTCTCTAACCCAGAAAATAATGATCCCAAACCTTCCAGGCATAAGATTCGAAATAGGAAAGATATCCCGAGCATAGCTCTGGCCAGCATGCGACACCACACTGGTCTCAGAGAAACTGCAGAGATAGCAACAGCTGCCTGGATTGACGGTGGTTTGATAACACCTGATGATGTTCACCTGGTGATAGATCATAACAAAGTAAGGAGAGCTCAGGAGAAACTTGTCAGTAACCTAGAAGAGGAGTTTGATAAGGGGATAAGAGAAAATGGAATCAATTGTTTGTTCTTTGATGGGAGAAGGGATGACACTAAAGTGTTCATGAAAGTTGGAGATTCTGACAAGTTGTTCCCTGCCATGGTGAAGGAGGAACACTACTCCTGCTGCAGTGAACCAGGAGGGAAGTATTTGTGGCATTTCACTCCAGAGAAAGATGACATCAGGAAACCAGCTGAGATAGTGGCAGATAACATTGTGAACTGGCTCAGAGAGCGGAACGTAGACGAGACCCTGCAGGCCATTGGAGGGGACAATACCAACACGAACACAGGGTGGCAAGGGGGGGGGGGGTCATACAGTGGATAGAGCGGAAGATTGGGAGGAAGCTGGTCTGGATTGTTTGTGACCTCCACACCAACGAGTTGCCACTCAGACATCTGATCCAGGAGCTGGATGGCAAGACTCTTTCAAACAACACATGGTCTGGTCCTCTTGGCAAGATGCTGGACTCTGCCACTGAGTTAGAAATAAATCCGAGCTTTGAAAAAATCACAGTTGGCCCTCCACTCGTTGAGCTTGCACATACTGTCATTGACGACCTGAGTACTGACCAGTACTATGGTTACATGATTTGCAGTGCCATCAAAACTGGGGTCATGCCTGATAGACTTGCTTACCTGCAGATAGGTCCAGTCTCACATTCTAGGTGGCTCACAACGGCTCTCAGGTTCTGCAGAATTTGGGTCGCTCATCATAAACTGAAAGGGAACCAGCTTCACAACCTGAGACTTATTGTCCAATTCATCGTGAGTGTCTACTTGCCAAATTGGTTCAACACCAAGGTCAAGTCATCGTTCTCCGAAGGTCCGAGGCATGTTCTCTTCCAGCTTGAGCTCCTGAGGAGTCAGCCAAGGAAGGTTGTTCAGATTGTGGAGCAGACTGTGAGGAGATCTTCCTGGTATGCTCATCCCGAGGCAGTTCTGCAGACAATGCTCTGTAGTAAGGATGAGGAGGAGAGAAGAGTGGCAGTCAAAAAGATCTTGGATATGAGACTTATGAGAGGATCTGGGCATGACGAATCAGTTGGTGACGATTCCTTCAGGGTCAGGAAGACTCCTGAAGTCAATCTAGGTGCCAAGACCCTCACTGATCTCATAGATCTGGATAACATCCAGGCTGGCAGTGAGCCCCCTCTTACCTGCAGCCTCACCAATGTTCAAGTCAGAGCTTTCCTGGACAACCCCATGCATGTCCCTGCCTGGCCCTCGCACACCCAGAGTATAGAGCGTTGTTTACAGCAAGTGAGCGAGGCCAGCAGTCACGTGTACAGCCAGGAGAGGAGGGAAGGCTACATCCGAGCTCAGGTGGTCAGCAGGGAGGTGATGAGTAGAAACAGAAGCAAGAAAGACATGTTCTCTATGGTGTGCAGCAACACCGGGTCGTAGTAGTAAAACCGGTTTTTGTATTTGATGATTTTGTTTTCTAAAGGAATATTAAATTTAATAAATGTGTCAAGATCATTCGTTTCACTATTCTGGATCATTTTCATCCTAATAAATTACCCTGATACATTTACTTTACTTTAAATAAGCTATTTAGTGGTGTTGGTAAAAGGGTGGGAATACTGAATTTTCATAAGATTTCAAGTTAAAATTTACCTAGCAAAAAATGAAAACTTTTCAAATCTGAAGATATCACATGATTCTGCACATAGAACTACATCATTAATACCATGGGCCGATTTTTCAAACTCAAAAAAAAATATTCGCCTCCGTATGACACACCCTACTGTGAGAGGCCACAGGGGTGCAGGTAGAACTCGCCCTCCGTCGGTGGTTCTGGCAAACATCACAAGTCCTCTTCTGTTTCTTTATTTTCCACCTTTAGCTTCACATTCAAAATTTCTTAGAGTCCCCTCAATTGTACTAGTAATCATTTCGTAGTACAATATATGCGTTTGTACAACCTGCTGACAAGAGTGCAATTATCCGCGGTCTGTGTCCCTGTTCGGGCGCCAATTGTCATGGTTTTGGTATGAATCCGTGGTAGTAGGAGTGGATTATATTATATAAAGATAATAATATGTCGTATTTCTTATTTCTTACCGTAGAGTCCGATACCTTCACACTGATTACTTACAGGAGATTATGGCGTATCTACGTAGAAGTTCACTCCACCACTCGACATTCCATGATTTATACTTGATAAATGATGATTTAATGAATTCATTTAATTTTCAACATCCATCTAAGTTATTGGTTTTACTATGTCATAACCAATCAGTCATTACCTTTAGTAATAATAAGATAGGATCACAGATACGGGCAGATAATTGCACTTACATTTATTTGTCAAGCTTCCATACAATGATTTACAATTTGCATGGATATATGATTTACTCACGTTCACGCTGTAATAAAATTGATCTTCTAAAACAGGGAATTTTCACCTTGGGGACACATGTGGTTACTCTACTATGGGTGTGACTTAACAGAGCCTTAATTCTTCAAGTGATACATTTACTGCCAGCCTGGATTGGTTTTGTTGTAACCAGGCTTCATCACAAGAACTTCTTCCCACGGCCATAACAACAAAAAGGTACTCTTGGGTTACCACACATAGTCTCGCGTCACTGACAGTCACTGTGGACGGTTGTCGCGGCAAGTAGAACTGGTAAGCGTGACTTGAATTAACCATTAGGTGCAATAGACCAGCCTGGATTGCTTTTGTCGCAACCAGGCTTCCACACGTGATATTTCCACGGGGATAACAAACCTAGGTTAACACACTTAGTCTCGTGTCGATCACGGTCACGGTAGACGGGTGTCGTGCAGGAGAACTCTGTAAGCGTGAATTAATTAACCATTTACTGTAGGTTTGATAGGCCAGCCTGGATTGCTCTTGTCGCAACCAGGCATCCACACGTGATATTTCCACGGGGATAACAAACCTAGGACGGAGTGGCGTGGAGGACTCTGTGTGGTGTGGTGTCCCGCCCCCTTTCAGGAGGGAGAGGATGGAGGCGACGTCTTAACTAACCCATGGCTCAGGGGATACTACTTAAAATGAGGTTTTTGGGTGTGAAGCGCTGAACAGTACAACACTGTTCCACTGCCCACCCCCCTAAAGGCTGGCTAACATACACTAAATGAAAAATACATGTCCCAGTTATGCCTCGCCGGGCGTCTTATCTCTGGCAAAACAAACTTTGGAGTTGGTTGCGTGGGTAAGCCTAACGCAACCCATGACAACTCGTTTCTCCAGTCGATGTTGCCATAGTTAAAGTCCCCCATGATAAGGAGGTGGCTAGGGTTGAGCATCGCTGCATTGTCTATTAAGGCTTTTAAGTTCCTTTGATTTAGTGGGCCAGAGTTTGAGGATCTGTAGATACACCCAGCAATAAGTAAGTCCCTTCCCTTTAGTTTAATTTTACACCACTTGGAATCTTCAAAAAATCCTCTCTCTGTACCCTCGCCTGGCTGGCTCTAAGGTCTTGCCTAGCATAGATAACCACACCCCTCTTGCAAGTTTCTTGAGAAAGGTTTGTAAATGAGTCATATCCAGCAATACTGAACTCACATTCCTCTAGGTCGATTCTACGGTTCTTGTACAATAGTTCAACATGTAATGATGGTTTGTCAGACCACAGCTTACAGCTCAGAAAAAGTCCAGACCTGACCTTACATTAGCGAGGTCAAATGTAAGGGGAGCCCTCGCCGCCGCAAATCAAGGAACTACAAATCAGCCAGCACCCCTGTTATACGGCCCCACCAACTATATTAAGAGGCACCCAGTCAGCAGAAGAGGCCACCTGCCGGCTCTTCTTCCAATATATACAACAACTTACAGCTCAGAAAAAGTCCAGACCTGACCTTACATTAGCGAGGTCAAATATAAGGGGACCCCTCGCCCCCGCCCGATCAGCTCAAACTGACGGCTCTTCTCCCAATATATAGGACATCGTAGCCCCCCCTCATGGCACACACACACAGAGGGAATCTAGTAACAGAGAAGGGCCAGCGACGACGTCCTCAGTCCCGCTCACAGGAGTAAGTCCACCACAGCTAGAGGTGCCAGCTGGGTCCATCAACAGAGGACAGAGTCACGCAAGTCCTCCCTCCGGTCGGGAGGGAGACTTCCCTCCCGACACCGGTGTCACCATCTAAGCAGAGTCTCTCATAGGAGACAGCCCAGAAGCACCTGCTAGGCCCCTCTCAGGTCACGTGAGTTTTTGTCATAGCTATCCATAGGATGAGTTACTTATGCGGGAAGTGTATTCATTTCATGTTTGTGTCCGAGAATCAGTGTCTAGTAACGTAAATATAATGTCCTAGTAACTTCGATAGAAGGTGTTATTAATGTGTCCATGCCAGTGTAGTAATTAATAAAAAGCTATAACGAAGTGGTGTTAAAAGATGACCCCAAATATAAGATAAGAGAAAGTAATTAACCGGCCATGTTATCAAACTTCCTCTCTTTACATTCCTACTACTATCAATATTCTACCTATATGTAATCCTCTTCATGTGAGTTTTGTCTCATTATAAACAACTCCTACAATATCTGGTTGGTGTACCTTCAGTAGTGTTTCAAACTCCTCTCTCTTATCAAGGAACGTGTCAGTATTAGTGTACATGACATTCAAGCTAGAATTTGTTTTCGGTAACGTCTCTGCTCTTAGTAGTAACCCCCCCCCCCCCTCATTCTCAGACGCTGCAGCATTTGCTAAGTAAACTGTATTTCGCAGGGTGTGGTTAGAAATGTCATTGTTTGCAAGGTGCTTGCCTCCTCCCGGCTGATAGGTGGAGCTGGTGCCACCTCCCGGGCGGGGGGTATCATGATTCGTCCTCATCAGCTCAGGACCTCCCGGGCGGGGGGGTAGAGCGGGTGGAGGGTGTGCCACTGTCCCCTGACCCTGGGTCGACACACTTGCTTCCACCACTCTCTCCTTGAATACAACCCATGTACATCCATCCTCGCTCCTCCTCGACTCCTCCCTTCTCTGCTTCAAGCCCTGCAGGAGCTTTCTGTGCTGTTCCCTCTGCATTATCGTGCGATCTGGGTTAATGAATACACTCCGAAATGCCTCGCTCCTTGCTAAGTTTTTGCCTGCCGAATAACCTCCCATTTCTCCTCCTCGCTCACTAGTGTGATCCTGAGGGGGCGAGGCTTGTCCCCCTGCTTTTGTCCCAGCCTCCTCACATCCTGAGTGGTTGAAGGCATCTTCAGAACCTCTGTACAAATATTCTTAAACTGTATCTTCTCATGTGTTATTTTACTCTCAGTTTCCTCTGCCTGGCTCTCAGGGACTCCAAAAACTATTACATAGTTCCTGCGCTGGAAGCGTTCCCGTTGTTCCTCCTCTCCCCTAACAGTAGGTCCGTTAATTTTCATTTCTTCGACACACTTCATCAGTCCCTAGCTGCTGTAGAACCTGTTCTGATCCTGCATTACTCTTCGCCACCCCCCATGGCCCTGCTAATGCCTCAGCATAACTCCTCTTAGCACCCACCTCCATTCTGTCGGCTACTTCCTCAGTCTTAGCAAGGATCTCTTTCCGAACTTGTTCTAGTTTGGCAACTGGCAAGGCTCCAGCTTCATCTATTTTCGTCCCTAGGAAACTCGTTCCCCTATGGCTTGCAAACGCCTCACTCACCTTGACTTCGTAGTCAGGGCAATATCAGCAACAGCCTTTATGCTTTACGGCAGTTTGCATCATCCTAAAAGTTGCATTAGTCAGGCCTATATCCTCCATAACCAACGTCCCCCTGCAGTAATAGGTATTAGGTAGGTATTAGGCAGCTACCAAACAGGGAGGTACTACCGCTTGGGAAGATATTGGAAGCATAATGTATTGTCTCAGGTTAGACCCTGCTGCCATATGGCATCACGAAAATTGTGACCAAGTCCCAGGTTGCTGATCTGACTTTCTGCCTCATTTACACGATTGCAGGGTCTCAATTGTTTCTCTTAATATTAACAACACAACATACATATATTGTTTCTCACTTTTGAATTTTTTCATTTTGTATTTCTTTGTGGTTCTTTATATTATTATTATTATTATTATTATTATTATTATTATTATTATTATTATTATTATTATATTTTCGCCCCCTAGGCCCCGATGTGGGTCATTGACCTGTGCTTGGGTGGACTAATCCCCGTAAAAAAGAAAAAAGAAAATACTCGTGGTTGTTGTTGTTGTGGGAGGGGGGGGGGGGGGTGCAGACTGTGTATAGATCTACACCTATTTAAAAATAAAGAGAAAAAAAAGAACAGTACTTAGCTGCTCTCTGCTGGTTTTAACTTCCCCCGTTGCCTTTAGAGTTGTCTTCTGTTTTCTTCTCTTTTTTTTTCAGTTCACTTCAGCGTTTGCCGGTATTTATGTGCTATCTCTATGTACAGTGCATTTTGCTATGATTAACGAATTTTATATACCCACTCAGTCCTTTAACAGCACAGAAAATTAAAATAAAACTTTCTTTGGGGCGGTAATAGAATGCCTCTAAGGATTGCCAAGCTTGTTGATTTTATTTATTTATTTTTAATTTTAACTTGTATTCCCTTATACTTTCTTTTCCTGTTTTCATCGACGACTATATCTCTTTGTGCTATAACTGTGTACACAGTATCTCCATGTGAATGGTGTATTGTAGGCACAGTTTCAGTCCATGAGAAAGCACACAAACAAAATCAAATTTAAGTCTCTGTGGCACCTATAACATGAATTGGTTTCAGCTGGCAGTGGTGCTGTAGTGGATACCTCCCCTACAAACGCTGTTTGTCGCTGAGTAGCCGACCCCGTGAATTCCCCAGTGTATGCCTCGTGGTCTAGGTCAACCAGCGTCGCCTTACATGACGGAGGACAACTATTAAGCCACGCCTACCTCCGCTATATAAGACCTGACCTCGTGGTGACCTGCTCTCTCTCTTTCTACCTATACCAACCAGCAAGCAACACCACCTCCTCCGCTTCTGCCTGGCGGTCCTTGCTCCCGCCGGCGAGCATGGCGACCCACAAGCTGGTCCTCCTCTGAGCATCCTCACCAACCAGCTCTCTCTACAACACGCTTGTAACCATGCTGCCTTCCCAGCACCAAGCTGCATTGTACATCCAATACAATATGTATATAGAGAGCACATTGTGAGTTTCCTTTCTCCATCCCATCCTGAGTGCGAACCAAACGTCACGTACCCCACAAATGGTGACCCCAGAGTGACGCACTCACACAGGATGGAGGAGAAACCGATCACTCTCCCAGTCTTCAAGCAACATGGAAGACTGGCTTACCCACGCAGAGGCAGCTCTCATCGGCTCTACAGCTACTGTCTCTACACCGCAGGTTAGACACCCTAGAGCAGCTCTGCTACTCTAAGCAGACAGCCGCTCCTCTTCCTGCCCCAAGCACCACGTCCTACCGACCCCAACACACCCGTCCTGCCTCAGACGCCGCCCCCGGCCCAGCAGTACCCCCTGCATCTCCTGATGCAGCCCCTGCTCCCGACGCGGCCCATGCATCTGAGTGCGGACCCACACACCCCTCTTTTCTCCCTCAGGTACTCCCTGCTACTGTCCTGCACCCTGCTGCTGTCGTGGACCCTGCTGCTGTCATGCACCCTGCTGCTGTCACGGACTCTCCTCCGCTCCTGCTGACGCAGCCCCTGCTCCTGACCCAGGCCCACACACCCCAGCAGGCGCATCTGACGACTCTGTACCTGCCGTGAGGGAAACACAACATTCATCGCCTCCACACACCCTTTTTCTCCCTCTCTACTCCCACAGATATTGTGTATCTAGACAGTTGTCTCCTCTAGCGGCCGGCTCATCCACGCCCTCGCCGTTATGGCTCACATGTGGCATGCACCGCCCGTTCTGCCTCACATGTGCCATACAACCCTGCAGACAACAAGTCTCCTACACCGCCTGGAAGGAAGGGGGGAGTACTGTAGTGGATGCCTCCCCTACAAACGCTGTTTGTCGCTGAGTAGCTGACCCCGCGAATTTCCCAGTGTATGCCTCGTGGTCTAGGTCAACCAGCGCCGCCTTACATGACGGAGGACAACTATTAAGCCACGCCTACCTCCGCTATATAAGACCTGACCTCGTGGTGACCACTGTCTTTCTACCTACACCAACCAGCAAGCAACACCACCTCCTCCGCTTCTGCCTGGCGGTCCTCGCTCCCGCCGGCGAGCATGGCGACCCACAAGCTGGTCCTCCTCTGAGCATCCTCACCAACCAGCTCTCTCTACATCACGCTTGTAACCATGCTGCCTTCCCAGCACCAAGCTGCATTGTACATCCAATACAATTGTATACAGAGAGCACATTGTGAGTTTCCTTTCTCCATCCCATCCTGAGTGTGAACCCAAACTACCCGTACCCCACAGTGCCTTTCCAGCTTGCTTGCCAATTTGTATTCACTTTAGGTTATTTACAGTTTCTTCCGCAGTCACTGATGACACTACGAACTGATTTAACTAAAGGCACAGTACTACACTCCCTGGTTGGCCTTTATCACAGCCGTGACCACAACTCTGTAAAAATATACAGTAAAAGCTTTGTCATATGGCAATGATTTTGTGGTTGTAGGCCTCTTGACCTGGGCTATATCTCCAACTCGGTGGAGATTGAGTTTTCAAAAATACAATCGCGTCTAGCATTAAAAATCCTACATCGATTTACACTTTCACATCACTAAGACGATCTTGATGATCTTATGTAACCACTGTACAATTTATGCCGCTCAACAATGAAGGCCCGAATGCTGAACACGCTTTGTTACAGAGACGCAACACGACCCGACTCGTGCCTGCCTGCTGTAGAAAGTTTTTGAAAAACTTAATGGAGTTTGGCAATATAAGTATCTACATCCTTACTGACTACCATAAGATCATCTAGGTAAGCACATACTGTGGTGCCTATCAACCCGGGGAACAAGGTGTTGATCATCCTTTGAAAGGCGAGTGGGGCATTTCTGAGACCGAATGGCATCCGAAGAAATTCAAAATGGCCCAAAGCAGTACTAAAAGCAGTAATACCTCGAGACTTCTCGTCAAGAGGAATTTGCCAATACCCGCTAAGCAGATCAGGGTTGCTAAGCACAGCGTTATCCTTTACCTAAAGATTGCAAAATATCACTCAGGACAGGCATCAGATACCTATCCGGGATAGTATTTTCGTTGACGTGCCTAAAATTAATAACTGGGCGCCAACCTCCATCCTTCTCAGGGACTAAAAACAAAGAACTATTAAAGAGACTCATTTATTAGTGATTACTTCCTGCTTTAACATACCCCACTGTATCTTGAACCATGTCCTGCACTACAGCACGCTAGCTATGTGGAAGTCGGTAAGTTGGTATGTAAATCGGGTTTGTGTCCGGTTTTAAAGATATGTGTTGCGAAGTTAAACTTGTGTGATCTAGCTGTTCCCCTGGTAAAGCTACAAAGTTTCTGTATTCAGCAAGCAATTCTAGGAGCCTAGTCTTGCCTTGAGGGTGATGAATTACCTTAACATATAGTGATATTTGATCTATCATCTCCTGTCTGGTTTGTTTAATTGAAGGTGAAACACTACCAATTGGGAATTGCATAGGCTGTTGTGCAACATTATTATGATAAACTAGAAAATTACACAAAATAACATCCCTCTTTCAATATTCTGAGAGCGCCTGTTCTGTTGAGAACTAGGACATCTGTTTACCCACCAGGACGAATCATACTCAATGTAGACTCGCATGATTATCCTTTAACCTTGCACGTTTCCGTAAGACAGACTACGTTAGTCTCCGTGTACACGTCAGATAAGCTGAGAGTGGCTTTGGTGGTTTGCTCATTCTGAAAATGGAGAGTACCTGTTAAATTTGCAGGCACGATAGTCCAACTTTTGCTGCTATAATCATCTTTCTCGTAGTAGGGTGCGGTGAACAACACATTCACCCTTGTGGAGAGCAGTGGTACAGACTCTTGAATGGCACTACAGGGAGTACCATTAATTGTGATAATATGTCTGCTGGGCTGAACATCTATCATATTATGTTTTGGAGATAAAAGACCTAGTAATCCGCCAGCTGGTAAATTAAAGTCTTGGACTATATAGAAATCTACAGAAAATGATTTACCACTTCTAGAAAAACGTAATGGTAATGTCACCATTCCTGTAATATCCAGTGAAGCAATGGAAACACCTGAGATATTGGTGTCAGTAGGTCGAATAGGAAATTCTCTGTGAGGGGACCTTTGTTGTAGTTCTTGATAGGATGCTAATGAGATTACATTTGCACATGCACCCGTATCAATGTCTAAGGCAAGCTTGACTTCCCCAACCCTCTCCGGAACAGATAACACTTCCGCTTTGTTGAGCGCCGCAATTAATGAGGCTGCAACAGAAGTGTTGGTGTGTGGTGGTATTGATGTACCTATCCTATGTCGTTCTGGGATAATCACTGGTCTTCCCCCGACTTCTTGTGATAGCGACGACGCGATGTCCACTGGTGTGCTACCTGGGGTAACTCATATCCCATATCCTGACATCTTTGAAGAATCTGACATTTTTCTGCGGAATGGGGGGCAGACTGATGATACCCACACCACACGTCAAACGTTCTGTTCTGTATCAGACTAACTCCAAAGCATTGACACCTTCTTGTGTGGTGATCCGCGAAGCATTACAGTGTGAAGTAATCGTCTCCCAGGTGAGGGGGTACGATTTGGCACTTTATCAGGTTTGTTTTAAGACTATCCTTATACCTTTTCAGTTACCCACCAGCGTTACGTTTACTATTCGTTAGGCGACTGTAAAGTAGCTGCTTTGGCAGTCTACTGTTGTCCATTTCTATGCTTCTACAGTTGGTGTCGGCAAGAATACTGGCACTTATTCTCTTGTTTTCCTAGCGAACTCAGAGGATAGAACGTACACTTTGTTGGTGAAAATTTTCAAGTGCCTTGATGTACCTCCTGTATGTGATCTATTTCTCGCTGCCATATAGCAGGGTGGAGAGGACCACTGCTCGATGTACGTGTAACTTTGCAGATAATTTAAGCTCCCTACAGCTGAAGACATGGTTTCGGAGTCTGCCAAAGGCTTGAGATGCATCTGATCCGATGGTGAATCTCTTCTTTGATGTCTGCAATGGTGGACAGGTGGGAGCCAAGATACCGAAAGTGGGTAACATTAGAGAGGGCGGTACCGTTAAACTGGATGGATGGTGGAGGTGTGGCTAAACCAGGGGCAGGTTGAAAGTGAATCTGAGTCTTACGTACATTCACCTCAAGGCCGAAGTGTGCATACGTATCTGTGTAGGTGTTCAGGATCTCTTGTAGGTTGCATTCAGTGAGAGCGACAAGGGTGAGGTCGTCTGCATACTGAAGCTACGTAATGGAAGCGGCCGACACCTTTGTTTCTGCGTGGAGTCGTATTATGTTGAAAAGACCCCATTTGGATGGGGAAGAACTCAGACTGGATACTATTGTGCAGGCCACTACCTTTTATGCCAATGTGGAGTTGCCTCACAATGGCGATGAATTTTGGTGTGCAGCCAAAACGGCTGAGGGTCTACCAGAGAACTTTCCTGTTGACCTAGTCGAAGGCCTTTGTTATGTCGATGAAGGTCATGAACAGATCACGACGCATTTCTCTGCACTTTTCCTGTATCTGACGGGCGGCAAAGATCATATCAATGGTATCACGTGATGGTCTAATGCCACATTGAGATTCTAGGAGGAAGTTTTCCGCCTCAGGAAGAAGTTTGTTTCGGAGAACTGGGGCGATAATCTTACCAGCTACGAATAGCAGCAAGATCCCGAAGTAGTTGCCACAGTCTGACTGGTCTCCCATGTTCTTATAAATATTGACGATGGAGGCGTATTTAAGAGCTTGGGGGATTTTTTCCTTTTCCCATATATTCTCCAGGAGAGAGTGGAGACGGTTAGTACACCTCGGCTGGGAATCCATCAGGCCCTGAGGCTTTGTTATTTTATATCTGTTTGGTGGCAGTAGCTACCTCATCCAGGGATGAAGGACAACTGAGGTGGGTCAGCTCTGGATACTGAGAAACCTGCTGGGTAGCCAGGACATCCACATCGGTGTTTCGGTTGACCAGTGAATGGTAATGCTTTTTCTAGCACTGGAGGAGGCTTTCATCGTCTTTAATTATGGAGTTACCATCGGATGAGCGGAGGAGGGCTGTGCCACGAGTGATTGACCTATAAAATGTTTAAATGGAATTGAAAAAATTGTGTATCATGCGCTGATCTGCAATTTTTTGTGTTTCACATGCTTTATTTTTAAACCAGTCGTTCTTTAGATTGCGAAGTTCCCGCTGGACTGCCGCTTTCTTCTTGCGGAAGGTATCAGCTTTAGTCTGAGACTGAGGGTTGTTCTGCCAATCAGTTAGAGCAGCACGTTTATCATCGATGAGTTTATTGATTGCCGGGTTACTTTTCATCAAACCAGTCCTGGTGTATTCCTTCGATCTGGCCGAGGGTCTCTCTGCAGGTTTTTGTCATGGCAGTGTCGAGAATATCCCATTCGGCAATGGGGTTTGGGTTGTTTGTTGTCGTGTTGTTTATCAGCCCATGTTCGAGCTGCTGGATCCTCTAGACACTTTGGGTTGAAACCTCTTCTGGAGGCTTGCTGCCTTCTCCGTTTTGGAGAGAAGTAAAGTGAGAGCTTGGCTCTGCTGAGCCGATGATCAGTGTCGCAGTGCTCTTTCTCTGACAATGATGTAGTCAATGAGATGCCAGCATTTGGATCGTGGGTGTTGCCACGAACCCTTGAACTTGTCGGCCTGTCTAAACAAGGTGTTGGTGATAGTGAGGTTGTGTGCAGCACACTTACAGAGGAGGAGTAGGCCATTGGGATTAAACTTGCTTAGTCCATTTCTTCCTATGGTTCCCTGCCAAATGTCAGTATCTCTGCCAACTCTGGCGTAAAAGACCTCCTTGATGTCATCCTTTGCATCCAGTGTTGGGGCATATGCACTGATGAAAAAGGCATGACGTGAATGATTGAGTGGGACTTGGAGCATCATGAGGCGCTCGTTGATCCCAGTAGACAATTAAGTCAGTCTGTGTAGGATGCGTTGGCGGATCGCAAAGCCAACTCCATAAATGCGGTTTCTCCCCCAGCAGGCTTATCCTTCCAGAAGAAGGTATAGCCAGACCCCAGTTCTGCAAGTTGACCCTTGTCTGGGAACCGGGACTCACTAATGGCTGCTATGTCGATGTTATACCTAGCCAGCTCTTTTGCCACAGGGGCGGTTTTTCTTTCAGGATGCTCATGTGTGACAGCATGCAGAAGGCTCCTGACATTCTATTCAGCAATCACAAGAGGTTGTATAACTTACTTTTATTTGGATCTGTGATTTTGATTGTGTTTTCGACCGCATAAGGATGACTTTGCTGGGTGCGGTTGCCCAGTCAGGTTGTTTTTTCAGACAGGCTACGTTTAGTGAACCTTTTCCAGCCCCCTCCCCATGTGAGGGTGAGCAAAGTGACTCCTCGAAATGGCTGTTCAGTCGCACAGACAGGACAGGATTGCACTGCTGCCTAGATCCCAGGGCATAAACGACCATCTTATCTGTGCCACCCATGTGCAGAATTGTGACTAGAGACTCCCGGCAGTCATCTTTGCCTGTCCCCGTCGCCACTCGTCCGTCGTCATAGAACTTTTGGTTAGGTGGTTTTGATGATGATGAGAAGTCTGATGAGCTGGATGATGGCTGCACGTGAGTTGATTTATGTAGTAAGGCAGTAGCGCAGGCTGCAACCACATATCTTGGCTCTCCCGTTTCCTGATCCAGTGGTGCAAGTGTTGCAATGACTGGGGAGAGGGAGAGTTGCAATAGGCTGCCAATATCCCAGTTTGTTGGGTTTTGCCTTAGTAGCCTGTCCATCAGGCATTGCCTTCGTCTGCTGGTGCAATCGTTGGGTTCCCATGGTGGTCACCTCTTCCGTCTATACTGCCGTTGGGGTCTAGTTGGGGCTCTGAAAGTATGTCTGCCTGATGCAGGGCTCCACCGCAGATTTTTCGTTCGGGGTTTACTTCCGTAGTCTCACCCCCAAGGTTAATCTGCATGGCAGCTGGACACTGGTTGGGTAGGTGCCAGGATGTGTCCACATGCCAGTGGGCCTGTGCGCCGTCCCTCTGAGGCCCACTGCTACTCCGAGATCCCCTGCTTGCCTAGCCTGGGCCCACGAGGCACCCAGTTACCGTGTGTTGCCAAGAGGAGGCACAGCAGGAGTCTTGATGGTGAAAAGGCTGTGTACTGGCAGGGGAGGACTTATGCAAGTTGCTTCCCTGTTTGCCACGAGGGCTGGCCAGCGGCAGCAGCTGAAAACAAGAGGTAACAAACAGTGCTTGCACCTTAACACGAACATAATGCTGCCACACACACGCACACACCTTACCCCATCTCCATCTTCCCTCCACAGCTCCCCCACTACCTCACCACCCACACTGACCACTCACTTGTCCTCACACGAGACGAAGATCCCAGACAGACCGAAACGTTTTGTCATGTTTACAAGAGTTCATTCAAATGTGGGTATAATTCTTGCACTTGTAAATCATCGCATTAAAACATGAATGCAACAATTTAATCATGTCTACTTGCTGTACGTTAACAGACCTACACAAACAACGTCCACAAACCTTTATCAACACCTCTTATATAAACAGGGTATAACTAAATTGCTTTTATGTTTTGAATATCTGTTGTTTTGATAAACAGTAAAAATCATTACGTAATCTGAGCTACTTACTGCTAATGTGGATATAGGGAATGTGCCACAGGTTTGTAGTCTGCTTGTCATCTCACCTCTTGTTGATGGTGTCTTCCTCCAATATTGTATCACCCAACATTGGGTAACGACCATACCATCTAGTTTGTAATTATGCCCTTAAACCCATTAACTGTGGAATATGAACTTTGTTATATACATTCAATATCTTTATTACTGTAAACCATTCATCGCCATATTTATGTTATCAGTAAATGGAGATTTCTTTGTCATTCTTCACTTCAACCAACCTTACTCTCATTTCACACCCCCCCCCCCCCTCGTCTCCCTTAAAAACATTCTGGTGCAACATCTGTCCGGAAGTGTCACTTCTTTCTACTGCTTCGCTGTTCGAGCCTCAGATGTTTCGAAGTCACATTGTGGCTGGGAGCGAGAGAGAACTTTTGTCTGCGACTGTAGTCTCCTTCAAGATTCTTCAAACACTGCTGAAGACAGCTGGCAACTCAAGGCCGTTTGTTTACTATAGTACTTAGTAAAAATTATCAATGAATTTAAAAGTGATCAGTGATTGGTTGCTTTAGTTTCCCCGTTGTCTAATTAATGGTTGGGCTTTTACATACATTCATAATTTTTACTTGGTACTCTAGTAAACAAACGGCCTTGAGTTGCCAGCTGTCTCCAGCAGTGTTCGAAGAATCTTGAACGAGACTACATCTTTAGCTCTGTATTGTAGACGTAGACCATTAGCATTCCAGAGCATTATTTTAAGCTTTCTAGATCCAGTATTAATATTTACACACTTTTAACCCTTTCCAATCAATTCTTTTAGTAAAGCCCAATCTTCCTGAATAGTTTCCAAATTCCTGAAAAGTTTTCCTTATTGTCATGGTCACATTGATGGCTAATCTGTTTAACTCTGTTGATTCTTATTATACTACATGCCCGCAAAACATGAGTGGGTAGCTGGTTAGCTATCCCTAAAGAAGAAACGCGTTTTCCTCCTCTACGTTTACAGTCTTGATCCCTCTCTAAGCCAGGCCTTTGTGAAGACAGTTGTCAATACATTTTTATTCCACTTTCTACTGGCAAGCTCAATCTTGAATTAGTTTATGTAAATCAACTTTAGTAATTCGCCAGACCTTTGTCAACTGAGGGTCATCCTTGAATGAGTAACAGTTGGTTTGCTTGTAATTTCTGTCATTGCGTGAGATAGCCACGTCTGGCAACTCAGGGGTATATAAACCACTGGCGGGAAGAGGAAGCCTCCCGTGACGATCCCTCTCCCGTTGTTCTACAGGTATGTAGTATGTGTTCCCACCGATGTAGCCATTCAGTTTGATTTAGTCAATCGTGTGAATATCAGTGTTCATGTTGTAACAGTGTAATTGTCATTCACTCAGTGTAAGAAGTAATATAAAGTAAATGTCGTCTGACGTTGCGAGACGAAGGATTTGTTGTGATTGAGTTGTCCATGCTTCCTCCAGTGACGATTCCTCTCCCGTTGTTCTACAGATTCCAGGGTGTCCTTCTTTGAACACCCACCCGTTGTCTGGAGCTGGTGGATAACCAGCAGGGAGCAATATATGAGAGATGGCGCTGATTCAACATGATTAACTTACTGCAAATCAACATCGTGGGGCTGGACCCCAGACGCTCGCCACGTGTCGGAGTACAACCAATCACAACAGCCGTCGTCAGTTGGTACAGGCGCCAGTGTTATACCCTGGGACATGCCTTGGAGTTATATGGTCTACAGAGTCTGTTGTATATGTTTGGGGATAATTAATTGGAAACAGTAATAACATGTTGTGTGTTGAGAGTGCATCTCATATGTACTACCAACAGTTATTAAGGGGACCATATGTAAGTTGGTCATGTATGCAATGAAATGTATCACCAGTAATGTGGGTGAAGTAAGTACCCACTGAGATTGGCTGTTAAGAGAAGCCAAGGAATTGTCATGTAACTATATGTAATGTAATGTAACACCAGTAAGGTTGTGTGCAGTAAGAGTATAGTATATGAGTAATTGCAGTTGAGTAATGCCGAGGAGTTGCACCTTGGAGTTGTATGTTAATAATATCTTTTTACCTACTTTGATTTCATATTAATAAACATTTTCTTAGAGTATATTAGGGGTATTCTTTCTCCCGCAGTATTCCACCTTTACTTCCGTCCAAGTGACTTGATATCAGAATTACCATACCCATGTGCCCTTGACCCTCGACATGCTACCAAAAAGAACTAAGGTTATGTAGTAACCATTGAACTGAAGCAAGCAGAAAGAACGAAATAAGGAAGACAAGAGAAGTAAAAGTAAGACAGGGAGCTTGTGTTAAGTGAGTAGAGTTGAGAGGGAGATACCCCCCCCCCCTTACATTATCATCATCTTTACACTTTACCAAGACCTTTTTAAAATTTAATTTATTACTCTCTGCACTAAACAATCCTTTATTTTCTTCTACTTTCCTTTAATATTTATTTTAATAATTATTTTTTTAAATCTTCGACTGTTCACTATCTCTTTTCCTTTCTAACTCTACAAAATTCACAGGTTTCCCCCCCCCCCCCCTTTTTTTTATCATTGTATCAAGTCTTTTCTCTATCACATCTATTCTCTGACCTAAATTTAGTAAAAGCTGGAGCATCTAATGCACCTCTTCTCCCAGAATTTATTGCACAGCTTTATCACTAACCTGGAGGGTTGCACCACAACTCTCACCTGCCACGTGTTTATTATTCTTGGCATCAACAACTATTCCAGCCTCAAGCTCTGTCCCAAGGAAAGTATATAGGAGGAAGTGCGTCCTAAAGCTACTTAATGTTGATACTAAATAATGAATGTGGTAAGAGAAATGTGTGCTATTAACTAGCCAAACTTGCCTAACGAACCGTAATTTCGATTTACCTAACCAACCTAACCTAACCCAGTTTTATTTCCCATTTCCAAACAAATATAGTATGAAAATAAATTTGTCAGAAACATATAGGAAAATGTTCCAGCGCATTTAACTGTGTTCAAATTACGTGCTGGGTTTGTTTACCCTTTCACTGTTTAGACAGTGGTTAAAATTAGGAAAAATATTTCCAGTAACATATAACATTTCTCATATCCAAATTCTTAGTCAAAGCCACCATAAAAACAAGCCTAGAAAAATGAAGAATATCCATAAAGTCCTTCTGGTGTTGGCGGTCTCCTCCACTTTTACCATAGTAGGCCATATTTTTTCTCTTGTGTGACAGCTACCGGGTTTATGAGTCAATCCATTCCTAGACCTTAAAGTTAATTTTTGCTTGACAAAGGATGAACTAATCAGTTAAATTAAAAAAAAATGAGGTTAAGATATGGGTAGAGTACAACCATGGAACCCTACACTGTATTTATTTTGGTACTAATATCGTTTCGGATGTCACTCGGATATTGGGATTTTCATCCTATATTTAATTGTTTTCAACAATTCTAAGACACTTTCCTTCTATGACGTTTCCCTTGCAAACGCAATTTTGCCTCCTAGGTTAGGTTAGTTAGGTGATTTGCGATAGAAATGAAGGTCAGAATCGTTTAAAACACATAAAAAATATTTTTAAAATATAGTTTCAACTTCCAAAACTTGTCATGTCCGATACTATAAATTTACCAGGTTAGGTTAGGTTTAGGTCAGGCTCTAATAGGTTCTGTGCATTGTCATAACATTTTCTTATGACCTATTGTGTAATGGTCGGAATGTTTGTCTCACAAGCGAGTGGACCCGGGTTTGATTTCCGGGTAGAGTGAAACTATGGGTACCTGTATGTTTCTTTGTGCCATTTCCCTCTATCTACCCAGCAGTAATTAGGAACCTGGATGTTAATCGATTTGCGGATCGTGTTCCGGGATTATGGTTAGCCTGTGCTGTTGGTGAGTCGTCCGGTCTTCTAGTACTATTCCTTGACACTGGGTCATGCAGCTCGTTAACTTAGGGTGTGGTTGTTGTGTTGGCAACAGCTTTTACACCTTAAACAAATTCACGCCGAGGTGGCCCTTGGGCAGGCCATCCTCGATCTCGAGCGGCATCCATTATTAGTATTAAAATTTTCGTACTTAATATCATACAAACAACATCTCCGGAAAATTTGGTGAATTTCAAGAAAGTCCTTCTGGTGCTGCCTCCCATAACATTACCAGATTGTTTGCTTTTCAAAATACAGAATGGTTTAAACTTGTGTTACACTTACTAAATATATCTGCTTACCTTTTTTTGCTGTTTGGGAAGTAATAAAACCTGAGGTCTTTATTGTTGTTTTTATTAGTGCCGCACACAACACAACGGTGAAGTCCTTTCCTTCTCGCCATGTTTGTGTCACCGTCATGTCAGTCACGATGCCCAGCGGCCAAGAACCAAAACAAACAGCCGACGCAAATTTTCCAGCCATTTAATCGGTGCCATCTAGTGACAGCGTGCGCTCTACGGGGATCAACATTAAAACAATCACACAAAAATAAACAAAATCAATATGGTCCTTCAGGTGTCAGCCGTGTACTCCACCTTTACCCATACTTTCATCTGGAACTTAAATTAATTGCCTGCTTCTTCTCCTGTTCCTGCCCCACTCACTGTGTCCTACCAACCCCAACACCCCTGTCCTGCCTGAGACCACCGCCGCCAGCCCCCAGCACAATGTACCTACCTTCTGTTGGTACCATCAACGTTTTGGCGCTAAAGCTAGACTCTGTGAGGCTCTCTGCAACTACACGGCAAAGCAACATCGATGGAGACTGGTAGGCGCCATAACCTCTGTCACTATCAAGCAGCACATCACACGCCTTACTTCTGACCTTGACCACTTCACTCCTGCTGCCCGACACGACCTACTGCAAACACTACATCAGGCGGTTTCTGCATTCAAGGCTACTGCCCCACGCCAGCCTTCCCACCGCCCTGAACACATTCATCCCGCACCTCCTCCGCCAGTCTACCCACCATTGCCACTTAGAGCACCACCTCGCCCACAACATTTCTGCATACCCTCTTTTCATCCTCAGGTACCTACTACTCCTGACGACCCCGCAGCCGGCCCTAATGACCCAGATACCCCACCCGGCCCCCTCCACCTGCGGCGATAGAAGCACCACATTCTTCGCCAGTACAACCTTCTCCTATCCACAACCCTCCTCCCTCTGCTTATCCCACAGATCTCGTGCCTCCAGACAGAGTCGTCACCCGTAGCGGCCGAGTCGTCCACAACCCTGCCCGTTATGTCTCACATGTGAGATACAACCCTGCCGGCAACAAGTCTTTTGCAGCACCCGCAGGGGAGGGGGAGTATTGTAGTGGATCTCTCCCCTACAAACTAGATCCACATTCCAATGCGACAGTATCCTAGCAACCAAACGAGCTGCCCAGGGGGGGGGGGGGGCGTCTTCAGCTACTACCCTATCCTAGCAACACGGGGGAGGGGGGGGATCGCCACCTGCTACGTCTAGCCTAGCAACGGAGTCAAGAAATCGGCGAGTTCCCCGCTGTCCAGCCCTCATTCAACCTGGAGGACAGCAACAAGCAACATATCCTCTAATGAAGCTCCTGCACAGATACCTCCTCAAGCACGCTACTCACTGAACTTGCCTCTTGACCAAGCTTTTCACCACATGGCATCTCCAGCACCAGACTGTCTTTCATATAATATATTTTATATCAGAAAACCACCACCTCGCGTTTCCATCAATTCCATCCTGAGTGCTAGACGCATAATATCACGTACCCCTACAGTATAACTTGGCTAAGAAACCTCAATATAGCCTTTCTGAAGACTAAAACGCTCCATCAACTAAATGCATCTCATGTTGTCTGTAGAAATCATTTCAGTCCCAGGGTGGCCCAGGGCCGGATTCAGGAGTGGGCAAAGTGGGCAGCTGCACAGGGGCCTCCACAATCTGGGGGCCTCCACATATTACAATTTGTACACTATCAATAAATATACAGTTAATTAAAAATTTCTCAATTTCCTAATTTCCTCAGTATAACTGCATATGGCTTCAAAATTCTCCAAAGAAGTGTTCAAATTTCAAAATTTTCCAGGGGGGCTTACAGCGCCCCCCGAACTCCCAGATGTTTAGGCTGCCTTCACTCGCCACCCCACCCTCTTGGGTAGTTATAATGAGGGGAACCTCCACAAAGAGGCTGCCCATGGGCCTCCACAGGTCTAAATCCGGCACTGGGGTGGCCATTTCCAAATTTAAAAAAAGGAGGAAATTTTTCTATTCTTCTTTGCGACACCTATTTTTAACATAAATTAAGCATGTTTAATGATGAGTTGAAAATATATATAAAGTTGTATAAAATATGCTTAGAAGAATTGTTGATTTGTCAAATATCACGAAAATGTGATGAATGCTATTTTGTGGTACTTTTTCTAAAATTTAATTTTTTTGGAAACGCACTGTATATATTACATACATGCATTTATACAGTATAAATAAAAAACTGAAAGAAATTAATATTCATTTTTATTCGTGCTGAAACAACATATGCTAACCAAATTGAAGCAAGAACAAAAAAGTCAACCACTCTCTACTGTGGCCTTGGGCAGACTGACCTTGACCTTGTTGACAACTTGACTAGTAGTGTCGTACACTGCGGCTCATCAGCGGTGTTGATAAAAATACGTTAAAGGTTATTATGGACTTCAGTTCCCGCTGTTTTAAGTATATCTAAGGTAATTTATATAATTGCTTTCAGTCAGACAACAAAAAGGAGGACAAATTAACGTCCGGCTCGAGGTAGCGCCGAATGGAGGATAGAGTGTGTTAGGTTCTGAATAATAAGTTCTATATACAGGAGAGAACACAAACACCTGTATAGTTTTGTAGGTTCGGTTTACTGGATAAGAGTATGTACACAGAGGAGAGCAGCGGTCTCCCTGGCTAGGCTCCTTGTCAACTGCTATAGGCGACGTATGGCAAGTGATACATTAGCAGCTTCCATACGTCGCCAGGCACATTAATTAAGCGTGTGGGATATGGTAATAACATTGCCACACGCTGCTAGCTAGGCTGAATAAATAATACATAAATGGAGCACCCACATAATATACATACATGACATATAATCCAGCATACATAATATACATACACCTCCCTCCCCCCTATACGCTCATAGCAAAGTCTTGAGCGGACCTTTTCTTTTGGATCCGTTCTGAGCGTCGAGGGACTTCATCACTGGGAAGGGTATGGGACTCAACACTGGTGGCGGGGCCAGCAGAAGGCATTGTTACGGGTCGGAGGAAACGGCGGTTCCTCCACCACACACGACCACTGGGTAACCGCACCTGGTAGTCCCGTGACCTGCCGAGACCCATAACTACGCCTACTTTGTCCCAACGTAGGGAGGTCGGGTCCTGAACACGGACTTGGGTGCCGACACTCAACCTGGGGAGAGAACGGGCATGGTCATTGTAGCGGCGGCGACGTCCTGAACACGTTCGGCGGCTCGGCGATCACAATCCTCTGTCTTGGCCTGCCACTCCTTGGAGAAGGATTGAGGGTGAGCGTCCGGTGTAGTTAGGTGTGTTGCGGAGTTCAAGAAGACCCCTGTCATAGGCCTCGCAGTCAATGTTCCCAGAAGGGGCCACCTTAAGGATGAGGTGCTTCAGGGATTTGACAGCAGCCTCAGCGTGGCCGTTGGACTGCGGGTAATGGGGCGATGACAACACATGCCGGACTCCCCATCGGTCAAGGAACACAGCAAAGTCCCGGCTTGTGAACTGAGGCCCTCCGTCGGTTCGCAGGCGTACAGGAACGCCCACGTCACGGAAGTAGTGGCGGAACTTGCTGATGGTGGCGGCAGACGTCGTGTCATTACCGCACTTGATGACAACCGGCCAACCAGAGAGACGGTCGACGATAACGAGGGAGGACTTTCCTGACACACAGAAAAAGTCGGCCGACACAGACTCAAAGGGGCGGGTGGGGTTGTCGTCACTCATAAAGGATTCCTGCTGCTGGCTGGGTTGTAATACGCGGCGGGGCTTACACACCCGGACAGCATTGGAGATGTCGGGGTCGATGCCAGGCCGGAACACAGTCTGTCTTGCACGCCGTTTGGTGGCCTCGGCTCCACAGTGACTGTCGTGGAGGCGAGCCAAGGCGTGGAGACTTGAAGCAGCAGGGACAACTACCGAAGGAGAGGTGTCACTGGCCAGAGGTAGGGGCAGGGCGGCAGCAGGGTAGTTGCTGCTCCCTTCGTGCACCCTGTTGGCGTGTTTTACCTCGAGAATCGGTGTTGGGAAGTCCTGGGGGATGATGGCCAACTCTTGGCAATGTCTGTAGGACAGTAAAGGAGTCGGGACGCCATTATGCACATCAATCCAGGCTTGACACGACCTGTTGCCAAAGGTGACGTGTGCATAGAGTGAACCTAGGGCCGGGGTCATCTGTGAACCATCTGCCATAAAGCGGAGATCCTTGGGGGGCGGTCCTAGATCACTTGGAGAGAGCCCCAAGCATTGCAAATGCTGGGGACCGATGACTGTTGCATCAGCGCCGGTGTCGGGCAACATCTGAAGACGGGATGACACATCGCCGTAGGTCACGATGACGCTGATATACTGGGGGACTTTGGTCCTGGGACGCAGGGGGGAGCACACATTCCTAATGTGGCTCGAGCGTTGTCAGGAGTCGTCGTGCCTCTGATTGGAAGACTGTGGGCGGCCCTCTCTGGTGGAAGGGGGCTGAAGCTTCCGCCGACGCGGTCCCTTGGGTATGTTGGAAGGGCAACACTTGTCATAGTGGCCCAGACGACCGCACACATTGCACTGGACGCGTTTGGCTGGGCACCGTACTGTGAGTGACCAGTGGCCCTTACGGTCACAACTGTTGCAGGTAGACTGAGCAGCTGGACACACCTGTGTTCCGTGCTGCTTACCACAGTTGTTGCAAAATAAACCGGGCGTGGACGTGGTGGGCGAAGGCGTAGGAACAGACTTCTTGTCCTTCTTGTACCGGGACACAGCGCGTACAGCTGTAGGGGGAGCGCGGATGGCAGAGGTGGCACACCTGGCAGCCTCATAGGAGCGACATATCGTCAACACATCCTTAAGAGAAGAGGAAGAGTCGAGGGAGGTGAGGAGTTGGACAAGTTCCTCGTCCTTAACACCCATCAGGATCACCTGCCTCAACTGGGTCTCCTCGCACTGCTGGTGGTGGCCTGGACATATATCTACCTCTTCCGAGGCTCTCTTAAGACGCACGTAAAAGGTGTCAAAAGACTCACCCTCCATCTGTCTGCAGCTAAACAATTCCCTCCTGCGCAGAGCTTCATTCTGCTGTCCTTTGATGTGCCGTTGTAGAACGTCCAGTACCTCCTCTACAGACAGCAAAGAGGTTGGGGGTACCTGCAACGTATGTTCCAAGACACGCTGAATTTCCAAGGACAGGCACATACGCAGTTGGATGAGTTGTTTAGGCTGTGACAAACTCTGGAGATCCACCATTGTAGAGTAATCAGTCCACCGTCGCCGCCATTCACGAAAAGTCTGGAAATTCAAATCAGGCTTCAAGATGGGCGGTGTTTGAGCTGCTGCTTTAGGTGGGGCTGGGGGGTGTGAAGGAAGCATGGATGGGGTATCTGAACCAGTCAGTACCGAGGCAGTGTTAGAGCCAGGGGCTTGGTTAACAGTGAGGCGAGATATCAAGGCTTCAAACCGTTCACTGTCTTCCAATCTCCGTTGGTTGTCTCGTTCTGCCTCTGCTTGCCTTCTGTGCTCATCCGCCAAACGTCTGTGGGCTTCATCCTCGCGTTTCTCATCTCTCATAAACTTCAGTAAAGCAATTATCTCTGGAGACAACGCTGAATATTGAGGTGAGGGACTGCGCGATGTGGGGGCTGGAGCGTCGTGGCCGGCCTGGTCATCCATCTCTGCGGGGCTATCACCCGCCTGGCTCATCCAGGCTCTGGGTCCACGGCTACGTAAGGCGTGAGACATAACTACTTCATCTGTGTACTATGTCTTAAATCAGTGTTGACCGGTCAGCCCGTCGTATCAACAAGATTTCAGACAAAAAATTAATTAAATACACAGATAAGTAGATTATATATATAAAATATATATAAGGAAGCCGCGCGGTCAGCGAGTGTTAGTACGTGTATGTGTGTGAGTGTGTGTCCCGGGCCGGCAAAGCGTCTCGCCCCAGCTGTGAGGGGGGGGGGGGGGTGGAGGCGGCGCTGTGAGGGGGTGGAGGGAGAGGCACGGCGACTCCCAGTCAGTCTAGTTACCCTCGGACGCGGTCAGAGACGGGTGCACTGAACTCTACTCCTTTCAAATGCCCAGAACGTGCCGTATACCTTGGGAATCCTTTAGAACAAGGTCACACATGAATGGCACGAAACACACAATGCACTAAACACTTCACAGAAAATCACTGTCACTGACACTGCTCAAAGTTGCTGAGATTCTTCGAGGAGAGCTGACGCGTGGGAGTTGACCCAAGGCGAGGAGGAGTCCATCAGGCTTTCCACAGACTTTGCGCTATCACTTGTAATTATCCAGTAAGATCGGATCACTGCGCCATGTTAGGTTCTGAATAATAAGTTCTATATACAGGAGAGAACACAAACACCTGTATAGTTTTGTAGGTTCGGTTTACTGGATAAGAGTATGTACACAGAGGAGAGCAGCGGTCTCCCTGGCTAGGCTCCTTGTCAACTGCTATAGGCGACGTATGGCAAGTGATACATTAGCAGCTTCCATACGTCGCCAGGCACATTAATTAAGCGTGTGGGATATGGTAATAACATTGCCACACGCTGCTAGCTAGGCTGAATAAATAATACATAAATGGAGCACATACATAATATACATACATGACATATAATCCAGCATACATAATATACATACAGAGTGCTCAAAAGACGGACTGTCTGGCCTAAAGCCGGGCGTCTGGCCACCCTCGTTCCATCATTACTCAACTGCTGGTCGTCTTGTTTCTACATCACTTCTAATAACAGATTAGTTGATATGTTATGTTTCTTTTAACTTTACTGCTATACAGTATTTATTTTATCTCGTTTTATTCATCATGGGAAATGGTTGTTGTAATATTTTCATACACGTTATGTTTATTTTGGACCAGACTTTTATTTCTGGGTATAGGTATTGGACCCAAATACAGTTTAATCTTGTAGTGGATTCCTCCCCTACAAGCACCGAACCTTCTCGAATTCCCCAGCCTACGCCTCCAGCGCCGCCCACGAGCGGGGGTCAACTATCTACCCACGCCTACCCCCGCCTTATAAGACCTGACACCGCTGTGACCACCCTCGACTGCTGGACCTGGAGCTGCGAAGACCTGCCTTTTTTGCTGCATGTTTGAGCAGTCTGCAACTTTGTTGTGATAAGACACTCAATCCTAGTGATTGTACTTACTCAACATAGTGACGGTGTAATTACCATCACAGATTGTACGAAAAATTCCAACATCTGGAAAACAAATATTTGGGCTCCCCAAATTTTGACTACTACCCGTGCGTCTACGTCCTGGAGTGGCCAATCAGTGGTGCCCCACGGTGGCGTGATACATGCACGTTTACTGCGGTGCTCTGATTGGCTAACCGAACGTGGCGTGGTAGGTAGGCTGTTTCTACTCTCTAACTCCTCTTTCCTTTTTTCATCCCCCTCATGCACTCCGTTCTTTGAACGGGAGGCGGGACTTAGCGATACGGTCGATCCGGCAAGGGAACCTGTGATAGTGCAGGGCACCCCTTGTCCGGGGGTCACCGGTAGGTGGAAACTTTCTTAGATATAACTATAGTCACAGGTAACCTGGGTGCAGAACCCTACGAGCCCGACGCCCGTCCAAGAGGGGGGGGCGGGGTCACTGCTCCCAGGCAGGAGCCCTGTGTTATAGGTAGGATTAGATGTAATCAAGAAGATGACAACAAGCATTAGAATAAAACATAGAGATAAGGGACACTCTATTGGAAGGGGAAAAGTGGCAGAAATCACTTACAACAAATTGCAAGTCCCACTTACAAGAATATTCAACACAAATGAAGGTTTTAAAGTAATCTGCAAAGATGACTTTGATTCAGATAAAATCCTTTCAAAAGAAGCCAGAGATATATTTTATAATGAAGGCCTTGTTGTGGTCATGCCACCAGAACAAAAAGCAAAAAGATCAGTTTTCGTTCGTCAAGTTGACCAAGAGATCGGGAGGAAGACTTCTGAAGACCTGAAAGATGAACTGGAACGGCAAAACAGGTGGATGAAGATTGAAGAAGTCATTAAGATAAAAGATTATACTCATGTTTTTAAGATTACTTTTGAAGAAGTGTCAATGGCTGAGAAAGTTTTACAACAGGGCTTTCTAATATTCAACATGTCAGTCACACCACATCAAATAAAGAAGGAGACATTCATCAGTCTGCAAACTTGTTTCTCTTGCTACAAATATGAAGAGCATACAACGAGAGACTGTCCGGAAAAAGAAAAAAAGTACTGCTCAGATTGTGCAGGCGACGACCATACCTACACTGAATGTAAGAATACATATGTTGGATGTCTCAACTGTAAGAGAAACGGGAATGCATACATAGGACATAGGACGTTAGCCATGGCATGCCCAATAAAAAAACACATGATAAAGTACAAGGAACAAGAAACAAGGAAAAAGGAACAAGACAAGAAGGATACGACATACGTCGAAATAGCCAAGAGAGCGGTCCAAGAGGCTCATAGACCAGAATCCACCATATTAAACCTAAGTGAGCCAATACATGATAAGGTAATGATTAGTATGATCCATGCACATTTGCACAATATCATTGCACCCGGATCATACAATGAGGAATTAAGGAAAATGTTTAAATTGAATAACCTACCAGAGATGATATTTCCAGAGAATCCACAATCCGAAAAACTATTTCAGGCAACATACGCAAGCGAACTGAGCGAAAGACTACAGCTAGACAAACAAAGGTTTGAGCAAGGAGCAACAGCTGATACACAAGGAACACAAGCGACTGATAGAGATCCCAGACAAATGACTAGAAGTGACAAAGAGAAAATAGAAATAACAAAAGGACAGTCTACAAGACAAAGGAGTAGGAGGAGAGAAGATAAGATGGAAACTGAACACAATATACAACCTGAATCTGCTGAAGATATAGGATTAAAAGTTATCACTACAACAAAACATGGAATCCCAACATCGAGACCAACAGGAGGAACAATAGTAAAAAACTGTGAAGGAGGGATATACAAGTGGACATATCAAGAAAAATCCCTAAGTGAAGATTACGTCTGGTCACTAATTGCTACGGACAAACTAAAGATTACGACCAATGACTTTAAAATAGTAGACCCGTCAGAGTTTAGAAGAGTCAGAAGCGGGAAACAGGATGATAGGTCTCCACTTCAACAGTTACAATCCAAGTATAAGAAATAATGGACAATAGACAAACAGTAAGAACTTTAAGAATAATACAACACAACGTAAGAAACTGGAACACCGAGAGAATTAACCTAAGTAATATATATCAAGAAATTGACCCAGACATTATACTAATAAACAGTCACGGTGAGACAGAAAACAACAACATAAAACTCTTTAACTATTATGTAAACCAAAGAAACAAATCGGGCGAGAAAAATGACGGAGTAGCTATAGCGGTTAAAAGAAACTTAAAATTTAAACTAATTGATGACTTCCAGGAAGAATTTCTGGCAATAAAAATAAATACAACTCAAGGAGATGTAATAATTGCTACTACTTATCTGCCACCGAGACGACCCTACTTACCTATAGAAGACCTATTAAAATTGGCTAACAGTAGTCATCCGATGTACATCTTAGGAGACTTTAACGCCAGACATAGGATTTTTGACAATACAAATAATAACGTCGTGGGAAACGCCCTTAATCAATTAATAAATTTAGGGAAAATCAATCATCTGGGTCCTAACTTTCCAACCTGGAGAAATCACAATACACAATCGACACCAGACAAAATTTTTACCAACAACAAAGCCTTTTTCAATTACCATATAATACAGGGACCTCTTACAGGCAGTGACCATCTGCCAATTATACTAACACTGTCAACAAGCCCCATACAGATACCAATAAAAAAGAGGCTGAAAATGAGTAAAACAGACTGGGACAGCTTCAAAGACGACTTAAGTAGTCACCACTCGATTAACCTACAAGGGAAAACAACAGAAGATATAGACTCAGAAATGGACAGACTGCACTCAGCAATAAAAACATCTATAACCAAACACACTCCTACTTCACACTTTAGAACATTACCCAACAACAGACTACCAGAAGAAGTTAAATTAACCCAGACCTATTACAATGAAATAAACAGGTATATGGAAAGACATGGCAGTAACAGATGGCTATATACGACACAGATAGCACTACAGATAAAATTAAGAGACGCATGTAAGGAAGCAAACAATAAAAAATGGAATGATATTATAATGGCGGCTGACATGACTAAAGACACAAAAACATTTTGGACTTCCATAAACAAGATGATAGGGCACAACAAGCAAAAAACACCATACATTAAAGACCAAAACGGAATAAAATTGCACGAGGAAAATGAACAAGAGTCAGCATTCAAAAGGGAATGGGTAAAAATTTTTAAAATATCAGATGAGGAAAATGAAGATTTTGATAGTGAACACGAAGAAAGGATAGAAGAAGAGATGGGAAGACATATACATAGAATCACCCCAAGGCAATATATAGACTATAACTTATTACCAAATAATCAAATAATAACAATGGGAGAAATGATGCACTGTCTGAGGAAGTTTAAGGAAAAAGCCCCTGGGCTCACAGGTATTACACGAAATATGATCATGAATCTACCTGAAAACATTTTAAATACACTATTAAACATTTATAACGCATGCTTAATAACTGGTTACTTTCCAGACAAACTAAAATATGCCAAAATGATATTTATTCCGAAGGAGGGTAAGGACAATAAGGAAATATTAAACTACAGGCCAATATCTTTATTAGAAATTACTGGGAAACTATTGGAAAAAATTTTAAATACAAGACTTATAGCCTTTTTAACACAACATGGGAAAACTAACAATAGACAACATGGATTTATGCCCAATAGAAATACCCTAACTGCAATAGCCATAATAACGGAAATAATTGCAATAGAAAAAAGCAAGGGTAACCAGATCAATATAATTTTAAGGGATGTTTCTAAGGCCTTTGATAAGGTTTGGCATTTAGGCTTAAAATATAAAATATTAAAACTGGGACTTAATGAATACTTGCTTAGAATATTGTGTAACTATTTAGATGGTAGGAGAGCACAAATTCAAATTGGAAACTTTTTGGGAACTATGTTTAATCTTGAGAGTGGAGTACCTCAAGGAGGATGCCTTTCTCCAACACTATATACAATTTATACTTCAGACACACCTCAACCTACCCCCTTTAGCGAATATGTAATGTTTGCTGATGATATTACTCAAATAGTATCATACCCAGGAAAATCAACTCAATTTATGGCACTCTACACGGTAAGAGCGATAAAAAACATAAATGATTTTGAGAAAAAATGGAAAATCAGGACAAATAAGAACAAATTCAAGATAATACCAATAGCCAAGATTAAAACAAGTCCAGTAATAGTCGACCAGGAACTATACCCATACGACACTGAAGGCAGGATGCTTGGACTAAAACTAACAAAAAGAGGATATATAACATACTTAAAAGATAAAGAACGACAGGCAAGAATAAGATTATCAAAAATAAAACGCTTTAAGAACCTTAGCATTAATAACAAGAGAAAGATATATATTGCCCTTGTCAAATCAATTATGGACTACCCATCCATCCCATTGAACACCCTTAGTAAAACGAGCATTAAAAGGTTACAAACAGTACAAAATATAGCCCTTAGATTTATATATAACATAAAATATACAGACCACATCAGTAATGAACAGCTACATAAGAGAGCAAATCTCTTAGCAATTAATGTAGATATACACAACAAAGCTGTAAATATTTGGAAAAAAGTGACTGAACTTAACACAGAAACATATCAAAACTGGATAAATAATATAGACAACGAAGAATTCCAAGAACACAGTTGGTTTAAATCAGCCAGGAAGAAAGTAATTGAACCATCTCCTGCCCCAATATACATATAAGACATTAATAGAGAGAATAAAAGATGAGAGTGACCTACCAGCTCCACAAGAACCTGGCAGGCATCTCCATACAGTGTACCTTTAGACTAACATAACTAATATTTAAGATTTAACATTTAACATTGAACTAACACTTTAGCAAAAAAAAAAAAAAAAATGTGGCTACCCTCCCAGCTACACAAGGACCTGGGCGGGCTCACTAACTCAAAAAAAAAAAAAAAAAAAAAAAAAAAAAAAAAAAAAAAAAAAATAATAATAATAATGTGATTACCCTCCAAGCTATATCAGCCAGGAAGAAGTAATTGAACCACCTCCTGCCTCAATATACACATTTATACATAAAACATTATTAGAGGAATAAAGATGAGAGTGACCAACCAGCTCCACTAAGAACCTGGCAGGCCTCTCCATACAGTGTACCTTTAGACTAACACAACTAACACTTAACTAACACCTCAAAAAAAAAAAAAAAAAAAAAAAAAAATGTGACTACCCTCCCAGTTACACAAGGACCTGGGCGAGCTCACTAACTCCAACAATAATAAAAATAATAATAATAAGCAGCATTATGTAAATAAACCAATATTAATACAAAGGTCTGACGACCCAAGGGAGCAGAACAAAGACAAAATACCAATAAGAAAGATGAAGCGATCTGGTTGAGCCCAGATTCTCTCTACTCCTACTGTATTTCAGTTTCACCACTTTTTCCTTCAACCCCTAATAATCTTCTTTCACCTCTTAACTAAAGACTTCGTATCGTATCGACCACCCTCTTTTCTACCCAGTGCCACCTTCAAGCAACACCATCTCCGTCGCGCCAGCCTGGCGGCTGCCTCTCCCGCCAGCGACCTTGGCGTCCCTCAAGCAGCGTGTCCCTCCTCTGGGCACCCTCATCACCCAGCTCTCTCTTCTCAACGCTTATTACCATGCTACCTACCCAGCAACAAGCTGCATTGTACATCCAATACAATATGTATACAGTGAGCACATTGTGAGTTTCCTTTCTCCATCCCATCCTGAGTGTGATCCAATATCTCATACCTCCACAATCTTATTCAATCTTGTGCATAGTGGGCAATCACTGCTCAGGTATCAGTGTTCTTTAACAGAAGCAATACTAATTATTATTTGATGCAGAAGCTGAACTATGATGAGTAATCTTTAACCAATGTTTAACAGATGGTCCATCAGATGCTTTAAATCCTATGAGACGTGTTGATGGTGGCGATGGTCATACTGCTAATGGTATCGTATTTACTAATTTTTTTGCATGATATAAAGTATTAAGCAAGCTTGTTATTTGTTGGGTTAATTGAACGGAAAGTGTACTTGACTATTTGCTTATACAGGTATTAGAATGTAAAATAAAGGGTTTAAAACTCCCAGTAAAAACAGTCATATTGAATAGATTTATTCCCAGCATACTTCAGCTATCAAAATTATGAACATGAATTAATCCAATAATTTAGCAATAATTTAACAAATACGTGTTACAGGTGAGTACTTTTATAAGTTCTGCATACATTTAGATAATGCTAAATATTTTAATTTTACTGCAGTACACACACCACTCCATATGTCCACCAGTGAGAAATCAGCACCAGGTAATGATAAATGTTTCTCCGTATAATGTAGAAATTTATGATTTAGACTGTAGCATACTGTATGTGGTCAGTTGTCAAACTTCTCTATGTTTGACATGACATGACATAAAGGCTAGTGACAGGGGGGGGGGGGGGGGTTGGAGGTTCAGGGGAAGGATAAAGGGAGGATTGAAGTGAATTTTAGAAGGAGAGGAAAGGTGCAGTGGCTTAAACACCGCTTGCGTGAGGGGGTAGGTAATGTGCCCAGTTGGGTGGGTAGTGCTGCAACACAACCAGGAAGAGGCCGAGGGGGGGGGGGGGGGGGAGTAGGATCGGGCTGGCAACGGGCCAAGCGTAGGTGGTCTGGTTGTCGTCAAGAGCTCAGGCTGTGTTGGTGTAACGGAGGAAGAACTGCCCCGTCAGGGTGGCAGTGCAAGCAGAGAAGCTCAGGTGGGCAGACGCATGGGCGCCACTCACTCAAAGAAAGACAAGGAAGGGGAAAACGGAATGTACAGTTGTTTGGAGAAAGGTGAAGGTAAAGTCTTTGAGCTATGCCAAAGAGGAACGGAGCTAGTTGAAAGAAGAGTTTTGAATCATTGATTTTGAAATAAGAACATAAGAACATAAGAAAATAAGGAGTCTGCAATAGGCCGGTTGGCCTGTGCATGGCAGCTCCTGTCGAGAGTTACCACCACTCTCTATCATCCATGAATCTATCTAGCCTCCTTTTGAAACTTTCCAGAGTTCCTGCACTTACTACAAAGTTGCCAAGCTTGTTCCACTCGTCCACCACCCTATTTGTGAACCAGTTTCTTCCTATCTCCCTCCTAAACCTAAACTTATCCAACTTGAATCCGTTGCTCCGAGTCCTATCCTGCTCGGATATTATAAGAACCTTATCTATATCCCCTTTATTGATTCCTTTCACCCACTTAAATAATTCTATCATATCTCCCCGCACTCTTCGTCTTTCTAGGGAATGCAAGTTAAATTTCTTTAGCCTATCCTGATATGGAGGGTTTCTAAGTCCCGGAATCATTTTTGTCATTCTTCGCTGCACCGACTCTATAATAGGGGCACCAGAACTGAACCACATAATCGAGGTGTGGCCTGACTAGCGCAAGATATAGTTGCAACAAGACCTCTGCACTCTTGTTACTTACACTTCTAGATATAAAACCCAATACTCTGTTTGCCTTATTTCGAACATTAACGCACTGTTTTCTAGGCCGTAGGTCCGGGCTTACAAGTACCCCTAGGTCTCTTTCACAAGTCGACTTCTCTAGGTTGATGTTGTTAAGGCTGTATATATTATAAGTATTTGTTCTTCCAGTATTAAGTACGCTGCACTTGCTGGTTGTCACGTGCCTGTGGCGCTCGGGAACTCGCATGGCGCGAGGCATATGTTCACGCCTCTATTCCACGCAAGCTATTAACTTGTTAATTGTACTTATTATATTATTATTGTTCTTAGTTACTTAGGTTAATTGTATATTTATGTATGATATTAATATGCATCATTGTGTTACTCTGTTAAGTCAACTCAAGAGTAGTATTAATTAATTATATAAATTATCTAGCAAATGTCCTGGATCACGTGATATGAGATGCGCTCCTCCACTGCGTGCCCCAGCTTCCCCAGTAGCGAAAAACCGTGGCATATGGTAGACGTGTCCATTCGTTCTCTAGCCTTGACCCTTGTATAGTGCCTTGTCCGGTCTTCTGCAATGCCCTAGGGGTATCAGGTATTAGTGACACGTTTAGTTAGGCCTAGGAAGGGATCCTGGTGGTAAGGAATCTCCTGTTTGGTAGGAAATAACTATTTTGTAGGGATTGTTGTATATATATATTTTGTATGTCTGTGTAATATAGTTATGTTAAGTAATATTCGTTTGGTCTAACTCTTTACGGCATCACTCTTATTTTAATATACAATTACTTATTCCCTTAAATTCTTGTTTGCTAGTCAGTACCCCCTTTAGAACATAAATTGAATTAATTAATTATCTTCCCTTTTGTGATTCACTTATTTCAACTGTTCTTACTTATTCAAGTACATTTAGTTGAATAGGTTTTTGTGGGGATAATTATTGCCATGTTCCCTACTTGTTCCTTTATTTGTTAATAATTTGGGGTAGGTTTCACTCCCCATGTATAAAGGGTAGTGGGATCGCGACACTGGTGTTGAATTTCATTTGCCATTTTTCAGACCACCCCTGCAGTTTATTTAGATCATCCTGTAATGCATTTGCATCCTGCCCTGAATTAATTTGCCGCCCTATTTTGGTGTCATCTGCAAACTTGCTTATGTCACTGCTGATCCCAGTATCTAGATCGTTTATGTAGATTATGAACAAGAGTGGGCCTAGTACTGATTCCTGGGGAACCCCACTGGTTACACGGCCCCACTCAGATTTAACACCATCTATGCTGACCCTCTGCGTTCTATGGGTGAGCCATGATTTTATCCAATTTAAAACTTTCCCCTCGATACCATGAGCCTTAACTTTTCTCATAAGCCTCTGATGCGGTACCCTGTCAAATGCTTTGCTAAAGTCTAAGTAAATAACATGGTAATTTTCGTCATTATCTACTACCTCGAAGACTTTCCTAAAAAAAGTTAGCAGATTTGTTAGACAAGATTTTCCCTTTGTAAACCCATGTTGAGAGTCGTAGATTTATTTGCTTTTCTCTAGATGCGATCGGATGCTATCTGCTATAATTGATTCAAGAAATTTCCCTACTACTGACGTCAAACTGATCTGGCGGTAATTTGACGCTGATGCTCTGTCTCCCTTTTTGAATATGGGTACTACATTTGCCTGTTTCCACAAGTCTGGCACAACTCCAGTGTCTAATGATTTTGTAAATAAGTTTACGAGGGGTCCGCTAATCTGTTCCCTACACTCTTTCAAGGCTAGAGGGAAAATTTCATCCAGCCCTGGGGATTTTGTTTTCTTTAGTTTATTTATCTTCTTAAGAACATCCTCTTTTCTGATAGTGATATTCTTTAATTTCTCTTCTTCCTTTCCCTTAAATATCAGTTCCACCTCTGGAATTTCATCGAAAATTTCTTCTGTGAAAACTGATAAGAAGTAGCTGTTCAATGCTTTGCTTATTTCTTCACTGCCATTTATCACTTCTTCCCTCCCTGACTTTAAAGGCCCAACTTTGTCCTTGACTTTTGTGCTATATACCTGGAAAAATCCCTTGGGATTCGCCTTGGATTCTCTTGCTATTTTGATTTCATAGCCTCTCTTTGCTTTCCTTACATTTTTCTTAACATTCCTAGATAGTTCATTATACCTATTTCTGAGCTGCTCCTCCCCTCCCTTTAATTTCTTATATATTCAAAGTATTCGTAGTAAGGAAGGATGAGCGTATGGTAGGTGAGTTTTTAGTAATAGCAGGAGACAGATTTGAGCTTTTTTGTCAAATTATGAACGAAGATTAGAATTTGATTTTTTTTTGGGCGGGGGTTGTTGTGTATAGAGGTTGGTTGGTTTTAATTGTAATCAGGGGGCTGGGCTTATGCTGTCTGTAAGTTGATATGTGGAGTAATAGTTTTTGTTTTGGGAGTTGTTGAGTTAGGTTGTTTTTTATTGAGAAGGGTTGTCACTGACGTTGGTATGATTGGGTTGGTTCTGGAGAATTGTAAGCATTTCTGTGAGGCTTTGTATGGGGAAAGGGGAGTTGTGTTTGGAGATTGGTTGGGGGGGTGGAGGTCGGTATGTTGATTTGTGCTGAGATAGGATTGCTTAGGGAGGATTGTTGTGTGTGGATAAAGGAAGGGGTGGGGGGGGGGGGGTAGACATTGTTAGTAAGGTCAGGTATGACGAGTTTCTTGGGAGGATTGTAGGTATGGACATGTGGTTGGAGGAGTTGAATTATTTAGTTATTTATTTATTTAATTATTTTTTTTGTGGGGGGGGGGGGGGGGAGGCTTTATGTTTATGTGTTCTTGTCTATTCCTTCAGATTCCATACCATGCTCTGTTCTTGATCCATTTTCCAGTATCTCATTTTTTTATTTTCATTATTATTACCCTTCCAACACACGTCTAGTCAGGCCCGTCCTTTAGGGGGGGGGGGGGGGGGCGAACAGGGGCGACCGCCCGGGGCCCCGCGGGGCCCAGCACTGGACCCAGTGACTTCGGACACATTACCTGTTGACTGGTTAATCTGACCTGACGGCTTTACGACACCATCGCAACCGTGACATTACCATCCATAACGACAGTCCCATGGGGGTTGGTGGGGCCCTGCAGTGGCTGAGTTGCCCCGGGCCCCGCACCCCCGTAGGGACGGCCCTGCGTCTAGTCCTCCATGCTTTTGTTTCTTCTCATCTCTCCTTTCTTCATTTTCACTTACCTTCTCTTACCCACCTTTCTCCCCCATCTTTTTACAAATTACAGTATATTCTTGTTCACTACCTCTTGTAATAGCTGCATTTCCTCACCTCGTGCCTCCCCTAGTGTTTCAAAAACATCTAAGTTCCCATTTCCGAAGTTTCTTGAAAGTACGTACTTATCTTATTCTTAGGTCCTTATGCACACGTGGTAAGTTTATAAATTCTTCAGTTTAATTGATCAACTAGATTTGAAAGCATCCAAAATTTGGGAGTTACCACTCATAGCCTTGCTTACCATTGCCCGTTTTCTCGGGACAGAGGGAGACACGTCCTTTTAGGGTTATGTGTGTGATTGTTATTAGTTTTAGGCATCTTTTTAAATGACTAGAGTGCAGCTCGAAAGCTCCTTAATTATCACAGGGGTCTCGCTCGTTGGAGGTTTACATCTTTACATTATTTACAGTGATTGGTCTGTCGTTCTTTGCTGTTTGGATTATTTGGATGTTTTTATTATTGTTTTTTACTAATGACTTTTTTTGTATTTACATGGTTAAAATAATTTTGTTCAAGAATCATCTGTTTGACTTTTCATGAATGTCTTGTTATTTTTGTCAGGCAATTGTGTTACGTGTTCTTCGTGTCAGAAAGTGTTGTGACGGCACCGAGTGTGAGCTCTTTCAAGACAAGAGTTGACCATCACTGGAGCAGGTTCAGGTACAATCAGGAACCGGTGCAAGCCAGTTATTTGCCAACAGTACGTGACAAAGACGTGACCGATCGCCCGGGCGGCTAGCGAGCCGATCTTTTGGTGAAGAAGATAAATGAAAAGGAAAACTGCTCAAAGGCGTGACCGATCGCCCAAGCGGCTAACCAGCTGATCAGTGGTGAAGAGGAAAAAAAGTGTGTTGGTTTTCTTAGACACTGTGGGGTTTGGGTTGTTTGGTTCACACTCAGGATGGAATGGAGAATGGAAACTCACAATGTGCTCTCTATATACATGTTGTATTGAATGTACAATGCAGCTTGGTGCTGGGAAGGCAGCGTGGTTACAAGCGTGATGTAGAGAGAGCTGGTTGGTGAGGATGCTCACAGGAGGACAGCTTGTGGGTCGCCATGCTCGCCAGCGGGAGAGAGGACCGCCAGGCAGGCAGAGGAGCGAGGCCCGCCGGGCAGCGGCAGAGGAGGTGGTGTTGCTGGCTGTGGCTGTATGTAGAGAGTGAGCGAGAGAGCGAGAGGCAGATCACCGCGAGGTCAGGTCTTAAATAGCGGGGGTAGGCGTGGCTTACTAGTTGACCCCCGCTCCGTGGTGTATGGCGGCGCTGGTTGACCTAGGTCACGAGGCATACACTGGGGAATAGGTGGGGTCGGCTAGGTAGCGACAAACAGCGTTTGTAGGGGAGAATTCCACTACAGTACTCCCCCTTCCCTCCAGGCTGTGTAGGAGACTTGTTGTCTGCAGAGTTGCATAGCACATGTGAGGCAGAACGGGCGGTGCGTGCCTCATGTGAGACAACGGCGATGGCGTGGATGAGCCGGTCGCTGGCGACAACTGTCTAGATACACAATATCTGTGGGAGTAGAGAGGGAGAATAAGTGTGTGTGGAGGCGATGAATGTTGTGCTTCCCTCACGGCAGGTACAGAGTCGCCAGATGCGCCTGCTGGGGTGTGTGGGCCTGGGTCAGGAGCAGGGGCTGTGTCAGCAGCAGCGGATGAGGGCTCGTGACAGCAGCTGGGTCCACGACAGCAGCAGGGTGCAGGACATTAGCAGGGAGTACCTGAGGGAGAAAAGAGGGGTGTGTGGGTCCGCACTCAGGAACAGAGGCCGCGTCAGGGCGGCGGGGGTTACTGCTGGGCCGGGGTCGGTGTCTGAGGCAGGCCTGGTGTGCTGGGGTCGGTAGGACGTGGTGCTTGGGGCAGGAAGAGGAGCTAGTGTCTGCTTAGAGTAGCAGAGCTACTCTAGGGTGTCTGACCTGCGGTGTAGAAACTGTAGTTGTAGAGTCGATGACAGCTGCTTCTGGGTGGATAAGCCAGTCTTCCATGTTGCTTGAAGACTGGGAGCGTGATCAGTTTCTCCTCCATCCTGTGTGAGTGCGAATCTCCGGGAGTCACCATTTGTGGGGTATGGGATTGTTTGGTGTTCGCACTCAGGATGGGATGGAGAATGGAAACTCACAATGTGCTCTCTATATACATGTTGTATTGAATGTACAATGCAGCTTGGTGCTGGGAAGGCAGCGTGGTTACAAGCGTGATGTAGAGAGAGCTGGTTGGTGAGGATGCTCACAGGAGGACAGCTTGTGGGTCGCCATGCTCGCCAGCGGGAGAGAGGACCGCCAGGCAGGCAGAGGAGCGAGGCCCGCCGGGCAGCGGCAGAGGAGGTGGTGTTGCTGGCTGTGGCTGTATGTAGAGAGTGAGCGAGAGAGCGAGAGGCAGATCACCGCGAGGTCAGGTCTTAAATAGCGGGGGTAGGCGTGGCTTACTAGTTGACCCCCGCTCCGTGGTGTATGGCGGCGCTGGTTGACCTAGGTCACGAGGCATACACTGGGGAATAGGTGGGGTCGGCTAGGTAGCGACAAACAGCGTTTGTAGGGGAGAATTCCACTACAACACTATCGGTGGCACGAATGGTAGTAATGCGGGCAGTAACAGCAAGTTGGTGTTTGTCGAAACTTAATTTAATTCATTATTAAGACAGTAAACATCAATATTTGTTTTATGTATTATAAATAACTGATAATAGGGATTACAATTAATATAATAACAATAACTGAGCGGATATCCTAAAAGTTTTGTTTAATGCGCATGCGCTAATATTAGTCTTCGTGAAGAAATGCTTCCTGCTGCCATATAAATCAAATGGACACTGCCCCACAACTGACTAGACGACCTATTAACATCCTAACCTAGAAACTTTCGTTACTTTAGACATACTAAAGTTGTATAAAATGTTATATTTACAGAATCAGTTTATCGTGTAAGTGAGCCCCCTCCAAAATGACAAACAATAAAGTCGGTAAGCATCGCGCAACAACCTTGACTAGCCGAACAAGTTATTGCGTTTGGATTTCTGGCATCAACAAAGTTTTAATATTATAAAAAAAAATATTGCTACAAAGACTATTTGAATTACCTATAACTAACTTCAGTAGCTGGTGTTTTCCGAATCAGAAATAACTGAGAAAATCTATGATAACGGAGTTTATATATTGTATAACATTAAAAAAGTTATTTGGCGAGACCTGGTGTCTTTCTCCGACCTGCTGGGTGAGGCACTGTCGGGAATTGGATGAATGTGGACCATTAGTGTTAGTGTGCAGCGAGGGTAATAAACGTCTACGTCTAGTTGTTTCTTCGGCAAAGGAGCAGAGTGAAAGGCAGGATATAATACGACATCAATACACGAACCATGGTAAGAACCACTCATTGTTTCCGTGCAGTTACTGGAAGAAAATTTAATATAATATAATATTAAAACAAAAACTGTGTAATTAATGCAGTACATTGTTCCAACAAGCCGCTACAATTTATTGGGAAATAACTTCATGAGGAATGTGATAGAAATGATTGACTTTCATGAAAAACTTTCACCAGATACAAATAAAATGATTTATTTGTGCGACTTAGAACAAGTACAGTAGTGCCAGGAATGGAAATGAGAAACACACGGATTCACGTCGCATATTGTACCTCGTTCTTGAAGCATGATTGTTTTAGACTCTTCTTAGAATGTGATATTAAATGCACCACCAGCCCAAAATATAAAGTTCAATTATAAGAACATAAGAATGGAGGAAACTGCAGCGGGCCTATTTACCCATACTGGGCAGTCCCGTTTATACCCAACCCCTATTGCTCATATAAGCATCCAACCTATGTTTGAAGCTATCCAGTGCATTCGAGTTAATGATGATATTTGGTAACTTGTTCCATTCATCCACTAATCTGTTTCCAAACCAGTGTTTACCTATTTCACGCCGAAATCTAAATTTGTCTAATTTAAAACAATTGTTGCGAGTTCGCTCCTGGTTGGATAGTTTGAGTACCTTTGTAATGTCCAATTTGTTTAACCCTGACTTCCATTTATACACCTCTATCATGTCGCTCCTCACTCTACTTCTCTCGAGGGAGTGCAAATTAAGATGCTTTAACCTGTCTCTGTATTCAAGGTTCCTAATGTCCGGGATTAGTCTTGTCATTCACCTCTGGATTTTTTCCAATGATTCTATATCCATTCTGTAATACCGTGACCAGAACTGAACTGCGTAATCCAGGTGAGGTCTCACAAGCTCTAGATATAATTTTAAGATGACCTAACTAGTCTTGTAACTAACATTCCTTTGTATGAACCCAAGTACTTTATTAGCTTTGTTACGAGCAAAAACACATTGTTTACTTGGATTAAGATTCCTACTTATCATTACTCCTAAATCTCTCTCGCAGTCGGATTTCACAATGGCATCGTTGTTCATCTGGTAACTGGTTTCCCTGTTTACATCTCCCATACTGAGTACTTTACATTTGTTCTCATTGAATTTCATCTGCCATTTTTCCTACCATACGAAAAATTTGTTTAAGCCTTCTTGTAGTTTTGCAGAGTCCTCGTCAGATTTAATTATACGTCCTATTTTAGTGTCAGCAGCAAATTTACTTATATTGCTGTCTATGCCGATGTCTATGTCGTTTATGTATATAATAAATAATAATGGTCCAAGTACTGAGCCTTGGGGAACTCCACTAGTGACGTTGCTCCAATGCGATTTAGTGCTGTTTATGCTCACTCCCTGTTTCCTGTCCCGTAACCACGCCCTAATCCATTTAAGGATATTACCTTTGATGCCATGCGCTTCTACCTTTCTAATTAGTCTTTCGTGGGGGACTCTGTCGAAGGCTTTGCTAAAGTCGAGATATACCACATCATAATTGTGCCCCTCGTCCATCGATTCGAAAACTGATGAAAAGAATGTTAATAGATTAGTTAGACATGAACGCCCGCTTGTGAAGCCATGTTGGAAATCATTGATCAGCTTGTGCTTCTCCAGGTGGTTTCGAATAGAGTTTGAAATAATTGATTCTAGTAATTTACCTACTATTGATGTTAGACTGATTGGGCGGTAGTTAGAGGATAGTGATCTATCCCCCTTCTTGAAAATCGGTATTACATTCGCTATCCTCCAGGATTCTGGTACTACACCTGTTTTTAATGACATGTTAAACAACTTTGCTAAGGGCATACTCAGCTCATCCTTACATTCATTTAATACTCTGGCAAATATCTCATCGGGACCTGTTGACTTATTAGGCTTCAGTTTGTCTATTTGCTTATTAACATAGTCACTACTATCTCGCTTAATTTGTTTTCATCATTATCTCTGAATAGAGTCGGTGCCTCGGGTATCATGTTTAAATTTTCTGTGGTGAAAACTGTTGAAAAATATTTATTCAGATTATTGCTCATTTCTCCGTCGTTATCAGTTAGCTTGCCGGTATGTGAACGTATTGGTCCAATCTTATCTCGTGTTTTAGTTTGATGTATTTGGTAGAATCCTTTAGGGTTTGTTTTCGCCTCCCCTGCTGTCTTCAGTTCATAATTCCTCTTGGCTTTTCTTATCTCGGTCTTAACCCTACCGGCCAATACCTTATAATACTCCTGGAGGTAAATTTCGCCACGATTTATCCTTCTACCTATCGCCTTCCTGTGGCCAATAATGTTCTTTAAATAATTATTTATCCACTTTAGGGTCATTGTTGTCTGATCTGAGTTTTTTGTATGGTATGTTCTGCCTTTGTGCATTAAGTAACTCATTATTTAAATTGTCGTGGAACTCGGCAATCTCAGATCTCATTATCAGGTCTGTGTCATCTGTCAGGTTCACATCCAAGCGTGACACCCCCTCTCTCAGCTGCCTCTTTAAACTATCAAAGTTTGCCCTTCTGAAATCTGGGACTTTAATGGAATTCCCTTTACGTCTGATCTGAAAATCTAACTGGAATCTAATTTCTTTGCGATCGCTGTTTGCAAGTTCGTTCCCTACCTCGACATTGCTAATGAGGTTTTCCCTGTTCCACAGAACTAAATCGAGTATATTATTACCCCGGGTGGGTTCGGTTATATGTTGACTTAGAAAACAGTCCTGGACCGTTTCGAGGAAATCCTCTGATACTGAGTTACCCGTAAGGTCAGTCCAATCTACTTGGCCAAGGTTAAAATCGCCTACTATACAGACTTTGTTGTGTCTGGAAGCCCTGCATATTTCATCCCAGATAAGTCGCTCTATTAACTCTATCAAGATTAGGAGGTCTATATATTACTCCTATGATTAATTTTTCCCTACCGTCGATTAGTTCTATCCAAATTGTTTCTGTATTCCGCTCAGTTTTTATTTCCTTAGTTATTTCGCACTTCAGATTATCCCTGACATAGATGGCTACTCCGCCTTCTTTCCTGGACGGCCTATCGGTATGGAACAATTTGTAATCCGCAATTTGGTATTCGACAGGTAACTCACGTGAGTCTAGGTTGATCCATGTTTCAGTGAATGCTATTATATCGATTTTTTCGGTACATACCAAGGCCTTAATATCATCCATTTTGTTTCTCATACTTCTACTGTTCGCGTAGTAGACATTTAAGTTAGTCGTGCTCTGAGTCCTCCCTTTACCGCGTTTAGGTTTGAACTCCCTGTTTAATTTAGTTTTGTCATCATTCCTAACACTATTTCCCTGTAATCTTTCACTTTGTTTACCCTCTCCCACTGCAGTTTCCTCCACCCCCGTGTCCATATGTTCCCCTAGCAGTTTAAAGACTTCGATACCTTTTGAACTGCCCCCTCTAGAGACCCAGCCAGGGTTGCCACCCCATCCCGAGACAGGTGTACCCCATCCCTAGTATAAAGGTCCCTTCTGCCGTAGAAGTTGTCCCAGTTGTCAATGAATGGGACTGATATTGACTTGCAATATCCATCAAGACAGCCGTTGACACCAACTGCCCTTGACAACCATTCATTGCTAACTCTCCTTCTAGGCAGGACACCACATATGATAGGGATTCCTCCCTTAGTCCTAATACGATCTATAGCTGTCTTGAACTTATCAAGAAGCTCTTCACTCCTACACCGGCCAATATCATTGCCTCCTGCACTGAGGCAGATAATGGGTTTGTTACCATTACCGGACAAGATATTGTCCATCCTGTCAACTATATCTCCCACCCCAGCCCCTGGCAAACACACCATCATCCTATTTTTATTATGACCACAAAAGGCTCTGTCCAAGTACCTTACCTGTGAGTCACCAACAATTAAAGTTTTTATACCTTCCTTGTCAGCCCTATCCCTAACTGTACTAACGTCCAATTCGTCTATCAAGGGACTGAACGAGTTGGTACACTTAGCTGTTGTTGTCGTATCCTTGGTGTGTTTAGCCTATTTGTGTTTATCAGCTAATCGAAGCCTTTCCCATCTGATTGAGATACTTATTTGCCCTTTTTTCTATTCTCACATTCGTATTAAAACTATAGATGTGGCTCCCACTGTCAAAAAATTGAATGTAGTATGTCTGAATAATTGATTTGTGAATTAACTGCAGACCCTAAACATAGACTCATTAATAGTTATAATTATTCTGTTTTACTTACATTTCATCAAATCTCAGATGTTATGACGAAGGAATATATTTTATACTACGCGATTGTTATGGCTACAAAGCAACTGGAGACAATATCAAGCTAGGATTGGATAACCTAAAAATTACCTACACAGTATAAAAATATTCTAATTTGCAGGGCCGTCCCTAGGAGGGTGCTGGGCCTTGGGCAACTCAGCCACTGCTGGGCTCCAGAAAAAAAAAAAAGTATATATATATATATATATATATATATATATATATATATATATATATATATATATATATATATATATATATATATATATATATATATATATATATATAATCAACGACATAAGAGGCACGGGCAGTTTCCCATTGAGGTTCACGGCGCCTTCAGCTCGATGAACAGGCTTTGTGTGAAATATAACAGAGTCTAGAACTGCTTTTAGTGTCCTTGTGGCCTAGCCGGTAAGCGCTCCCTAGTCACACCCAGTAGGTCGAGGGTTCGATTCCTTGCTGGTGAGGTCGTTGATTATATGTTCAAAGTCCGCGTGTTAAATGGACTAAAAATGAAGTATATATATGTACCTCGCGTTTCATACCAGCTGGATTCGGTAAAATGCTACTGACACCACATAAGAGGCACGGGCAGTTTCCCATTGAGGTTCACGGCGCCATCAGCTCGATGAACAGGCTTTGTGTGAAATATAACAGAGTCTAGAACTGCTTTTAGTGTCCTTGTGGCCTAGCCGGTAAGCGCTCCCTAGTCACACCCAGTAGGTCGAGGGTTCGATTCCTTGCTGGTGAGGTCGTTGATTATATGTTCAAAGTCCGCGTGTTAAATGGACTAAAAATGAAGTATATATATATATATATATATATATATTTATATATATATAAACACTCGCGATCCCACTACCCTTTATACTTGGGGAGTGAAACCTACCCCAAGTTATTAACAAATAAAGGAACAAATAGGGAACACCGCAATAATTATCCCCACAAAAAACCTACTCAACTAAATGTACTTGAATAAGTATGAACAAGTTGAAATAATTGAATCACAAAAGGGAAGATAATTAATTAATTCAATTTATGTTCTAAAGGGAGTAATGACTAGCAAACATGAATTTAAGGGAATAAGTAATTGTATAATAAAATAAGAGTGATGCCGGAAGGGCGAAAATATACCGTAAGGAGTTAGACCAAACTAATATTACTTTACGTAAATATATTACACAAACATACAGTATATATAAACAGCAATCACTACAAAATGATTATTTCCTACCAAACAGGAGATTCCTTACTACCAGGATTCCTTCCTAGGCCTAACTAAACGTGTCACTAACACCTGATACCCCTAGGGCATTGCAGAAGACTGGACAAGGCACTAGACAGGGGTCAAGGCTAGAGAACGAATGGACACGTCTACCCTATGCCACGGTTTTTCGCTACTGCCGAAGCGTGCCCACGCGGTAGAGCGCGTCTCATATCACGTGATCCAGGACATTTGAGAGATATTTTATATAATTAATTAATACTACTCTTGATTTGACTTAACAGAGTAAGACAATGATGCATATTAATAACATACATAAATATACAATTAACCTAAGTAACTAAGAACAATAATAATATAATAAGTACAATTAACAAGTTTATAGCTTGTGTGACATGTAGGCGTGAACATATGCCTCACGCTATGCGAGTTCCCAAGCATTCAGGCACGTGACACCTCCCCCAAAAAAGTGAGCTTTCAACTAACTGGAAGCAAAAATGGATATACAGCTACACAGTGAAAGTAATAACTAGCACAATCAGTTTAAATCAATATGAAGCAAAATAATTCATAATATAAACACAAGGTACTCAATGACAAAACAAAAAAATAATTTGCATATAGACATAGTTACTAAATAATCAGACTCGAGAAAGTGCATCAGCCAACACGTTCTCTTTTCCGCGGATATGGGAAATGTTCAAGTTATAGGGCTGAAGTGATAGAGCCCACCTCAAAAGTCTTTGGTTGGTATGTTTCATCTTGTCAACAAAAGTAAGTGGGTTATGATCAGTGAACACTTGAACGGGATAAGCAATGCTGCCAATATATACTTTGAAGTTTTCTAGTGCCATGATCAGTGATAAAGCCTCCTTTTCAATGGTGGCTTAGTTTCTTTGATAATTGTTAAATTTTCTAGAAAAATAGCACAGTGGATGAAGCACTTGATCACTCTCACCCTCTTGCAGAAGCACAGCACCGGCGCCAATTTCACTGGCGTCGACATGGAGAGTGAACTGTTTCTGGGGGTCAGGTGCAAGTAGTACAGGAGCATTTGCCAGCAGGGATTTAAGATTCTCAAAAGATTCCTGGCAAGCCATAGCCCACTTGAAGGTTTTCTTGCCACTCAGCAGGTCAGTCATGGGAGAGGCAACGGAGGAGAAGTTTGGACAAAAACGGCGGTAGTACCCTGCCATACCCAGCAACCTCATCACACTCTTCTTATCGCTTGGCACTGGATACTGTTGAATTGCCTCAATTTTGGCTGCTATAGGCTGGACTTCCCCTTGTCCGACCACATACCCCAAGAAAGTGACTTGGGCATGGCCGAACTCAGTTTTGACGAGGTTCACCGTCAGCTTGCTTGCAGCCAGTACGGAGAAGAGGGCTTGTAGACGACTCATGTGATCTTCCCAGGAACTGCTGAAAACGATAAGGTCGTCTAGGTAACAGCGGACACCTTTCAGACCAGACGTGATGAAATTCATGAGGCGTTGAAAGGTTGCAGGGGCGTTCCGCATACCAAATGGAAGGACTGTGAATTGGTACAACCCCTCAGGAGTGACAAAAGCAGAGATGGCCCTGGAACGTTCAGTCAGTCTTATCTGGTAGTAGCCCTGGAGGAGATCCAACTTGGTCACGTACCTTGCCTGTCCAAGATCGTCGATCACGTCGTCGATGCGTGGCAAGGGATAACCATCGGGTTCAGTGACAGCATTCACCTTGCGATAATCCACACACAGCCGCATTGACCCATTCGGCTTTGGAACTAGAACAACAGGGGATGCCCATGGACTGATGCTGGGTTCGACGAGGCCAAGCTCTTGAAGACGCTGTTCCTCGGCTTGCACACACTCCCGCTTGAAGGCATTAAGACGGTAGGGACGCTGTCGGATTGGCTTGGCTCCCCTGGTCTCAACGTCATGCTTCAGCACTGAACAAGAGAGTGGATAATCACCAACTATAATAAGATACTCCTGTAATAGAGACTTTATATTATTAGCTTGGTCACTAGAGAGATGGCACAACTTAGCACTGGGGTCCTCCAAATTAGTCGAGTTTTCAACTTTTACACTAGACCCATTCATTATTTCAGAAAAACACTGATCTTTATCATCCTTACGCTCTGGCACAATGATACAATTTGGCAAGGATTGATCAACACAAGCAACTGCTTTTCCCAGGGTTTCGTTACGAACATGATATGACTTTAAAAGATTGACATGGATAAGGCGTTTTTTCTTACGCCGTTCAGGGGTGTTAATCACATAATTCACGGACCCCTGTTTTTCTAGTACTTCATATGGACCACTGTATTTGGATTTAAAAGGGTGATCATGTAAGGGCAGGAAGGCCAACACCTGCTCCCCCACTTGGAATTCTCTAGGTTTTGCCTGATGGGCCTTATCAAAATGCAGTTTCATTTTCACCTGAGCACACCTTAAGTTGGATTGGGCAAGTTCTACAGCCAGACGCAACTTCTCCTTGAATTGGACCACATATGAAGCTAAGGGCTAACACCTTAAGAGGCCCTCGCGCCTCATGTCCATAGACGAGCTGGAAGGGCGAGAATCCTAGCGACTCTTGTTTACTGTCCCGAACAGCAAACAAAAGCAGGTCAACTCCCTCGTCCCAATCCTTCCCAGTCTCCAGACAGAAGGTGTGCAACATGAGTTTTAGTGTCTGGTGAAACCTCTCTACCACCCCCTGTGACTGAGGGCGATAGGCCGAAGACCTCAACTGCCGGACTCCCAGGGTTTGCATTACCTGATTAAACAACCGGGAAGTAAAATTGGAACCCTGATCTGACTGCCCCACTGTAGGAAGGCCTACTTGAGTGAAGAAGTGGGTTAAGGCTTTGATAACATTCTTCGCTGTGATGCGGCGCAAGGGAATGGCTTCAGGATAACGGGTTGCACAATCAATAATGGTTAGCAAGAACTGGTGACCACGAGGGGTCTTAGGTAAGGGACCGACACAATCTATGACCACCTTACTAAAGGGCTCTTCAATGACTGGGATAGGCTGCAGAAGGAATGGTTCAACACTGGGGTTCGGTTCCCGCTACCTGACAATCATGGCAAGTGCGACTGTAAGAGCTGACGTCTTTCTTCATCCTAGGCCAAAAGAACTGGGATAAAATTTTTGTATAGGTCTTCCTAACTCCTAAATGACCACCCACCCCATCATGAGCGATACTAAGTATGTCCTGCCGCAAAGGTTTGGGAATAACAGCTTGATGATGAACTAACCAAGGGTGATTGGCAGGAGAATTGGAGGGACGGAACTTCCGCATTAATACACCAGACCTAGTGTAGTAGCAATTTGATTCTTGCTCAGCTTCTGTCTCAGTAACTGACCTATTGAGAAAACCTACTAGCTCAGGATGCCCTGCTTGTAGCTCAATAAACTTACTCCTAGTGATGGGAGAGGAACCAAAACTAGTGACATCTGGGTTCCTATCTCCAACAGAACTACTCTGGAGGTTATCTGGTTGTGGGGAATCCTCAAAAAATTCACTGAGACCAAGATCAGTATGGTCCGGCTGGATAAGATTATCCTCGGACTTCTCACAGTCCTGGAGGGAAACTTCATCAACTTCACTAGTCTCTTCTACCTCTGTACTGCGGCTCATGCTACGGGTCACAGCACATGCAGGGAACAACCCTGGAAAGTCTACTTCTAACTGCACAGTATTATTCTCAGCAGTGGGACAAGATGAGATCACAACATTAGGGAACATCATGTCGCCAACGAGGTCATTTCCTATCAATAGAGAGACCCCTTCTACAGGTAATCTATCTACTACTCCTAACCTGACATAGCCTGACTTTATGGATGACCGCAGGTACACTTGACAAAGGGGAATACGCGACCCACCGGTCAAACCGTTCACAAGCACCCAGCTACCAGTATAGCATGAATCCAGGAATGGAGCAGCTTCTTTAGTAACAAGAGATAAGGCTGAGCCTGTGTCTCTCAAGAGTTTAACAGAAATGGGTTGACTGAATTGATCCAAAGCTAAGGAACCAGGAGAACAAAATGGTTCAAAGGTTGATATCATAGAAGAGGGGGAAGCATCCAGGGCAACAGTCTGACTGAGGGCAGTGACACAGGGCTCCAATAATTTCTCCGATTGCTCGGCCACCCTGACCAAAAGAGCAGGGGATCCTTGGTGAGAGGAATTTCTTTTCTTTAGCTTGAGACAGTCGCTGATGACATGTCCTGGCTTCTTACAGTACCTGTAACTAGAGTTTCTCTCACCAGTAGGAGTAGATCCACCTGTCCCATGGACCATGGGCTCACCCGGGGTAGATGTTGCAGAACCTGAGGGTCGGGTCGGTATGACAAGAGGCAGGGACCCCGATGTAGATGTTGGTGTGGGCAGCTTGAAGGAAGTGAAGGACTGGGACATGGGAGCATAAGACCTGGAATTTACATTTCTATTAGTTAAGGAATAATGGTCAGCCACTGGACCAGCATCAGCCAGGGTACAAATACCTCTCTTATCCAAGTGTGCTCGAATGTCGCCTGGGATACACTTTCTAACCTCCTCTAGCAGGATTAGTTCAACAAGCTTGTCATGTTCTACATGGGCAGACTCACTTTCAATCCACCTCCGACAAAGGACCTGTTTCTGCCTGAAGAACTCCACAAATGTTTGTTTGTCAGTCTTCCGGCAGTTACGGAACTGTGGGCCGGTAGGCTTCAGGAACAAGTTTATAAGCGCTCAAAACCGCGGACTTAAGAAGGGCATAGTCTAGACATTGATCCTCAGAGAGGGCAGAAAACACATCTAATGCTTTACCAGTGAAAGATCTATAAATAAGTTGAGACCATTGAGAAACAGGCCACTTGTTAAGTCGGGCAATTTTCTCAAAAAGAGAGAAGAATTTGTCTGCTTCTTCCTCATTAAATTTAGGAACACTGTTGAGACATTTGTCTACACTGAATGTTGAAGTATTACTACCCTGAGGCAAACCTCGTTGTTTGAGAGTTTCCAGCTCCACCTCCAGTCTCTTGAGTTCAACTTGTAAGGCCAAATTACTTGGTGTAACAATTTCCTCTGAATTTCCCGACGGTTGGGCTATGATTTCATTGTCAATAAGGTAGTTGAGGACAGCCTCTTCTAACCTAGCCTTATTGATGGAAGAGCGGCCTTCTACTTCATAAGAAGTAACGAGGGATTGCCACTCTGCCTAAGTAAGCCCCTTCAGTCCTTCTGCTGAAGGTGAAGCCAAAAAGATTTCCAGGTCAAACATGTTGAACTCAAAATCGAGTAGCGAAAAAAAGTAACCGTGGCAGCTAAGCTAACTAGCTAGTTAATTAATAATATTAAAATGCAATCAACTGTGAAACACAGCAAGGGATTAACCAAACACCTGGTACACAAGATAAGGGTTAACTCACCAGTAGCTTAAGCAATAACAGGAGCAATATAAGTGAACACTGTGAACACAGCAACTTGCATCCAAAAATACTTAGCGATGAAACAACACCTGGCGAGTAACAACACTTGATATAAAACAACAATGGTGGTTAGCTCCCGGACAGGCCCCCACTTGTCGCGATCCCACTGCCCTTTATACTTGGGGAGTGAAACCTACCCCAAGTTATTAACAAATAAAGGAACAAATAGGGAACACGGCAATAATTATCTCCACAAAAAACCTACTCAACTAAATGTACTTGAATAAGTATGAACAAGTTGAAATAAGTGAATCACAAAAGGGAAGATAATTAATTAATTCAATTTATGTTCTAAAGGGAGTAATGACTAGCAAACATGAATTTAAGGGAATAAGTAATTGTATAATAAAATAAGAGTGATGCCGGAAGGGCGAAAATATACCGTAAGGAGTTAGACCAAACTAATATTACTTTACATAAATATATTACACAAACATACAGTATATATAAACAGCAATCACTACAAAATGATTATTTCCTACCAAACAGGAGATTCCTTACCACCAGGATCCCTTCGTAGGCCTAACTAAACGTGTCACTAATACCTGATACCCCTAGGGCATTGCAGAAGACTGGACAAGGCACTAGACAAGGGTCAAGGCTAGAGAACGAATGGACACGTCTAACCTATGCCACGGTTTTTCGCTACTGTGGAAGCGTGCCCACGCCGTGGAGCGCATCTCATATCATGTGATCCAGGACATTTGCTAGATATTTTATATAATTAACTAATACTACTCTTGATTTGACTTAACAGAGTAAGACAATGATGCATATTAATAACATACATAAATATACAATTACCCTAAGTAACTAAGAACAATAATAATATAATAAGTACAATTAACAAGTTTATAGCTTGTGTGAAATGTAGGCGTGAACATATGGCTCACGCTATGCGAGTTCCCGAGCGCTCAGGCACGTGACAACACCAATACAGTTTCGGCTCATCACGAGCCCTTCTCAATTGGTAATGAAAGAGACAGAGAATATTACACAATATATTATTATTATTGTTATTATTATTATTATTATTATTATTATTATTATTATTATTATTATTATTATTATTATTATAATAATAATATTTTCGCCCTGTGGGTCAGTGACCTGTGCCCAGGTGGGCTAATCCCCGTAAAAAAAAAAAAAACAAAAAAAAAAACGGAATTTCTTGCCTCGTCCTTCTTGAACTCTTGACATATGCCGTTCAACTTGTTCAAGAAGTTCATGGTTGCATTCCTTGGACAGCCTATACCTCTTGACGAACTCCTCAGAGAGATAAGCAAAAGGATTTTGATGGTCTCAATAACAAACCTTGGTAGCCTCACAGCATAAGCTAGCCTTGCATACCAGAATGTTATAATGCCAGCCTGAAAAAAATAAAGCAAAATCTAATATCTATTATCTATATAATGAGGTAACTAATGTATATTAGGTAAATTACTTTTGATAATAGTTTACAAGCTTGTTGCATAGCTATTGCAGAGAATTTCCTTTAGAAATTTGCAGGGATGTCTGGTGTTGTAATAGCCCCTGTCTTATAGGCAGAAGTAGTTATATAAATGGTTTAATTACATTTGATTTATATACTCTATCACCCTCTGTAACTTTCCACTAGCTATGAGGTAGCATGTTCAGAGCACGTGATAAGGTGTTCCCACGGGAGGTCGTGTCACTTAGTGCTGAGCTAAGGCATTAAGTACCCGGCTCTCTGGCCAACTCTTGCGGCTGTAGTTTTGATATCCTTGACGAGAGGAAGACTTTATTGAGAGCCATCGTGGATGGTTCCATCTTCCCTCGAGGGAGGACGTATATTACTGTTCTCCCTCGATTGGTATTACAAGCATTCTCACTCAACCCCTCACACCAACAGGACGTATTATAGAAGAGCTATTTAATATAGCCTCCGTCCTCATTTTAACACTCATAGCTACAGTTCTCCGTCCTAATTTTAACACTCATAGCTACAGTCCTCCGTCCTCATTTTAACACTCATAGCTACAGTTCTCCGTCCTCATTTTATCACTCATAGCTACAGTCCTCCGTCCTCATTTTAACACTCATAGCTACAGTCCTCCGTCCTCATTGTAACACTCATAGCTACAGTCCTCCGTCCTCATTTTAACACTCATAGCTACAGTCCTCCGTCCTCATTGTAACACTCATAGCTACAGTCCTCCGTCCTCATTTTAACACTCATAGCTACAGTCCTCCGTCCTCATTGTAACACTCATAGCTACAGTCCTCCGTCCTCATTGTAACACTCATAGCTACAGTCCTCCGTCCTCATTGTAACACTCATAGCTACAGTCCTCCGTCCTCATTGTAACACTCATAGCTACAGTCCTCCGTCCTCATTGTAACACTCATAGCTACAGTCCTCTGTCCTCATTTTAACACTCATAGCTACAGTGATTAAGTTACGGTGATATACACTTGGAACTGTATATAATATATATTCCTAATAAATAAAGAAGGAACACATTAGATTTCACTACAGAAGACCCAATAAACTTTGATCTATATTTTAGTATGTCTTAAATATAAGGTAATGTGCTTCTCAAGTGATTGTTACAAATGGTGACAACCCAGGAAGGTTGTTACATATGTGACAGTTTCACAAGTAATTGTTATATCACATTAACAGTCATCTCAACAGATACATAGTTGGTAAAGGTAGAGATAATATGTTCTCCCCATTACTGTGGCATACTGGTACAAAGAAGTAACTGTTACAGTGCATTTGGATGCATTGATGGGTCTCATATCCCTATTAGAAGCCCTGGACTACATCGCTGTAGAATGGGGCGTTATTTATACATGGTTTTAATTTGTAAAATGTAGTTTGTTTGAAAGTAGAGCAAGTGTAAATGGAAGCATTATTGGTTTGGTAAAAAAATGCTTTAGATAATAGATCTTGTATCAAGGTTATTTTTCAATTTTTTTTTTGGCTTTACATAACACATTTTATTTCCTCCAAACATTATCACAGTATAACTTGAAACAATATTTCAATTATAACCAAATTAAAAAAGGATTACGCGTGCATGACTAAAGAAAAATATATCACAGTACAGTACAGTATGTATGTTCTAGGCCTGTTAACTGCTGATTCCGTCTGGGTTAATGAGGCTGGAACATGTATATTATATCTGGTTTTAGTAGCGAAACCCAATTGTCTGTTATCCATTTATTCAGGAACTATCTAGGATACAGTTCCAAGTGTATATCACTGTAACTTATCACTGTAGCTATGAGTGTTAAGAGGAGGACGGAGGCTATGTTAAATAGTCCTGCGAAATACGTCCGGTTGGTGTGAGGGGTTGAGTAACAATGCCGGAGGGTGCCGGCCTTTAAATGCTGACCTTAACAGTCACTGGGCCGCGCCTCAAGGATCCTGCCCATCACGTGATATGATCATTTCACCTCATAGCCAGTGGAAAGTTACAGGGGGTGATATGATTATATAAACACAATGTACTGCCCTGATATTTATCTAAAGACTAAGGGGCTGATACATGTATGTAAAATTATATAATTCAAACAGTTTAGTATTTTGCTTGAAATAAAAAATGTACACTTTTTAAAGGCTTCAAAGTACTATACTGAAATAGTTTGCAAGTGTTAGAGAAAAAAAAATAGTTCCTCTAAATAAGAATATAAGAGAGCCGTGGCTCTGAGGTGAATAAGGAGATTTACGGCAAGGTATAATTAAGAAGTGGGAAGTACAGAAGAAGAATTACAGCTGGTGGGCCTTCCACCTTGCAGAGGCTGGTTTGTGGCTTAACCAGTGACAGACGTCCCCCAATCCTCCAGGGGCAAGGGAGGTTAGATAAACTAAACTTAGCTGGTTTAAAGTGCGATCCAAGGGAATGTGCTGTTTTAGGGTTTATTGGAGGGTCCCTTCAGGTCCTTGTGTTGCTGAAGGGATGTTCCTCATCTTTTGTGATTAGGCAGCCCGCGCCAACTTATATACGGTTCGGTGACTGCAGCTACGATGACTGACCCTTCTTCCGCAGAGGGTTATACAGCCAGACCTTATCACCGTCCTTGTAACAGACCTGGATTGCTTTGACATCATAGTTGCGCTTCATCTCTTCACCTGAGAACTCCAGAGCTCCTCGAACTTGATGGTGGACCTCCGGCAACCTTTCTTGAAGGCTTTTGATGTAAATGGTGGTTTCTTCAGGAAGTTCTTCATCAGGTGGTCTTCCTGTCAGCAGGTCCACTGGCAGCCGCAGTTCGTGACCCAGCATCAGTTTTGCCGGTGTGTATCCAGTTGACTCGTGGGCAGCCGACCGATATGCCATCAGCAGAGCAGGCAGCTTATAATCCAATTCTGTCTGCCCCTCAACACAGTACCTGGCCAGTTCTTGTCCCAAGGTCCAATTAAACTTTGCTACCATTCCGTCTGACTGTAGCCGAAGTGGAGTGGTCCTAGTCTTTCTTATGCCTAACAGTTTACAACACGTGCTGAACACAGCGGATTCAAAATTTCTGTCTTGGTCCGAGTGCAACTCGTGGGGCACACCAAACCGGCAGAAGAACTGGTCCACCAGCACCCTGGCAACAGTCGTGGCTTCTTGATTTGGGATGGCATAAGCTTCTGGCCACTTAGTGAAGTAATCCATGGTCACACAGATGTACCTATTTCCATCTGCAGTGAGTGGCAGAGGTCCCGCAATATCCACTGCGACCCTCTCCATTGGTGCACCTGCCTGGTACAACTGTAGTGGGGCACGCGTGTGTAGCTTTGGTCCCTTCTTGGCGCAGCAGACATTGCATGACCGGCACCATACTTCCACATCCTTTCGCATGCCAACCCAGTAAAACCTTTGCAGCAGGCGACTCAGGGTCTTCTTTACCCCCAGATGTCCACTGGTTGGGTTGTTGTGCATCTCCCTCAGGATCTCCAACCTCATATTCTGGGGAAGTACTCTCTGCCAGTACCTGTTGAGACCATTGGTAGTCACCCACTGGTGCTGCAACAGACCATCCTTCAGCCGTAGAGAATCCCACTGCGCCCAGTAGTTTTAAGTCGCCGGACTTGCTCCAGAGATCGTCTCCCAGCCTGGCTGAACTGAGCTCTGGTTCATTCACTCGACCACTGGTCACAGGTCTTGGTCTTCCAGCTTCAACTTCTCAAGACCTTCCCCAGCAACAGCTGGCTCCTCCTCCAGTGTAGTGCGGCGACACTTTTGGGGAACTGCCTCTCTCCTGCAGCACTTCTTAGAATCGAAATCACATGGTCGTCTGCTCAGACTGTCAGCATTCCCATGTGTCTGTCCAGACCTGTACTGGATGATATAATTGTGCTGATCCAGCTTCCCAATCCACCGTGCCAGTTGCCCTTGTGGACTCTTCAGAGTTTTAAGCCACCTCAATGTTGCATGGTCAGTCTGGATGGTGAAGCTCGATCCATACAGGTAGGGGTGGAAAAAGTCTAAACTCTTTACTACTGCCAAGAGTTCCTTTCTGGTAACGCAATAATTTCTCTCTGGAGGGCTTAACTTCTTGCTGTAGTATGCCACTACGTTCTCGAAGTCATCCTTCTTCTGGGACAGCACCCCACCGATGTTGCTGAGTTGGGCCGGATACGGGGGAGCACCGGGGAGATGGCCAAGGCATCCTTTAGTTGGTCGAAGGAGCCTTGACTCTCAGTTGTCCACATAAACTTCTACCCCTTCTTAGTCAGCTTGTGCAATGGTGCTGCGACCGTGGCGAAGTTCTTCACAAATCGATGGTAGTAGGTACAAAGGCCAAGGAAACTACGCAGCTCCCTCATACAAGTTGGTACTGGCCAGTTTCTCACCACCGCCACCTTCTCTGGGTTTGTGCTTCCTCCGTCTTCACTTACTATATGTCCCAGATATTGAACTTCCTTCTGGAAAAAGTAACATTTCTTTGGGCTCAGTTTAAGGTGTGCAGCTTGGAACCGGTTAAACACTTCCGATAGCCTCCCCAGTTCTTGCTCGAAAGTTTTACCAAAGACAATCACGTCGTCCAGATATATGAGGGCAGTCTTCCAGTGCAAGCCTTCCAGAACCCTTTCAAAGAGGCGTTCGAAGGTAGCTGGTGCATTGCACAGGCCGAATGGTATAACTTTGAACTGCCATACCCTTTGTCCTTATGAAAATGCTGTCCTCTCTTTGTCTTCCTCAGCTATCTTCATCTGATGATACCCAGACTTCATGTCTAGTGTTGAGAACCTCTTGGCGCCTGTTAACGCATTCAGTGTGTCATCGATTCTTGGCAAGGGGTAGGAGTCCTTCACCGTCACGCCATTGAGGGCGCGGTAGTCCACACAGCACTGCATTGAGCCATCCTTCTTCCTCACTAGGACGACTCCTGACGCCCACGGACTGCTGGCCTTTTCGACCAAACCTTGGTGAATATGATTCCCTACCGCCTTCTCCATTTCCTTGCGACAAGCTGGTGCCATCCTCCGAAGCGGCTGCTTGATCGGGCGGTGATCCCCAGTGCTGATGTGATGCTGGACCAGGTCTGTACAACCCAGGTCTAGGTCCCCTGCAGAGATGACGTCCGTATACTTCAATAACACTTGTTCCAGTTGTATCAATTGAGCCTCAACCAGGTACTGGAAGCTCCTGGCAAACAAGTCCTGCAAATGGTCGGGAAGACCATTCTTTTGCTTAACCACGCTCCTCTTGCAGGTCCTGGGCTGCTGCTCCTTGTCGACCTCTTGGCACAGTCCAACTGCCACTCCCTGCTGTATTTTCTTTGGCCGGAAAGAGAAATTGGCCAAAATTACAAGTACTTCCTCTGCAGATGGATCGACTAAAGTTCTCCCCACCATCACTCCATCTTCGACTCCACATTGCTCGTCAGGCTCCACCACTCCTAGACGGGTATGCAAGGCACCGTTCACCATACATGGCAACAGCAACTCTGATCTTGGGGGAATAACTACTGACCGTTTTGCTGTAACCTAAGCACTGGCATGCTTCACAGTCCTCAGCGGTTCGCACTTTCCTTTAATATTCAGCCGCATCGAGCCAAGGTCCAGTTGACATCTGCGAGGTAGGAGGTAGTCCAGGTCCAGGATGCAAGGAACTTCTATATCTGCTGATATTCACTGGTCCTTTTAGCACTACGCAGTGTCCAGTTATCCCACACAGCTGCTGCGATGTCTCAGGTAGCTTTCGATGACTAACCATTCCGGCCTCACAAAAGTCTGCTCCGAGGCTGTATCGATCACCAACGGACACCTTACGCCATCGATCTCACCTTCAACCTGGACACTGCTTACAGTGGCTTGGTTGCATTTTGTCAACAGTGGGGCTCTGGTGAGACAGGCTGGTTGTTGCCCCTCAGCACCAGCCATCTCTAGTTTCCCGTCTTAGTGGGCTGTTCTGCTTTCCCTCTCTTGGAATTCTGTGGGCACTTACTCTTGAAGTGTCCATCTTCTCCACACGTCCAACATCCTCTCTTCTCCACATTCTTCTCGGTATTGTCCTTCTCTCGCCCTCGTTTCCACTTGTAACAGTCCTCCTGTTTATGCCCAATCTTTTCACAATACCAGTAGGTTCCTTTAAATCTCTCTGCTTCTTGTACTTAGCCCTTTCGTGCTTTAAACCCAGAGCTAGCCTCCGTCCTGAGGCTTGGTAAGCTTGACCTCACGTAAGATTCAAACTCTAGGGATCTAGCCAAAGCTTCCTGTAGAGTTGCCAGTTGGGACTGTTTCACCTGAATCTTGAGCTGCTCACTGTTCGATGCGTCCACAAACTGGTCCCTCAACAACACGGCCAACAGATCAGGTGATGCTCCAGGGTACGCCTTATGAGCCATACTTTCCAGGTCTTGAGCCAGCTATTGCAGTGTTTCACCTCGAATACGGGTACGAGTCCGGAATCTGGCTCTGTAAACCTCATTCTGGTGTTTGGTTCCATACCTTTGTTCCAATACCTTCACCAGTGACATGTAACTTCTCCTGTCAACTGGCTGAGTACCTCCATAGCCGCACCCTTAAGAGTCGTGGCTAATTGAACTGCATACTGCTTGTCGTCCCACCCGTTTTGTTCAGCTAGTAGCTCAAACTGTGCCTGGTATGCTTCCCATGAGACCTTGCCGTCGAATTCCTGTGGTTTCGTCTTCACTGGCACTCTTGAATAGTTCATCACTCCACTTTACGTAGATTGGGGTCTGAACTCAGGTGCTCTGTAATTTAGCTCGGCACTTCTCTTTTCACACGCTCACCGTATTTTCCAGAATTTTCAACACAATGCATTCCTCTCGAACCGTGCACAAACGATGTGTCACTTACACCATCACAATTATAGGAGTCACTATATCTTGGCTGATATCCTGCTGTTAGACAATTCTCCAGAACTTCCATCCTGCTACTGACTTTCTGTAGCTCACTGTTCACCACTGTTAGCTCTTCTCGTACCCTCTGTGATATCACCACTCACCTTTTGTTTGTGTTGGTTTAATTTTTCACAAACTTCTTCTCTTGTCGCTCCGAGTTCAACTTGCATCTCATGAAACGCAATATCCCATCTGCTACACAACACTTGCAGAGCCTCATCCTGTTCATTAATTTTCCTGTCGATATCTTCCTGCAGCTGTTGCAGTTGTTGCTTCTGTTCTTCTCTTCGTTCTTGCAGTAGTTGTTTCTGTTCTTGTTGTTCTTACAGTAATTGTTTCTGTTTTTCTCGTTGTTCTTGCAGCTGTTCTTGCAATCTTGTTTGTTGCTCCTTCTGTTCTTCCCGTTGTAATTGTAGGAATTGCATCAAATCAGCCAACGGCTAGGGTCGTATGTACAGATCCAGTAGATATCTCACAAGAATTGTCGAATTACCACTGGCTGTCCCGCCAGTCTCTGGTAATTTCCCGACGATCGGTATCAATGTACAGACAAACAACAGGCAGGTAGATTTCCACCAGGTCACAGAAACACACTTGTACACAGTAGTCTTCTTTAATAAAATGTAATTCTTCACAACACTATTAACAAGGTAATGTCTTCACAACTTAACTCCGACTCCCCTTGTTTTACATATTTCAGAGTTTGTTGGATAACTAAGCTATCCTAGGATTTAGGATGAGGTTGCACAATGGTTACTTTGGTAGACAATGACTAGTTTGATTTTACAATTACATGTTTATTAAAATCTTATACTGTATTACGTTATGGACTCACTAGATTGTGACTTGTTAAATGTGAACTTATATCATCTAAGTTTTAATCTAAGGTGGATCACTGTGGCGAACATAGATGGGTTGTGGGTTGGGTTGTTGTAATGCAGGCAGACTCCTTGGCCACCAGGTGTGGGGTCGCCTTCCGTTGATGTCTTCCCCGCGTAGGTAGTCTGGGCTGTGAGGGTCGTCCAGGAGCTTGTCCCAAACCTTCTTCCCTGGGCGATGGAACCTGACTTTGAGGGCCTCTGTTTTATTTCTCAGGTGGATGGTTTCCAATGTCTCCTGGTGGGGTGGCGCTTGGCCACTGGCTGACCTCAAATACTTGTTTTGGAAGCTCTGTAGTTGCTGTAGTCTGGTCTTCCCGAGTGTGACGAGTGGTACGTGTGGGTACTCCAACACAGGCCTCACCAGAGCCTTCTACAGGTGGACTTGTATCTTCTCAGGCATCAGTTTAAAACTTTTTAATTTGGCTACAGCGACTTTGGCTTTATTTATTCTGTCCTTCACGTGGGAAATGATGCCCTATCCGAGAGATGGTGAGGCCGAACAACCTGCCTTGTTTAGAATACTCAATCTCTTCGTCGTCGATCATCAATGGGGCCGGCTTGAATTTGGCTATGGGTATGACCTCGAATTTCGTTTTGTTTGTTTTTATTTTCCATTTATTTTCATACTCCGAGATATCCTCTATTGCCCGAGCATTGAGTCGACCCATCATTGCCGTGGGTCTTCCTGGGCAGGTGACGATCTGTGTTACATCGTCGGCCGACGATCGGGGGTGGCAGGTCAGCCGTGTAGAGCGTGTAAAGGGTTGGTGACAGACAAGAGCCCTGAGGCCCGCCGCTCCAGAGTGAGAATTCTTCTCCACAATGTTCTCGCATCTTGATTTTGGCTCTGTGGTCCGTAATGAAGTTGCACAGCAGGCGCGTCAGGTTTTCGGGTAGCCCCATTTGTATTATCTTATACTACAGCCCCGCGTGCCAAACTTTGTCAAACGCCTTGCTGACGTACCTCAGTACTATGTTGCACTGTAGGCGGCCAGTCATGGCGTTGGCGATCTGCTCGTAGGCCTGCGCTATGGCGGTGGATGTGCCTCGGTACTGGCGGAAGCCGAACTGGAGGGGATTATGCACGTCTTCTTCCTCCAGATACATCCGCAACCGCTTGTTTACTATTTTTTCGAGGATTTTGGCAGGTACCTCTAGCAGCGATATTGGTCGAAAGTTTTCGACTTTGTTTGGAGGTGATTTTGATTTGATTTTGCCGCTTAGAGCGGCTACTTTATTGTGCACCCCACACTCATCCTGTGATCGGTAGCGCAAAAGGATTACAGAGTAGAGTTTACAAAGGGTCATAATAATTAACCCCCGTTGTCAGGATATTATGGCACTGAATGTTACACAGTATTTCATTTACATTATTTGTTTAGTTCTATACATAAAGGGTAACTTATCACAAATGCGTGAGTACAGGCGTGTGAGGCAGTATGTCTGGCCTCACACTTTGTTATTCACATTTACGTGAGAGGTATTCAAGCACATTGCGTATTTCGTTCTGTACATGAGAATTGATATAGTTACTAAGTGCAAAAAAGTGGATACAATCTTAATATGTCGGCTATCTTGCCATTAGAGATGAAGTGTTGTGCCATTTCACACACAGTGTGCTTGGACCTGTCCCTAAAAGGTTCTATCTTCACACAGTCGAGGACATAGTGTTCAAGTGTGTGGCCATATGTATGGCCACACACTTGACATTTAGTTTTGTTTACATCTGCTTGAGGAACATACTGCCAAAGGTACTTATATCCTAGCCTTAATCTAGCGGTTACAACATCTTGTAATCTAATGATCTTGTTACTTGCTCCATATACATGTTTCACTTGATACATCTCATCATGGTAACTTATGGATCGACTAGTGCCTGTTTGCACTAGTCTAATTGCGTCAAACTCATCAATAAGTTCTTTCCTAATTACAGTTTTAAGGGTTCTTTTTGACAGACCCAAATTGTATTCAACGGTGTCTTTGTTAGGCGCGAGTTTGGCGAGGGTATCAACTCTGTCATGTTTTATGAGGCCTATGTGAGAGGGGATCCACAACAGTTTGACCTTGACACCCCGGTCAACAAGGCACGCATATTTGTGTCTGGCTTCAGAGACAAGAGCGTGACAACCTGAGTCGAGGGTGCCAAGGGCAAGTGGTGAGGATAGAGAGTCAGTGATGATGAGACTGTCAGTAACTGTGGTTTCAATGGATTTAATAGCTGTGAGTATGGCAACTAATTCTGTTTGTAGAGTGGATGCCCAGTTGTTAATTCTAACTCCTTTCTCAATTATATTACCGTCAGGTTGAGTCACAACAATAGCACTTCCAGCCCTCCCACAGGCGGTGTTAAGAGATCCATCAGTATAGATGGTCTGTGTGATATTATCATCAGTCTGTAGAGTGTGTATGTGTTCAAGAGCTCTCAATTTGGCAGTGTGTTGGAGATAAATGCTTTGTATAATTAATTTTTTAGGCGGATACGTCGGTATTGTGATATCGAAGGGAACTGTCCGCCAGGGTGGCAGGAAGCGCTGTTGTGTCTCAACTTTGTACAGGTGGTCTAGTCCAAACATCTTCATATGTGTAGCTGTAGTTTGGATCCATTTAGACTCGGTAGTCCCATGGTTCATACATTCTAGCAATTTTAAGGAAACATTGTTATCAGGATCACCACGCAGAAGCCTCAGGGCTATCATGAGGTTGACTTCAATTATTCTATCTTTAACACTGGGTATACCTAGTTCTTTCCTCATAGTAAGTACTTTAGTGCTCATGGGACATCCTAGGATAATTCTGAGGGCTTTATTTTGCATTTTCTCGAGCTTGTCAACACCTTTCCCGTCACGAAGGACCAGGGCTGGTGCGTGGTAATCTATCAGAGATCTTATATAGCCTAGGTAAATTGTTTTAACAATTCTAATATTAGCACCATAGTGCGGGCTGTACCCCGCTACACTTCTAAGAGGTCTCAGTCTGTCAGTACATTGGCGGGTTAGCTGTTGTATGGCAGGTAGGGTACAAGGGACGGAAACACCAAGATATTTAAAAGAAGAAACATAGTCAATAGTGTTGTTACCTAGTCTGTAGAGAGAAGTAATCTTATTAGCTTTATGCTGGGCAAACAGCACGATGAGTGTGATGTTCCATATACTGAGTGGGAGCTTGACGCCGCTCTCGCCAGGGGTAGGTCTACTTCCCCTGGAGAGGACGGAGTGACCTACAACATCGTTAGACTACTAAGGCGCGTGCCAGGCAATCCATTGTTGGTATTGTACAATATGAGTCATGCCGAGGGCCAACTACCCACATCATGGACCATCAGTATTGTTGTACCAATACCGAAACCAGGACAGCCTGATGCGTTTCGTTCCATATCACTAACCAGCTGCCTGTGTAAAACCTTTGAGAGGATGATTCTTGGCAGACTCTTATATAGAATCAGAAAACACATGTCTCCTAACATAAATGGCTTCACCCATGGTAAAGGTGTACATAATTGCATCACCACATTCCTAACTGAGCAAGGTGATGAAAGACACAGATACACCACATTTCTTGACCTAAAAACTGCATTTGATATTGCCAATAGGCAACTGATATTGTACGAACTAGCCAAAATGGATATAGGAGGTAGGCTGTTACACTGGATAAGTGGTTACCTAACCAACAGAAGGGCTGCTGAACTATTTCAGAGTTACAAAAGTGAAGTTAAAGATATGCAACTTGGTACCCCTCAAGGTGGAGTACTTAGCCCCACTTTGTTCAATGTTCTTATGAATGCATTATTAAATTTAATACCAGACAACCCCAGCAATATCTCATTCAGCTATGCTGAGAATATTCTTATACATACTAAAACTCATCGTGAAATGCAAACCACCCTGTACCATGTATACGCAGCCTGTGAGAACCTCGGTCTTATTATCTCTACTGAGAAAACTAAGGTGTTCGACAAACAAGCTGGTAATCGCAAACGCGGCCCCGCCAAGTTCAAGTTGTTTGGAGGCTTCCCTGCTTTTGGTATGAGGCGGGTAACGGCGATTTTGAGCATCTTAGGGAAGTATCCAGAGGCGAGGCAGGCCAGGATCTTCTTGTTAATATGGCTTTTCCCAGGTGATTTATTTTAAACCCTTTTATGACGGCTGACACATCTGCAGGAACTATGCGCTCCGTCAGGTAGCTTTCGTCCACCAGTCTAGTGAAGTCAGTCCGTGCGAGCGACTGGAGCAGGGGCTGATGGTCCTGCAACTGACCTAAAATATCCTCCTCAAACTCCCTGTCGAAGTCCTCGTTCTCCTGTTCACTAATGGTAAAGATCTTTCGCAAATATCGCCGATGTAATTGTTCTTGGTTTTCCTCCTCGAATATTTTCACGTTGTTTTGGTCGAGCAGGTAAGGGACCGTGCTAGAGGTGGAACCCATCAGTCGGTTGATCCCTTTCCAGAAGGCAGCAGAATCGCGGTAATTGTTGGCTGCCTCCCACACCAAGGCAGCCCACTTTTGTTCATGTAGACGTTTGCTTTCTTGCTGGATGTCCGTCTGTAGCTCTCGGTACCGGTCTCTCAGCTCTTGCTTCCACCAGCGGATACTGGCTAGCTGTCTCACCAGATCGTACTGGACACTGAGCTGCCTCAGCTGGTGACTTGTGTGAGGGAGGGGAATAGTCTTGTGGGTGGTGGTTGGGATGTTGTTGTCCATCTCCGTCTTCACATCCTTATACAATTGTTCGACCTCGTCGTCGATGTCATTGGGGCTGGCTTCTTCCAGGTTTCTCCCCTGCTTGAGACTGAGAGGCTCCTTGAAGGAGTCCCAGTCTGCCCGTTTGAGGTTTGACCTGATGTTGGCGGGGATCATAATGGGATTGGATGAGAGCGTCACGACGACTGGCAGGTGGTCGCTGGTACTGATGGGTCCGGTGGTAACGTGCCTGTTCAGGACGGCCTCGTTGTTAGAGAGGATTATGTCAGGTGTTGTGGCACTGGCACGTCTGATCAATGTCGGGAAATCTGGCCCGAGGTGTTGCAGTTTTCCCCTTCTGATGTTGTCATACAGCGCCACACCGACGTTGTTCTCATTACCGTGTCCTAGTATGGCGTGGCGCGTATTTAAGTCCCCTATGATGTATGTTGGTTTTCTGTGGCGTAGCAACTGGTTGAGGTCTTGTTCGGGTAAGTAAGGACGTCTGGGAGGTAGGTACATTGTGCATATGATAACAGGTCCCCTAGTTGTCTCCACCTGCACTCCTAGAACTGAATCCTCGAAGTCTAGCAACATTCTGTGACTCAGCCGTGACCTGATGGCCACAGCGACACCATCGTTCAGCTCACCAGTCATGTTCCTCTGGTATACAGTTTAGCCAAAAAATTTCAGCTTACTTTCGTACTTTATGCCGGTATTGTTTTACAGAATAATGTCTGGGTTTAATTGATAGCAGAAGTTAGACAGTTCGTTACGTCTATTAAGGGACCAGTGTAGGACATTATGTTGGACAATTTTCTTCCTGCTAACGACTGCCATTTCGGAGACTGTAGCTTGGGGCGTCGCTTGAAGTGTTTGTTCGGCTTCCGTCATTTCTAGGGGGACGGAACTTCTTAGCAGAACCTTCGAACATCTGCTTGTCATTTAATGATGGGACCTTGAACTTCTCGTCACCCGTGTTCAGGAAGGTGTTCAGGTCCTTGGCCTGCGTGTCGAAGTAATCTACTGACGTTGCAGCTCGAGGGTCTTGTTCCTCTGTGGAGTAAGTCGCCATCATCTGGTCGCAACCATTGACTGTGGTTGCAGTCCGATAGTCACTGTCGTCGCTGGGAGTACATGTATTGGGGTTACAGAGATTTACAGTGTCGTTGGAGCTGTGATCCCAGGGGTACTGACTGGCAACGTCAGGACTATGGTTATACTGACTTTTGCCAAAGTCAGGGAGGTCATGGTCCATTTCTGGCGTGGGTTGAGGTCGTCGATAAGTCGTTGAGTGGGTTACTGCCTTCAGGATTTCTTTTGAAGGGACGTCGTCTCTTATTTCAACAGGTGCAATGTTGTTCCTGGTTAGTGTCTCGATGAGGTGTTTCTAGAATGAACCTGGATGAACCATGTTCATGTGTTGGGCATGCAGGTAAGACAAGTATATATAGTGATGGCTTTGGACTCGTCCAGCTGTGGAGAGGAGACGCTCCTGATGCGCTCCTCCACTGCGTCCCTCATGGCGCCCAGTGACTCAGTAACTGCCTGTTTTATTGAGTCCTTGATGATTCTTATCTCTGATTGGAGAACTTCCATGGTCTCGCTGACATTGTTGAGTTTTTGTGAGTCTACTTGAGTTTCTTTCAGAGCGTCTTTTAGGGTTTGGCTGTAATCCATGTTCGTCGACTGAGTGGTCTTTTCTATGGTGTTAGAAATTTCCCTGGTTTCTTTTTGCTTGGTTATTTCGGTCAGTTTCTTCTCTGTTTCTTGAAGTACCTATTTCCTGACCAGGCAGATGGCAGAGAAGGTCCTGTGACCACCCTCGCAGACGACACACTTTTTGATGGTGCTACTGCAGTCTTTGTAGAAGTGCTGATCAGATAAACACTCAGAGCATATGACCCCTTGCAGGGGGCAGTTCTTGGTCATGTGGTCATTGTGTTTATAGCACTTCATACATTGTTGGATGGGGGTATACTTTTCATATTTTATTTGGTGTGATGAGATGGAAGTGCCATATGCATAGAGCCCATTCGCCTTCATTCTTTTTTGCATCAGTTGTGTCTGCAAAGCGAACCTTGATTATATTATGGGCATACTTTGGATACACCTTCACAATCTTGACATTGTTTTGCTTTTCTATTTCATCTCTTATTTCTTCTGCATTATTTTCCACTACATATTGCAAGATCGGTTATGGGGTTTACGGCTCCACATGGAATTCTGCACTTTTCGAAGCTTTGGAGGAGTCTCGAAACAAGTTTCCTTGTGGGAATTATTAGCTAGTGCTGTACTCAAAACATCGAAACTTCGAGATCTCTCCAGAGCTTCAAAAGGGTGGTATAAATGAAACAAGATCAGGGCAAAAAGGTCATCGTAAATGCCGTCGTACACCCCACGACTGTTCTTGTTTTGTCCAACTTCTAACATACAAGGGTGAGCGGCGCCCTGCGCCAACAGCAAGAACTCGTTCTATCTTGGTCGTGCTGGCTAGGTTGGGTTAGGTTATTATTTGTTTGTATTAGTATCTATTACGTTAGGATATGCAATATTAAACCAAGCATGAATGATCGTCTCTTATTCTCTCTTTCTTGCGGAGTGTAGCGCTACAAATAGCTGATTGGTTCCCCTGAGCATTTTACTTCCCCCCGGACTGCGCGTATATAAGCTCGTATTTATATTGACATTTTATAATAAATATTAAAATTTTTCTAACATCCTCTCTGAAGTCCCAATTCTCTTAAATCATTTGCATTGTGATAATCCATATATTTAACATTATTTTAGATAATGACAGGTCTGTTTACCAATTGTGAACACATTTAGTTTGAATTTTCTTTGAACCAATCAGCTATTAGTACAGAAGAGGGGCGGGGCCTACGGACCAGGTTAGTATGGAAAGAGTATAGTCGTTGTGGGTCAGATCTAGTCATCCTTGGTTGTGGATATGTGTTTTGGATTATCCCTGTTCATTTTGGGTGAACTTTCACCATTCTGGGTCACCTCTAGTCATCCCATGTTATTTGCAGTCGTTTCACAGTCATCCTTTGTTAGCTGTAGTCATTCAGGGTCGTCTTTAGTCGTTCTTGGTAATCTCTAGTCAGTCTATAGCCGGTCCTTGATATCTCTAGTCGTTCTGGATCACCTATCCTTACTTGGAGCTGGCGGACGCTCGCCCCACAAGGGGTCACAGCTCAAGATTGAAGAAGCCGCAAGTCCAGAAAACCGTGAGGGCAAACTTTTTCGGAGTGAGGGTTGTAAACTCTTGAAACAATCTACCAGAGAGTGTTGTGACGGCACCGAGTGTGAGCTCTTTCAAGAGAAGACTTGACCAACACTGGAGCGGGTTCAGGTACATTCAGGAGCCGGTGCATGCCCAGTATTTGCCAACAGTGCGTGACAGAGACGTGACCGATCGCCCGGGCGGCTAGCGAGCCGACCTTTTGGTGAAGAATATAAAGGAAAAGAGACGTGACCGATCGCCCAAGCGGCTAACAAGCCGATCAGTGGCGAAGAGGATAAAAGTAAAAGTATAGTCGTCTCATGTTGTTTCTAGTCGTTCTGGGCCATCACTAGTTCATCTGTACAGTACTTAATTGCAATGGGTAGTCTCCCTGGTTTATGTCTAGTCATTCTTGGTAATCTCTGGGTATTTAGTCTTTCTGGCTCTTTTCTATTCATTTCGAGCCATCTATTGTCGGTCTTTGTATTTTTCAATTGCATTAGATTATCTCTAGTCGCTATGAGTCTTTGTGGTTCATCTCTATATCCTTCTAGTTCATGAATGGTCATTGCGGCCTATATCTCATCACGTGGTTGCTCTATTGTCGTCGTGAGTTATTACTCTTTCCTTAATGCCTCATTTTTCCCATTATTACAAGCTTTTTCCTAACATCTAGCTATCGTTGTCCCACATGATGCTAATAAGTTTCTTTCCTGTTTGTTCTCGTCTTCTCTTTGCCTCACTTAATTTAATATCGCATTACTTATTACATTGTGATTTATCCTATTAGAGATTATTAGTCAGTGTTGTTATGAGTTGAACAAGAACTAGTGAGCGGAGAGGCATCACGAATTGGTGGGCGTGGGAGGAGAAGGAATGAGGGAGGTGAGAGAAATGAGACAGGAGATGAAATGAAAGAATGAACAGTCATAGATAAAATCTTCTTTGAACTTACAGTGTAGTAGTCTGGTGAAATGGACATATTATGAATGACCTTCTGTGTAACAAGCTTCTTTTAAAATAATTCTCAATAAATTTTCCAGATAAAGTGAAGTTTGCAAGATGAAGAGACTGTTAACAGTGGTCCTGCTGCTGCCCTGTGTGTTGGTAGTGGTCCTACCGCTGGTGGGCGTGGCATTAGCAAAAAGGAGCACAGGTTCGGAAGACAGTCAGCAGGTGGTCGTTGCTACAAAGGAAGGGAAGATATCGGGCTTTAGAGACTTGTCCACTAAAGGAAATGCCTTTTACTCCTTCCACTCCATTCCTTACGCTAAACCACCCGTCGGTAATCTAAGACTGAAGGTAAAGTGGTTATTACATGTGTATATTCTTTTTATAAAGATTGTATGGTTATATCATTGTTTGAGTAACTGGATATTCAGTATTATTTTACTATAGACAACCTGACTGTTGAGTATAGAGACTTTGAAAAACCACTATTCATTTTGTAAATGTTAAAATGAGTGAATGTGTCTTATGTGATAAGTGTGAGCCAGTGATCGGAGTTGTCACAGCTTGCCAGATCTCTCTCTGTTAACGGCAATACTTTCACCGACCTTTCATCCTACTATGTATTCCTCAAATTATCTACTTTATTATCTTTTGAGGTAACTCACTTAGCTCAAAGAAGTGTGATTAAATTCCTAATGTTCCAGACCAACAATTAGTTGTTAAATTTGATAAACACGAGGAACTCATATTATTGACTTGTGTTGTTTTCTAGAGAATTTCTGTGACATTGACAAGCGTTGAAAATGCGGAACTCATTATTTTAAGCAGCAAATATGAACAGCAATGTTGCCCCCATATTACTCCTTGCCGTTAATGAAGTATATGAAGGCAGTTTTGAGGGCATACATTATTTGTTTTTTATATGTACTGTATAAAATATGGAGTTCCACGCGTTCAATTTAGATAACAAAGTTTCCTCGGTAATACCAATTTCACAAGTTCCGTAAAATGCGTACATAGTCTGGACACCTTATGAATTAAGCTTATCTTTTCGCTTCTGAAGTCTTTAACGTATTTATGTCATCTCCCATTTATCTTAACCAAACATGTTGTTTTCTATCCAACCATTTTAAAAAATGTACACCCTTGATTTGTCATTGTTATTTTGTTTATTTTTGACATAATCTATTACTTACTGTTACCAACAGATTATTTATATACGTATGCGCGTTTTATAAAAAAAATCACCATGATTTCACAGATGTCTTGAATAAAGACGAAAGCTAAGGTGCTCCATTATTTCCCTTTTCCCGGTGTGATTTTATCAATATACAGTATATATATACAATATATATATATATATATATATATATATATATATATATATATATATATATATATATATATATAGTTTGAAGAAGAGATTACCTTTTTTTATATTGGAAATTTCATGTTATAATAAAATTTTTTTGCATATAATTATATCCATTATAATAATCTTGAATGAATTTTGATACAATACACAGATTTTCACACGTGTTGAATTACATGTCCTGAATCTCCTGCAGAACCCAGTGGCTGCTGAAGGATGGACGGGTGTGAGGAACGGGACTGTTGTACCTCCCATTTGCTCCCAAATCCCTTTTATGGCTGTCACTAAAAGAGAACCAGTTTATGATGGAGAAGAGGACTGCCTCTACCTCAGCACCTTCAGCTCAAAGGTTAGATGCAAAAGTAAACTTCCTAGTCTACCAGGAACAGCACATGACAGTCGCATTTTGGGGCGTCACCTTTATATGAGACAAAAATTCGACTAAATCAGTACAATGGATTTAGAAAGATTCGGACCGAATTTATATCTGCAAGTGACACCATCCATTCATTAACTTTTCCACTTTTCTGTCGACTTGCACCTTAATTCATGATGATAGCGTTAATTATACACCCTCTTTTTGTATCGCCAGCAAATTTACTCTTGTTGCTGCCTGTGCATATCTCGATATCATTAAGTTTATAATGACGAGTAATTGTCTAAGGACTGACCATTAATGCTGTCTCTGTATTTTTCTTCTGTTAATCATAAATTAATCTAATATAGAATTTCTCCTCTAATGCCGCATGCCTCTTTTTCCTTATTAATATTTGTGTGGTGTCCGATCAAAATCTTTGCTAAAGTCGGAAGATAAAGAGACCAGTCTGAGTATCTACCGCAGCTATTGTTAGATTCTTCCACTAATTGCTCGAGATGATTTGGTTGGGATGGGACACCGTCCCATTGAAGCCGTACACACCAAACCCACCTGGTGCTGCAATTGTCAGCACCATGGACATCCTGCGAAGAAGTGCCGAGCTTGGGAAGTCTGCACCACGTGCAGGTCAAGAAAAACACGATCAAGAAGAATAAACAAGAGAAAGGGGTTTTATTAATAAGTCTATGGCCGTAAAATCCAAAGCAGTTGACGGCCAGGAAACCAACCAACCAACCAACCCTCAAATCATTTCTCTCACTCCGTTCTTCATGCTCACTTCGTCCTCAGTTTTCCGACCTCTAGCTAACATACGCTAAGTTTCTTGTGTACAGTACTTATTTCTTTCGAGTCTAGGGAGCTCCAGCTTTACAGACTATACCTATTTATGCAAATGTGTGAGACCTACAGTACTTGTGCTTTTCACAGAGATTTTGTATACTAGTACACGACACGACACGACACGATACTGGGCAGTGATCCTATCACTTATTACATGCACTCTCTCAGTCAAGACCTATTCACTGTTTATTTAATACTGTTATGTACATTTATTACTTTAACTTCTGTGTATTTTTTTATGTGTGTTTTTATACATAATAGAATTATTTGTATTAAGTATAGTTACAGTAGAAATAATTACCTACCAGTTTAATTATCCCCATGCCTGATTTCTGAGTCTATTTACATTATTAATTATATGGTAAATGATTTCACGGGAAACAATAATTATTTGTTGTCAAGTAAAACTCCCTGTTAATATCTTGCATGATCTTTGTGAGTTTCTTTTAACATAAAAACTAAGAACATAAGAATGGAGGAAACTGCAGCGGCGGGGCCTATTGGCCCATACTGGGCAGTCTCGTTTACACCTAACCCATTTCTCTCATATATCCATACAACTTATATTTGAAGCTATCCAGCGTGTTCAAGTTAATGGTGAAGTTTGCTAACATGTTTCACTCATCCACTACTCTAACTTCAAACCAGTGTTTACCTATCTCGCTACTAAATCTAAATTTGTCCAATTTAAAACCATTGCTACGAGTTCGTTCCTGGTTGGATAATTTAGGTACCTTTGTCATATTACCTCTGTTTAACCCTGACTGCCATTTATACACATCAATCATATCGCCCCTTACTCTACAACTCTCGAGGGAGTGCAATTTCAGGTTCCTAATGCCCGGGGTTAGTCTTGTCACCCTCCTCTGTATGCTTTCTAGGGATTCGATATCCATTCTATACTACGGTGACCAAAACTGCATAATCTAAGTGAGGTCTCAACAAGATTTAGTTTTAGGATAACCTCGCTAGTCTTGTAACTAACACTCCTTTGTATGAACCCAAGTACTTTGTTAGCCTCGTTTCGAGCAAATACACATTGTTGTCTTGGTTTAAGTTTCCTACTTATCATTACTCCTAAATCTTTCTCACAGTCGGATTTCTCTATATCAACGTTGCTCATGTGATATCTAGTTTCTCTGTTTACATCTCCTAGGCCAGTGGTTCTCAACCTTTTTCACTCCATTCCCCCCTTTAGGAATTTTCAACATCCTCGTGGCCTACTTCATTTTTCTCCCAAACCCCCCCACAAATAATGTTGAAAAATAATATGAGATGAAGAGAATACCCTTATTTTATTTCAAGGTTGACAATCATCATTATCTTATATTTTGATAGACTTACATGATTTACATAACTGACGTCACTAGACTAGAGTGACTACTAGACAAGCCTCACAGCAAACTTGAATTTGGTTGAGAAAAAGTTCACATGACCTCTGCATATTTTGTCACAGCTCAATGGGAAGGCTGACATTGTTTCCTTTCAGTTAGATGACTGATCCGAGGTTGTGTCACTGACAATGCACATGTCATATCCGGGTCCACATCCAGTCGGTTCCGGCTTTTACTTTTTATATGTAGAAGGGTGAAGAAACCAGATTCGCATAAATAGGTAGTTGAAAAAGGCAAGAGGACTCGAAGTGCAATCTCGCTAACTTTTGGATATGACTGATACTGAAGTGTACTTCCTGCAAGCAAGAACATGCCTCCTTTGACAAGCACTGCCCAACTTGGAAGAATGAGAAGAATAGTGAGTCATACCAATTTAGCACTAAAAATGGTAGGATTATATAAGTAAAGAATGAGTATGAACAACAGAGGCACCAATAAATAAGGAAATAATTAGTAAAGGAAGTGAACAAATATTTCACCCACGTAAAACAGCGACCACATGAATTATGGAACAAAATAAGTAACACCAATTATGGAGTATATTATGCTTGAGTCAAGCTCAAACACAATATATGGTTCAGAGACAATACACTTCACTGTTTTCGTGATGGTATCCCAGGCCAAACTGAGATCATTCAGTCCTATCACCACTTGCAAAGGGATGACACACGGACACGTACTGAACAAGTTAGTTCAGCAGCTCGGTCCAGCGCCTGTCACACAGACAGGGACTGGACCTGTGAAATCTTAAATAATCCATAAAAAAAAAAAAAATTAGCACCAGAGTATGTAAATATTAAAATTGTATTGTCGTTATGATTAAACAAAACGACAAAAAAGAATGAAAACTCTCTTCTGCCAAGTCAAAATAATTAATACAACTTTTGTTTAATTCAGATTCCCAACATTATTTGGAAACGTACAATTTATAACAGCTCGCTGTGGCTCCCCTAAATTCTTGCTGTGGCTCCCTAGGGGGCCATGGCCCCCAGGTTGAGAACCACTGTCCTAGGCTAAGTACTTTACATTTGTCCACATTAAATTTCATCTACCATTTTTCAGACCATGTTAAGTATTTTGTAAGCTGTTCCTGTAGTTTTGCAAAATCCTCGTCAGATTTAATTACACGTCCTATTTTAGTGTCGTAGTCAACAAATTTACTAATGTTGCTGTCTATGCTTATATCTATGTCATTTATATCTTCACTAGTGCTGGTGAGCGACCTTATTATGTTGTGTCTGTTCTTCGTCCTGTGCCTGAGATACTCGAGTTACGGCTTGAAAGTGAGTTTCTGATCTAACCAGATTCCAAGACACTGGTGGGTGTTGGTCCAGACTACCGGCGTGTTTTGTATGGAGAGCATCATGTCTGGTGTGTCTGTGCAGATGGCCATCGCTTTCGACTTGGCTGGATTTATCTTGAGTCCAAGTCTGTTGTACTCCTCTTCTATAAGTTGGAGTGCGTGTTGACTAGTCTGTTTGCGCCTCTTACTATGAGCTGTAAGTCGTCTGCATAGCAGAGGAGCTTGGCTGTTTGTCCATCAGGACATTAAAGAGCGTTGGACTGAGGATGCCTCCTTGTGGGGTTCCGTTTTCGTGTACCCTGTAGCTTGATGTTGCCCCCTGAAAGCGTACTCTTGCTTCTCTCTGTGTAAGGTAGTTCTGGATCCACCCGAGCAACCTTCCTTTGACACCTTTTTCGGCGAGCGTCGTTATAATGGCCAGTGGATTTGCTAGTTCGAAGGCCTTCTCCAAGTCGAGCAAGACCCCGAAGCCGGTTTATTGTCCACTGTGCTGAGTATCTCGGCAATGTTGTTGCTTGTGCCGGTGTTCTCTCGGTGTAAGGAAACTGTGAGGGTGTGGGCTGCCTACTTTCCACTTGAGTCGGTTGAGAGCCATTCTTTCTCCCGTCTTCGCTATGCAGCTGAGGAGGGAGATGGGTCTTGGTTTGTCTGGTTCTCTGGCTTCGGAATGGGCTGTATATCTGCCTTCTTCCATTCCGATGGAAATCTCTGTGGTATCCACTAAGCATTGATGACTTGTAGCAAAGCGTCGTGCCCGGCTTCTCCGGCATGGGGAAGCATGGAGCAGGTTATCCTGTCGGCCCCTGGTGCTGTGTCCTTGCTTCGTTTTATCGACTTCTTGAGTTCTTGCTGGTTGAAGGGTCTGTCGGTGTCATCTTCAACATTGCAGGCCTCTTCGATCATCTGAAGTCTGGTCTGTCGCAGACACCATTGAGCCTCCTCCGCATGTCTCGGGAGGTTTTTCGTTGCTGCTCGGTCGGAGAAGAGTTTTGCAAGTCTCTCGGCTTCCTCTTCTGGGTTGGTGGTGGTGGTGTTGCCTTCCCAGATGCCCTTCGGATCTGGGCCCACATTTTGCCGAGGGAGGTGTGCTCGTTCAGTTCGGAGCACCACTTGAGCCAGCTTACGCTCTTGATTTCTTCCTTCTCTTCCCTGGTATCCTTGACTATGTCTTGCAGGAGATGTCTGTTTGTGTCCGTGGGATGTCTTCTGGAGTTTCTTCGGGCCATGTTCGCTCTGTGGTGGAGATATTTCACCCTGGGGCAGTAGTACCAGTAATCCTTGTACTGTCTTGATGTAGATTTTGTTTTTGGAATAGCCTCTTCTGCCGCTTGGTGAAAGGCCTCGACCAACTGTTGGTGAAGGGTTGTCTCGTCCACGGGTGCTGCACCAACCGGCTGTGATTTGGCGCGCCACTTAGCCAGGTGTTTCCTATACAGTCCCCAGTCTGCCTTTTGGGTATTGCATCTCCATCTCGGCAGGGTTGGAGTAGGGAGTTTGTTCACCTTCAGTGTTGTTAGGGTCGCAAAGTGGTCGCTGGTCAGCGTGGGATGTAGCTGCCAGGAGGCCGAAGGCTGTAGTGCACCGGAGACGAAGGTTAGATCTAGCCTTCCTTCCCTAATGTGGGTGGGCTCTCCGGTGTTCAGAAGGGCGATCTCGGGTGTGTCTTGAAAGGTGGTTTACAGGTGTAGGCCGTCTTCATTTGTGGGGCTTGCCGAGCTTAGGAAGGGATGATGTGCATTGAAATCCCCTCCTATGAGTGTGGCGTGGTCAGCGGCCGAAGCGAATAATTGAGTCACCTCCAGTGAGCCCCTTCGGTTGTTGTAGATGTTGTAGACAGTTATTTCCCATTCTTGGAGGGTTAGTTTGATGGCCTGTGTCTCAATGTTTTCCGCACATGGCAAATGCTGCATGACCTCGGAGGAGGGTATGGTCGACTTGACCAAGATCCTCTTGTCGACGCCTGCGTGAAATGCCTCCTGTATGTCTTGTAACCACTGAATTTGAAACAGTTGCGTTCTTGTAGGAGTGTTTCTTGTAGCAGTATAATGTCAAGCTTGTCCTTGGCTGCTGCTTCTTGCAGGAGGTGTTTCTTGTTTTTGATGCCCTGAGCATTCCACGAAAGGATGTTCAGGGTGTTGTTGTTTTCCACCAATGTTTCATCGGGGACTTCTGGTGATCCTCGATGAATATGTTCAGGTCTGATTTCGACTGGATCAGGTTCATATTTTCTTGTTCTGTGGTTTTTGCCTTCTGGGCCGTGGTTCGGTTCAGGGGAGTTGAAACGTCCAGTTTCTTTCTGGGAGCTGACGGTATCTTTGGTTCCCTGGTGGCCTTTTTCGGTGTAGAGTGTACCTCGGCTGTCACTCGTGTGGGGGCCGGCATGGTGTCCTTCACTGAGGTGGCTGGAGCTGTGGCGACTTGCCCGAGGACGCTCCCCGTGAGTATTTGGAGCTGTGTAAGGCTGGATCTTGTGGCCCAGTAGTCCGGCTAGGCTCTCCGCAAAGATTGTCAGTACCTTGGCTAGGTCTGATACGTGTATCATTCCTTCTGGTGCCTTGGTGTGTGCTTTTTTGTCTTTTTCGTAGTTGTTGTCGTTGTCTGCTTCTTGGGGGACTGAGGTGTGGCTGTAGGGAGGCCAGGAAACTGGGCTGCACTTTGGGTGTTGACCGGTAGAGGGGGTTGGCTTTGTTGTCTTGGCCTTTGGGTTCCCCACACGAAGGTACTTGGTGGGGCTGGTGTGCAAGCGGTGGGTGCCGGTCTTGCTGCTGGTCTGTTTGCCTAGACCCTCTTTGTCCTCTCGGAGCATCCAGGGTTCCAGTCGTGGTGTTTGCCCTGCAGTTGGCACACTTGGGGGCAATTTTTTCCCCATTCTTCAACTTGGTGAGGCAGGAGTGTGTGCCATGCTTCTGCGCGTAGAAGGCGCAGATTTTCTTGTACGTGCACCTCGTCTGAAGGTGCCCGTATTTCTGGCATCTGAAGCACCGCAGGGGCTCCGGATCGAAGGGCCTCACTTCGTAGATCCCCCAGGTTTTGAGGTCTATGGTGCATGGGAGTGGACCGTAGTGCATTATGAGCACTTGTTTTGTGGTGGCCGTCTTGTCGGACAGGGGAGAGCATCTCTCGGCTTTTAAGATCTTCGGATGGTTCTCCAGGGGCTGGAGGGGTAGCTCCTTTGGGTATCGGAGGACTACCGACTTCATCAGCTTCTGGGCGGGGTCCAGCTTGGTTGATGCAACGGTGGTGGTATTTTTCAGGTAAGCGCCGAGGGTGGTGGCGGAGTCCTTGTCTTTGGGGTGAATAATCATCTCCCCCTTTATGTTGGACCGCATTGAGAACTTGGCCAGTGGATGTTTTTCTCCATCTCTGTGATGGCGGCATATGTCGTTTTCGTGTCCGTTTTCGAGTTCCGGAATTTTAGCAGTGTCGTTGGGGGCGAGCTGGTGGTGGTGATGGGTGCCTTTTGGGCTGCTTGACGGATTTCTTTTCCCGAAAAAGCACGTCGGCGTTTTTTGTTTTCAACCTTCGTCTAGTTGTCGTCCTCAGTGGCGGTGGCAGTGGTGTGGATGGCGTTGTTCTTGGTTTTCAGGGCTTCGTGAAAGGCCTGCAGCTGGTCCGCTTTCTCTGTGCTGAGCCTGTCATGATTCGGGTCGTTGTGTTGGCGGTTCAGGCGGGGGTCACAGTTAGGAGGGCGTACGCACTCCATAACCGGTGGTTAAGTGGTGTTTTATTCTTCTTTGGAGGTTTTTCTGTTGTTCAGAACCTACCTATTCCGGTTGAGTAAGTAGCAGAGGAATTTCAACACTCCCCACAGGCACTTGATGGCCGGGTGGTCGTAGAGTGGTTCCTGAGCTTCTCTCCCGGAGCCCCGTTGGGGAAACCTACTTCCTAGTGTATGTGACTGCTCACTTATAGACGTGAGCGAAGTGTGCCTATTGGGTAAGGATGAGGATTGCTACCCTCTTTCCAGGTGGACCCATACGATCACGGTTTTCCTGGAAAGACTCGGCATAGGGATAGGTTCTTGCTGCAACCCCCTTTCGTGTTCACAGTCTTCTGGGAGGGAGGTGAACAGTTACAGGGGGGACCGCAGGACGAATACACTTTTGAGGGTGAAGGTCCCTAGGCCAGAGCGAAAAAAGGAAAAATAGCAGTAGAAGGAAAAGAGCTCAAACCACGTCGGGAATATCACGCTATAGCTGCTCTCCAGCTGGAGTGTGGGTCACTCACACCACCAGTGGGGAGGGCAAACTAATGCTTGATAAACCGAAAACGCTCGTGAGATGTTGTCGACGATGTCAGTGGCGGACGGTCCGGTCAGGAAAATTGGCCAACAATGGCAGCAGAGAGAGGGCGGTCTTCACAGCTCCGGGTCCGGCAGTCGAGTGATCGGCAGTTGTAAGGGAGCGTATCTACATCTACTACAACACCACTGTTAGTGACCAGTGCCAAGTAACTACACTTAACTCCTTTATCTTCACGACATAATTATAATCTTACCTGTCTTTATCCTTAGGAAAGCTATGGAGTTTTAAATGTCTGTGGCTTTTCTTGTCCTTGCTACAAACAACACAACCATGACAACCACATGGAGCCATCTCCTTTAACTTTGGTTTTGTCGCACTCAACGAATCTCGAATGTCCAGCCAGATGATGTCATATAACAAAACAGTCTTTGTTGCAGAAGACACTCACGCGACGGTGGCGCTATCTATCGGTGACCGACCCAACTACTAAGTGCCCAGTTAGTGATTTGATGCTATTTTTTGGCGGCACTCAGCTGTTTCGGGAGTCGAACTTTCTTACTCTACCTTCCTTGGATGGTAGAGTGAGGAGGGGACAGAGCCGTCATAAGATGTACAGTCCCCTTCACTAGTGCCTTTACAGTGGCTCATCATACATACATTCTTCAAATCACCATCTTTGATATCTCTGTTTTAATATTGTTTTAATTTGATTCCATTGTATGTTTACTGTTGCTAGTTTCCTTCTGTCTTATGTAAACAGATATAAAGCTGCCACACTGCACAAAACCTGACTAGCTCCTGTAAACGCACTAGTGAAGGGGACTGTACATGGTATGCTCACCAAGAGAAGAAAATGAGTCCACCCATGCACATGACGTCACAAGGAGGCTCGACTATTTGGCCAGGTCGAGCGCAAGGCTGCAGGTCATTGCCTGAACAGATCAAACTCAGGTCTATTGCTGTGACCAGATCAAACTGATATTTTTTCTCAAAATATCTATAGAAACATGCCTAACATTGTGCAGTGTTCGGTTGTTTTTCACAATGCTGGCAGCACGGAGTTATCATGTTCTCTCGCATTTCCAAAAGAAAGGAACATAGACAAAGGTGGATACGCCTCCGCAAGAGAGAAGATCTGTTAAACTGCGATTATATCCGGATATGTAGTGTTAATTTTGAACTCCGTGACTTTAATAAAAGCCTCAAGTATGAGCTAGTTGGCCTACCGACTCCTCAGAATCAGAGAAAACTTAGGGGTGAAGCAATACCAACGCCCAACATGTCAGCATCAGAAGGTGAGCTTCCGTGACATCAATCATCAGCTGTTATATTATAAATTGTCATGTGGTAGGATATGATGTGGTGGTGGTGGTGGTATGCGGTAGGATATGATGTGGTGATGGTGGTGGTGGTATGCGGTAGGATATGTTATGGTGGTGATGGAATGTGTTGGGCAGTGTTATGTGGTAGGATATGTTATAGTGATCATGGAGTGTGTTGGGCGATGTTATGATTGTGGTAGGATATGTTATGGCCACCATACCCTCCTCGTTTGTTACGATGAGGTCTAGTGGCTTGGGTGTTGTTTGCTCCCCTCTGTAATGTGTAGGTCTCTAACGTGTTGGAACAGAAAATTATCTCTCAGAGTTTCTACAAAAAGAGTAGCAGGGTTAATCATGTCATTTGGGGTGGGCTTGTTTCTCCAGTCGATGTCGCCATAGTTAAAGTCCCCCATGATAAGGAGGTGGCTAGGGTTGAGCATTGCCGCGTTGTTTATTAAGGCTCTTAAGTTCCTTTGATTTAGTGGGCCACAGTTTGGGGATCTGTAGATACACCCGACGATAAGTAAGTCCCTCCCTTAATTTAGTTTTACACCCCTTGGACTCTTCAAAAACATCCTATCCCTGTACCCTCGCCTGGCTGGCTCTAAGGTCTTGCCTAGCGTAGATAACCACACCCCTCTTGCAAGTTTTTTGAGAAAAGTTCTTAAATGAGTCATATCCAGCAATACTGAACTCACATTCCTCTGAGTCGGTGCTCCTGTTCTTGTACAACAGTTCGACAACTCCCACAATATCTGGTTGGTGTACTTTCAGTAGTGTTTCAAACTCTCCTCTCTTATCAAGAAACGTGTCAGTGTTAGTGTACATGACATTTTCAAGCCAGAATTTGCTCTCGGTAACGTCTCTGCTCTTAGTAGTAACCCTGCCCCCCCCCCCCCCCCCATTCTCAGAAGCTGTAGCATTTGCTAAGTGTATGTATATTATGTATGCTGGATTATGTATTATGTATGTATATTATGTATGTGCTCCATTTATGTATTATTTATTCAGCCTAGCTGGCGGCGTGTGGCAATGTTATTACCATGTCCCACATGCTTAATTAATGTGCCTGGCGACGTATGGAAGCTGCTAATGTATCACTTGCCATACGTCGTCTATAGCAGTTGACAAGGAGCCTAGCCAAGGGAGAGTACTGCTTCCCTCTGTGTACATACTCTTATCCAGTAAACCGAACCTACAAAACTATACAGGTGTTTGTGTTCTCTCCTGTATATAGAACTTATTATTCAGAACCTAACATGGCGCAGTGATCCGATCTTACTGGATAATTATGAGTGATAGTGCAAAGTTTGTAGAAAGCGGGCTTGGACTCTCGCTTGGGTCAACTCCCGCTCGTCACCTCGCCTCGAAGAATCTCAGCAACTTTGAGCAGTGTCAGTGACAGTGATTTTCTGTGAAGTGTTTAGTGCATTGTGTGTTCGTGCCATTCATGTGTGACCTTGTTCTAAAGGATTCCCAAGGTATACGGCACGTTCTGGGCATTCGTAAGGAGTAGAGTTCAGTGCACCCGTCTCTGACCGCGTCCTGAGGGTAACTAGACTGACTGGGAGTCGCCGCGCCTCTCCCTCCACCCCCCTCACAGCGCCGCCTCCACCCCCCCTCACAGCTGGGGCGAGACGCTTTGCCCGCCCGGGACACACACTCACTCGCACACGTACATGTACTAACACTCGCTGACCGGGCGGCTTCTTATATATATTTTATATATATAACCTACTTATCTGTGTATTTAATTAATTTTTTGTCTGAAATCTTGTTGATACGACGGGCTGACCGGTCAACACTGATTTAAGACATAGTACACAGAGGAAGTAGTTATGTCTCACGCCTTACGTAGCCGTGGACCCAGCGTCTGGATGACTCAGGCGGGTGATAGCCCCGCAGAGATGGATGACCAGGCCGGCCACGACGCTCCAGCCCCCACATCGCGCAGTCCCTCACCTCAATATTCAGCGTTGTCTCCAGAGATAATTGCTTTACTGAAGTTTATGAGAGATGAGAAACGCGAGGATGAAGCCCACAGACGTTTGGCGGATGAGCACAGAAGGCAAGCAGAGGCAGAACGAGACAACCAACGGAGATTGGAAGACAGTGAACGGTTTGAAGCCTTGATATCTCGCCTCACTGTTAACCAAGCCCCTGGCTCTAACACTGCCTCGGTACTGACTGGTTCAGATACCTCATCCATGCTTCCTTCACGCCCCCCAGCCCCACCTAAAGCAGCAGCTCAAACGCCGCCCATCTTGAAGCCTGATGAGACTTTCCAGACTTTTCGTGAATGGCGGCGACGTTGGACTGATTATTCTACAATGGTGGATCTCCAGAGTTTGTCACAGCCTAAACAACTCATCCAGCTGCGTATGTGCCTGTCCTTGGAAATTCAGCGTGTCTTGGAACATATGTTGCAGGTACCCCCCAACCTCTTTGCTGTCTGTAGAGGAGGTACTGGACGTTCTACAACGGCACATCAAAGGACAGCAGAATGAAGCTCTGCGCAGGAGGGAATTGTTTAGCTGCAGACAGTTGGAGGGTGAGTCTTTTGATGCCTTTTACGTGCGTCTTAAGAGAGCCTCGGAAGAGGTAGATATATGTCCAGGCCACCACCAGCAGTGCGAGGAGACCCAGTTGAAGCAGGCGATCCTGATGGGTGTTAAGGACGAGGAACTTGTCCAACGCCTCACCTCCCTCGACTCTTCCTCTTCTCTTAAGGATGTGTTGACGATATGTCGCTCCTATGAGGCTGCCAGGTGTGCCACCTCTGCCATCCGTGCTCCCCCTACAGCTGTATGCGCTGTGTCCCGGTACAAGAAGGACAAGAAGTCTGTTCCTACGCCTTCGCCCACCACGTCCACGCCCGGTTTATTTTGCAACAACTGTGGTAAGCAGCACGGAACACAGGTGTGTCCAGCTGCTCAGTCTACCTGCAACAGTTGTGACCGTAAGGGCCACTGGTCACTCACAGTACGGTGCCCAGCCAAACGCGTCCAGTGCAATGTGTGTGGTCGTCTGGGCCACTATGACAAGTGTTGCCCTTCCAACATACCCAAGGGACCGCGTCGGCGGAAGCTTCAGCCCCCCTCCACCAGAGAGGGCCGCCCACAGTCTTCCAATCAGAGGTACGACGACTCTTGACAACGCTCGAGCCACATTAGGAATGTGTGCTCCCCCCAGCGTCCCAGGACCAAAGTCCCCCAGTACATCAGTGTCATTGTGACCTACCGCAGTGCTTCATCCCGTCTTCAGATGTTGCCCGACACCGGCGCTGATGCTACAGTCATCGGTCCCCAGCATTTGCATGGCTTGGGGCTCTCTCCAAGTGATCTAGGACCGCCCCCCAAGGATCTCCGCTTTATGGCAGATGGTTCACAGATGACTCCGGCCCTGGGTTCACTCCAAGCACAAGTCACCTTTGGCAACAGGTCGTGTCAAGCCTGGATTGATGTGCATAACGGTGTCCAGACTCCTTTGCTGTCCTACAGACATTGTCAGGAGTTGGCCATCATCTCCCAGGACTTCCCCAAACCTATTCTTGAGGTAAAACACGCCAACAGGGTGCAAAAAGGGAGCAGCAACGACCCTGCTGCCGCCCTACCCCTGCCTCTTGCCAGTGACACCTCTCCTTCGGATGCTCGGAAGTACTTCCTGAAGGAATTCAGCGACGTTCTGGTGACCAATTCCGCTCTGGAATCCAAGCCTCTCAAGAAGATGGCAGGTCCCCCCATGAGGATCCACCTGAGGGACGACGCGAAGCCATTCGCTATTTACACCCCTCGACTGGTTCCCCTGGCCTTCCGCGAGGCGGTCAAAAACGAGCTGGACTCCATGGTCGCCCAAGAAATTATAGTACCGACCGGCAATGACCCGTCTCCATGGTGTCACCCGATGGTTGTCGTCGCAAAACCTAAAGGTAGTGTTCGGATCACCACTGACCTTTCCAAGCTCAACAACCAGGTGTCTCGTCCTGCGCACCCTTCTCCCACGCCCTTTGCAGCCATACGCAGCGTGAACCCGAAGGCGTGCTTCTTCACGACGATGGACGCCCTGTGTGGATACTGGCAGATAGAGCTTGCCGAGGAAGACCGACCACTCACAACGTTCATCACCCCGCATGGACGTTACAGTTATTGCCGTGGCCCCATGGGATTCGCCGCTACAGGAGACGCTTTCTGTCTTCGAGGTGATATGGCTCTACAAGGTCTGGCAAACTGCGTGAAAGTGGTCGACGACATACTCGTGTACGACGAGGATTATATGGATCACCTCTGCCGTATCTATGAGGTACTCAACAGGTGCCGGAAGCACGGCATTACCCTAAATGCCGACAAGTTTGTTCTGGCCAGCTCTTCAGTTGACTTTTGTGGGTACACCCTCTCAGGGAATGGTATCGCAGCTGACCCGGAAAAGGTCCGCGCCATTACGGATTTTCCCACCCCTGCTAACCTGACTGACTTGAGGTCCTTCATCGGTCTCGTCAACCAGTTAGCAGAGTTTTCGTCGGACATCTCCGCAGCTGCTCAACCACTTCGCCCCCTGATGAGCCCCAAGAGGACATTCCTGTGGACCCCCGACCACGACAAGGCCTTCCAGCAAGTGAAACAGGCCCTGTCTCGTCCACCTGTCCTCGCCACGTTTGACCCAGCCTTGCCGACAGTTCTGCAGACAGATGCCTCACGCTTGTATGGCGTGGGATACGCCCTACTGCAGGATCATGGTGGAGGGCAGTTCCGGCTCGTCCAGTGTGGCTCGCGTTTCCTCTCTGACACTGAGACGCGCTACGCCACTATTGAGTTGGAGCTGTTGGCTGTGGTTTGGGCGATGTCCAAGTGCAGGTTTTACCTCATAGGCCTGCAACACTTTCACCTAGTGACCGACCATCGCCCGCTTGTCCCGATCCTCAACCACTACACGCTAGACGCCGTTGAGAACCCTCGCCTCCAGCGTCTGAAAGAGAAGCTCTCGGCGTACATCTTCACTGCAGTGTGGCGTGCTGGTAAGGAGCTCTGCATCCCTGATGCCTTATCCCGCTCTCCTAGCAGCCGCCCTACTCCAGAAGACCATGTACTCGACGCCGACCTCGCTCTTTCCGTCAGGACTGTGGTCACTCTCCATGCCGTCCAATCCCTTCGTTCGGACCTGTCACCAGATGACGACAAGGCAATGGAGGACCTTCGAACAGCGGCCCGAGATGACCCTTCCTATGTCCGACTCGTCGAGTGTGTGAGGAATGGGTTTCCTAGCAACCGCTACGATCTTCACAACACCCTGCTCCCGTATTGGAAACTCCGCGATGAACTCTACTGCGACGGAGACCTTGTTCTGTACGGAGCACGTGCAGTTGTCCCTGCTGCATCACGTCCCCACGCCTTGGCCCGCCTTCACGACAGTCACCGTGGAGCTGAGGCCACCAAACGACGTGCACGACAGACTGTGTTCTGGCCCGGCATCAACTCCGACATCTCCAATGTTGTCCGTGCGTGTGAGCCCTGCCAAGTATTACAACCCAGCCAGCAGCAGGAACCCTTCATGAGTGACGACAACCCCACCCGCCCCTTTGAGTCTGTGTCGGCCGACTTTTTCTGGGTGTCAGGAAAGTCCTTCCTCGTTATCGTCGACCGTCTGTCTGGTTGGCCGGTTGTCATCGAGTGCGGTAATGACACGACGTCTGCCGCCACCATCAGCAAGTTCCGCCACTACTTCCGTGACGTGGGCGTTCCTGTACGCCTGCGAACCGACGGAGGGCCTCAGTTCACACGCCGGGACTTTGCTGTGTTCCTTGACCGATGGGGAGTCCGGCATGTGTTGTCATCGCCCCATTACCCGCAGTCCAACGGCCATGCTGAGGCTGCTGTCAAATCCCTGAAGCACCTCATCCTTAAGGTGGCCCCTTCTGGGAACATTGACTGCGAGGCCTTCGACAGGGGTCTTCTTGAACTCCGCAACACACCTAACTACACCGGACGCTCCCCTGCCCAGGTTTTGTATGGACGCCCCCTTCGTTCTTGTGTCCCTGCTCACCCTCAATCCTTCTCCAAGGAGTGGCAGGCCAAGACAGAGGATTGTGATCGCCGAGCCGCCGAACGTGTTCAGGACGTCGTCGCCCGCTACAATGACCACGCCCGTTCTCTCCCCAGGTTGAGTGTCGGCACCCAAGTCCGTGTTCAGGACCCGACCTCCCTACGTTGGGACAAAGTAGGCGTAGTCATGGGTCTCGGCAGGTCACGGGACTACCAGGTGCGGTTACCCAGTGGTCGTGTGTGGTGGAGGAACCGCCGTTTCCTCCGACCCGTAACAATGCCTTCTGCTGGCCCCGCCACCAGTGTTGAGTCCCATACCCTTCCCAGTGATGAAGTCCCTCGACGCTCAGAACGGATCCAAAAGAAAAGGTCCGCTCAAGACTTTGCTATGAGCGTATAGGGGGGAGGGAGGTGTATGTATATCATGTATGCTGGATTATATATCATGTATGTATATTATGTATGTGCTCCATTTATGTATTATTTATTCAGCCTAGCTAGCAGCGTGTGGCAATGTTATTACCATATCCCACACGCTTAATTAATGTGCCTGGCGACGTATGGAAGCTGCTAATGTATCACTTGCCATACGTCGCCTATAGTAGTTGACAAGGAGCCTAGCCAAGGGAGAGTACTGCTTCCCTCTGTGTACATACTCTTATCCAGTAAACCGAACCTACAAAACTATACAGGTGTTTGTGTTCTCTCCTGTATATAGAACTTATTATTCAGAACCTAACACCCTTGTGGTTTGTTTTCGCCTTCTTTGATATCCTCAGCTCATTATTCCTCTTTGCTTTCCTTATCTCGGTCTTAACCCTACCGGCCAATACCTTTTAATAATCCCGGAGGTAAATTTCGCAATGATTTATCCTCCTACCTATAGCCTTCCTTTGACCAATAATGTTCTTTAAGTAATTATTTATCCATTTAGGGTCATTGATGTTTTGATCTGAGTATTTTTTATGGTATGTTCTGCCTTTGTGCATTAAGTAACTCATTATTTAAATTGTCGTGGAACTCGGCAGCCTCAGATCTCGTTATGAGGTCTGTTTCAACAATCAGGTCCATGTAGTTAACCCCCAAGCGTGATGCCCCTTCTCTCAACTGCCTCTTCAAACTATCAAAGTTTGCCCTTCTGAAATCTGGGACTTTTGTGGAATTTTCCTTACGGCTGCCCTGAAAATCTAACTGGAATCTAATTTCTTTGTGATCGCTGTTTGCAACTCGTTTCCTACCTCGACATTACTAATGAGGTTTTCTCTGTTGGACAGAACTAAATCGAGTATATTATTACCCCAGGTGGGTTCGGTTTTATGTTGACTTAGGAAACAGTCCTGGATTGTTTCAAGAAAATCCTCTGATTCTGAGTTACCCGTAAGGTCAATCCAATCTATTTGGCCAAGGTTAAAGTCGCCTACTATACAGACTTTGTTGTGTATGGAAGCCCTGTGCATTTCATCCCAGATAAGTTGCTCATTAACTCTAACAAGATTGGGAGGTCTATATATTACTCCTGTGATTAGTTTCTCCCTATCGTCGATTAATTCTATCCAAATTGTTTCTGTATTCCGCTCAATTTTTATTTCCTTATTTATTTCACACTTTAGATTATCCCTGACTTAGATTGCTACGCCGCCTCCTTTCCTAATCTGCCTATCGGTATGGAATAATTTTTAACCTGCAATTTGGTATTCGACAGGTAACCCACGTGAGTCTAGGTTGATCCATGTTTCAGTGAATGCTATTATATCGATTTTTTCGGTACATACCAAGGCCTTAATATCATCCATTTTGTTTCTCATACTTCTACTGTTCGCGTAGTAGACATTTAAGTTAGTCGTGCTCTGAGTCCTCCCTTTACCGCGTTTAGGTTTGAACTCCCTGTCTAATTTAGTTTTGTCATCATTCCTAACACTATTTCCCTGTAATCTTTCACTTTGTTTACCCTCTCCCACTGCAGTTTCCTCCACCCCCGTGTCCATATGTTCCCCTAGCAGTTTAAAGACTTCGATACCTTTTGAACTGCCCCCTCTAGAGACCCAGCCAGGGTTGCCACCCCATCCCGAGACAGGTGTACTCCAACTACTCCATCCCTAGTATAAAGGTCCCTTCTGCCGTAGAAGTTGCCCCAGTTGTCAATGAATGGGACTGATATTGACTTGCAATATCCGTCAAGATGGCCGTTGACGCCAACTGCCCTTGACAACCATTCATTTCCAACTCTCCTTCTAGGCAGGACACCACATATGATAGGGATCCCTCCCTTACACCGAACACATTCTATAGCTGTCTTGAACTTATCAAGAAGCTCCTCACTCCTACAGCGGCCAATATCATTGCCTCCTGCACTAAGGCAGATAATGGGTTTGTTCCCATTACCAGACAAGATATTGTCCATCCTGTCAACTATATCCCCCAGCCCAGCTCCTGGCAAACACACCCTCATCCTATTTTCATCTTTACCGCAAAAAGCTCTGTCCATGTACCGTACCTGTGAGTCGCCAACAATCAAGATTTTCTTACCTTCCTTGTCAGCCTTGTCCCTGACTATACTAACGTACAATTCTTCTATCAAGGGACTGAAAGAGTTGGTACACTTAGCTGCTGTTGTCGTTGTTGTCGTATCCATATATCGGAATGTTAGCTTAGAGAAGCAAATTCTTCAAATATACATAATTCGGCTAATTTTTTACAAAACTTATTATAAATAATCTATGGGCAAGATTTTAGACTGGACTGCATTTGAAAATTCATGGACATTGTAGGCTATGAACTTTCTAGTGACCAAAACTATTACAAAATGACATTTTATATTGTTCTTATTTTAGTCTTTAGGGCAGTAAGTCTTACAGTATAAACTTCATTGCCCAAGGGCAATGAAGTTGGTATATGAAAGTGAAAATATCTGAAACAGCAAAGAACTGCATATTAAATGTAATAATTGTTCTGGTATAATTCTATGTCAAAACTTCATTTCATATTGTGAATCAGTATAAATCCAATTGAAAACAATTCCTTGAAGTGACTTGTTATTGTCCCAACCCCAATGTCTCGCCCAAGTTTTCACCAAAAGACACAGAGCTGGACAACAGTAATATACTGCTATGGTTAGCTTTAAACTTCATTAAATACTCTTTAGGTGTTCCCAAATACTCAGGCATGCACTTCCTCCATAATTGGGCGTTCGGCATAAGCTCCACTGACTCCCACCTAACATTCCCTAGGACAGGGAGGACAAACCTTAGCCACATGGATCAGACAAAGGAGAGAGAGGGGTGGGGGCAGAGACAGACATGTCTACAGGCCAGAGGCTGTAACCAGACATAGGAGACAGGCAGAGACAGACATCTCTACTGGCCAGAAAAACAAGGACAGCGTGTCCTCCAGTGAGGCTGGTGCAGAACACAGGAGAGAGCCCATTGCCCATTGGCACATGCCAGATGAGCATTATTCAATTTACTTAGGACTATCTATGAGAATGCAATAGGTAATTAATATGAGCTAAATTACATGGTACAGTATAACAATGAGAACACAAACAACAACAAATGGGCATAACACAAAATGGTGGATGATGAAATACTTCTCCGCACCTTGGCTAACCCACCATGTGGTCCTAAGCACAGTGGGCCATTCGGTATGATGCAATGACATAGGAAAAACCCCATAGTCTGAATAGAGGAATATAAATTTAAATGTGAATAATAAGCACATTCCTGTGACTTTATGTTCTAGCCTGGTGAAGCTGATGCCGAGCTGCCAGTGATGGTCTTCATCCATGGTGGTGCCTTCATGGCTGGGGGAGGCAAGATGTACACACCACATGTTCTCCTCAATGAAGATTTAGTCTTAGTTGTTATCCAGTACCGACTTGGTGTTCTTGGTAAGCTTTAACATAATAAAATTTCTTTGATGAAAGTAGCTGTTCCTCTGTTATTTGATGGAACTTTGACGTTTTTCTAATTGTAGAATTGTTTACCTTGAGAGCCAGTATTTCGTCATCTTTCCTCTACATGCACATTTTATTATACATATAACATTTGCATGGTATTCATATTTCAGGGCTCAATTAATTTTAGTATGTATTAATTATTCCAGCTCTGCAGTATCTGAATGTATGTATGTATGTTAGAGCACAAAAATGGATTTTACAATCATGATAAAACTTACTATAAGTGGGAGACATCATATCTGAACATTTATCTTTCAGGTTTCTTATCAACAGAGGATTCAGTAATCCCAGGAAATTTTGGCCTGAAAGACCAAACAATGGCTCTTCATTGGGTGCAAAGAAATATCCAGAGCTTTGGTGGAGATCCCAAACGAGTGACTTTGTTTGGAGAAAGTGCAGGAGGAGCCTCTGTACATTTTCACATATTGTCGCCTCATTCTGAGGGTGAGTATTCATATAATTTGTATATTTGATTTTGATAAACTGTTTTACGCAATGAAAACTTGAAAAGTGATATTTTTTTTATTAAATCTCAGGTAAAAAACTTTGACTTCTGGTATTACTATCATGTGGTTTTAGAAGTGGTTATAAATCTTCACATAGAGTTTTGTTAGTCAAGCTAAACCCATGGTCTTAGTAATAATATGAGTTTATGCACAAACAAATGATGGTGAGGATGCAGGCTTAGAAAAATATTTAATGTTATAAAGAAAGCAAAAGACGCCTTAAAGTTTAGTGAATGTCTGATTATAATGGGTGATTTTAAAGCAAAAGTTGGGAAATGGAAAGTAGCACCAGAAGTAGGACGACAAGGGTTGATTAATAGAAATGTGAGAGGGGATCTATTTATTTTGTTTTGAAAGGAAAACAAAACGATAATTGCAATTGCGTGGTTTGAACAACACCCTAGGCATCTCTATGCATGGATCTCACCCCAGTATATTGTAAACAACATAGTCAGGAATCTAATAAATTACATTTTAATTCAGGAACGATTCAGAAATTCAGTGACCCGAACCAAGACCTATCCTGGGAAGATTGTGGGTCAGATCACGTCCTAGTAATGAATTTAGTGAGGCGAAAACTTAAGAAAAAAAATACGGACAAAATCAAATGAGATTTCGGAAATTTCAAAACAGGGCAGGGATAGGATATGAAAATGAAATCGAAAGTAGATTTTCAATATTGCGAGAGGGTGACTTTGATGAACAAGGTCCACGACAACAATTTAATAATTACAAAGAAGTAATGTTAGAAACTGGAGAAAACTCATAGGACATAGAAGGAACGAGGCAAAATATGAGTGGATGACAAATGACATTTTTAAGAAAATATATAGAAAACAAATTTGAGAAAACGAAGTGAGGCTTATATACGTATTAAGAAAGAGATTCAAAGGGAATGCAGACAGACCAGAGACATGTACAGAAAGATTAGACAAATGAACCAGAAAAAAGGAAATAAATAGGGGGGCACTATTAAAAGCAAGGACAATAAGATCCTGTTTGAGGCAAAAGAAGTAAAAGAGAGATGGGCAGAGTATGTAGAAGAACTATACAATAAAAGGATAGAGTAGAGGTAAGAAACGAAAAGGAAATAAAGATCGAAATGTCAATTCTGAAAGCAGAAGTTGAGGCAGGTGGGAACAAAATGAAAAATGATAAAGCTTGTGGGGTTGATCAGCTTTCAGCAGAATTTATAAAACAAATGGTAAAAAATGGGATTAAATGGTTGTCTAAAGTATGTAATTCTATATACTGTACTTCAAAAGAGACTTTCCCAGTGATTAAAAAAAAATGAGAAGAATAGGCTTAATAACTCATGCCTGCAATGTTTTATTAAACACAATTTTAAGCAGAATAAAGTTTATAATATAAACTTAATTTTCTGAATAGCAAAATGGATTTAAGAAGAGAATGGATCTAGAAAACTATATTTGGATTGACAGTACGTATTTCGCGCATTGTGAAACAGTTTTATACTTAGTGACTTCACATCAGTGTCAGTGAACTATGACCATGTGTAAAGCGGTATTTGTGGGTGTAGTGTAGTAATCAAGCTGACAGCTTCTGGCATCCACAGTGCCCTGGTGTCGCGTAAAGCTTACTCCCGGGCCCGGCCCTGTAGCCCCCAGCCACATCCTCTCTCCCTCCTCCCAGCCTCATCCTCCCTCCCTCCTCTCACTCTGGTGATGGTGGCGCTTATCACACGTGTTAATGACTTCATGTGATGTCTCACGTGACTATGGTGGTTATATTGGGCTGGTGGGGACAGGAATTTAACAAGTGAGTTGGTGAATATTGGGTATAACTCCTATCATTGTTACTCAAGGACACCGCTGGCCTACATATCACCTCTCTGCCCCAGTGTATAAGACCTGGATTCCATTTAAATCTAGCCATGGCAGGAGTCGTCGCCGGACGGCACTCTGCTGATGTTCCTGACGAAGGAAACGAAGATGATGAGGGCAGTCATGGCGACACTGAAGCTGGCTTTCAGAAGTTTAAGACTCGTCAGCAGAAACGCAAAATGAGGACCCAGGGAAGGAAGCAGAGTAGAGCCAATAGGTGCAGCTCTCCCATTGCTCCCCGGGCAAACTACATGCGCTTTGCCTTCCCCGAGAACACAACCAATTTGATGAGGAATATTGCACGACTCCGCTGAATGTTGTCATGCCAGGTAGCACCCCTCGTTTCGTCTATGTAGGCCGAGAGGAGACGGATGCTATCCAACGCTTCATTGATGGAAAGGTAAGCTCACTACATCTCATTAAGCGAGATGAACCTGTCCGACCCCAAAAAAATGAAGGAATACCTTGTCACCCACTACCCCAAGGGTATTTCCCCCAGTGGCGCTCTGTCACTTCCAGGCGTCCACAGAGCAACAAGACTTTATAAGGATGGTGCACAACATAGTAGGATCATCATTGTTTGGAAAAGGAAGGAACCACCTCCTGAGGAATACTGCTTCTTCGGCATGTATGGTACCCCTAGTAACATCAGTCGGTGGACTCCTCCCCCTGTGGTGTGCTACAATTGCTTCGGGGTCAATCATGTGGCGAAATACTGTCACAAGACAGCCACCTGCGGATCTGCGCGGGAATGCATAGCACGAGGAGCTGCCTCACCAAGGAAGCTGCCTCTCGGGAGGGGAGAGAGCAGGCCCCCCCCCCCCCCACCTGGGTGGCAGTGTCCCAGATGCAGGAAGGAGGTAGTGACAGTCTGGCACCCAGGTTGCCCTGGGAGCCACTCAGTGATGCCAACAGCAACACTGCGTGGTAGCCTCCAGCGCCTGAAATCAACAGCAACACCTCCCCACCCAGGGGGCAGTGTCCCAGGTCCAGGGAGGAGGGTGTGACGGTCTGGCACCCCAGTTGTCCTGGGAGGCCGCCGCCACCCACAATAGCGGTCCCATTCAGTGATGCCAACGCAGCCGGATCTCCTCCCACCACCTGAAGTCAACAGGCACAGTGACTCTCCTTCGTTAGCCTATGCAGGTCAGGTTAAAGCCTGCCAAGTAAGTGTACCAGTGAACAATGGCAGTGATAGTGTTAGTGGAGCTTCTGAAGGAGCTGGTGCCTCCTCTCATAATAATGCCAACTTGAGGGTGAGTAGCCACAGCGAGACCGATAGTGATGGAAGCATGAATGGGGAGAATGAGTCCCAGACTGCCAGTGTGGTCTCTTTAATAACCCCCAGGTCTGAAAACTGTCCATAACCCTGTACTTTTCCAATATTTACGGGGGAGGAACTCGCGGGACTAATGAAGGAGCCTGTGTATAAAAATCCTACTGGAATAAGGGCCGTAAGGCGCATTATCAAGAACTCCAGGAGTGAAGAATTTGAAACGGTTAACTTATTGGTCAGGTTGATCTATGAAGCCATCGCTCGACTCTCTATACTATATTCAAGGTGGAAGGAGTAAGACGAACGCTTAGGTTCATTTCATGGAACATCCGGAGTGTTAACTACAGAATTAATGACCTACAATGGTTTGTTAAAGTCTTTAACATTGATGTAATTGGTTTACAAGAACCTTACACGTCCAGCACCCAGATGAAAGTTGCACCCAGGATAGCTGGGTTTACAGCATACAATAGTGGAGCAGGAAGTAGCCTGCTCACTTATGTAAAGAATGGTCTGGACTGTAAATGGATCAAAACTCACAATGATGAAAGTATTCACTATCAACAATTTACAGTAAAGACAGCAAACAGTCAATTTTCGCTGTATAACATCTATGTTCGGTGTAATGAGCTGCGAGCGGACGTGTTACCAAAGCCATCAGGTAACAATACTATATTGTGTATGGGTGACTTTAACTCGTCACACTGTCCTCGGTGATGTCCAGTGTAACTCTAATGGGAGGGTGTTCGTGAATTACATCAATAATCATAATATCACTGTATACGGCACAGACAAAGTGACACATCTGATGGGGGCAGACTTGATTATGTGATTGGGTATAACTTAGTAGACAGTAATGTCAAGGCTAAGGTCATCTCAGACCACCTAGTCAGTGATCATTATGCAATACTTACTGAATACACTGTTGCTGATGTCAAGTGCGAACCCTATCCTAAGCTCAGAATTAACATCCCAGATAATCTTAAACTGCACTTCAAGACCTACATCCACAGATGGTATGCTGGATATACACCTGGGTCAGTGGATGAATTTTGCTGTGATCTTGTAAATGTCATTATCTGGGTTAAGTCAAGGAGGAAGGGGGGCAGCACTAAACCACCTCTGTGGACACATGACCCCAGCCTCACCAAAGAAGGAGAGAATGTAGAACAGCTTGCCAACACTTATAAGCAAAATAAAACTAGTGATAACCTCCTGGCATTCCTCAAAGCTAACAGAGAATTTCGTGAACTCAAATGTCAGGTGAGAAACACCTATTGAGAACAATTCTTACAGGGGATTAATAGAACAACCACTCTAGCAGAAGTGTGGAAAAAAATTAGAGCCATTACCAAGTCACCCACCCCTGTCCAACTTCATCACAGCCCTGCCGAATATGCTGACATACTATTAGACCAATGGTCTAGTGTGTCACAAATCACTTCCCTGCCTCCTGACATACAGCAATATCTTAAAACCACACACATTAATAGGGGTTTCAATATTGAAATAGCCTGTTCCTCACCAGACCTTACCGACCAGTTTCCTATAACGCACCACAAACTAACAACAGCACTAATGAAAGGTGAGTCATCCTCCCCTGGTGAGGATGGCATAACCTATAACACCTTGAGATTGTTGAATAAGATCCCTAACCATCCACTGCTTGACCTGTATCAAATGAGCCTCACACAGGGTATTATGCCTCAGACATGGACTCATGAAAACATAGTACCAATCCCCAAAGCTAACTCTCCAAACTTCAGGCCAATTTCACTCACATCCTGTATGTGTTAAGTCCTTGAACGAGTTGTTCTCAACCGTCTCATGTTTCAAGTTAAAGACAAACTGACCCCTAATCTGTATGGGTTCATGCCCGGGCATAGCACACAGACATGCTTTGCAGAATAACTTGTTCACTCAAAAGATAAGACACAAACAGCCTTCGTAGACCTTAAATCAGCCTTTGATGTAGCTAATAGGGACATTTTACTTTGGCAACTAGCTAATTTGGGCATCCAAGGTAACGTCCTGACATGGATAAAGGGTTATCTATCCAACAGGTATGCCAGTGTTTTGTTTAGGGGGAGTTAAAAGTGCCAGAATGAGATAATTTGAGCTTGGCACGCCTCAGGGAGGAGTGTTAAGTCCTATGCTCTTTAATATACTGATGCACAAGCTTATTGCTGACATTCCAGTTCAGCCAAACGAGGCTGTAATATGTTATGCTGATGATATCTGCATTATGACACAGACTAAGCTCAGGCTCCAAGCCTTGCTGGATGTATTTGCTCGGAGGACTGTGGAATGTGGTCTCATAATATCTGTTGACAAGACGAAGGTCCTCAATCCTCGTCCTGCTCACCCTCTGCCTCTTGACTATAACATTAACAGCATGCCCTTGGAACTATGTAGCTCCTATAAATATCTTGGAATTTGTGTGAATGATGCAAACTTTGTCAGCAACCTTCGTGACAAACAAATGCAGCGCATTAAACCCCCCAGAACCCTTGTTGGCAAGGGCTATGGAATTAATATCACCTATGCTCGTACTTTCTATCTTCACTTCATTCGTTCTGTAGTTGACTATCATGCTCTCCATCTTGTGACTATTCCACCTAAACAACTCGACAGCCTTGAGGTAGTGCAAAATGAAGCCATGCCCATCATTCTAGGTTGCCCAAAATCAACCAGAATTGTAAACATGAGGAATGAGCTCGGACTGCCCTCCCTATCTGAGAGGATAGCTCTACTTAATACCATTTTTTGTGTCAAAGTTTTGAAGAACAATGGTCCCCAAACTACAGCTCAAACTGAGTTGATGTTCTATTCAAGTAATCCCGACCATCTCGCTAACCTTCCACAAAAGATTGTCTTTGGGGAGTGGCTTCATAAAAGTGTTGCAGATCTCTTGAAACTGAATGTCCCAATCACCCCAGACGAACCCATTAATGCCATTTCTCCTTGGCTGGATATATCAGTTCCTATTAATTACACTCCTGTTGGTAGGAAGCAAATGTTAAACACCGATGTGATGAGATGTGTCACACTAGAAACTATTAACAGACACATAGAGAGTATTAAATCAAGTGAATGTTATGCTTTTACTGATGGTTCTGTGGAGACAAACACGTGTAGAACAGGCTGTGCAATTGTAATATATAAAGAAAAAGAGGTGGGGTGATATTCTGTGACTCTCAAAGTCCTTTGAAATCTATGAACAGCCCGTCAGGCTCTATGTCTAAAGTTGTATGTGATATTAAAAGGAATATGATAACTGTCAATGAGAACAACTTTCGTATCGAATTTGTGTGGATCTCGTCCCATGTTGGAATCAGGTATCATGACCGTGCTGATAGATTGGCCAATGAGGCATGTAAGAAGGAAAATGTTGACCGTGACCTTGGCCTGTCCAATGCTGTACTTAAAAACATTCAAGTCAGAATCATGAACTCTGATCTAGAAGAAGTGAGAAATGCAGAGAGACCTGGCAGTTGTAGCATTAGTAAATATGAAACATTTTGTGACAAGAGGTACCGGTATGGCCAGCATAAGGACAGAACCAGACAATGTGATGTATTCGTTGCCAGAATTAGGCTAGGATACAGACACATCTGGCAGTTAGTAACGCTGTACCCATACCGGAACACTCAGCATGCAAACTTTGTGAAAAACCTTTAAAGCATACACTTGAACACTATATTATTGAATGTGACACTGTCAAAGACTTAAGGCCACCTGACTTATTGTATCTATCTTGAACTTTGTAATTACTACATTGAATCGGGGGTGCTTGAGTACATTCTTGCTGTTTATCCCAAATTTGCTAGCCCACACTGATTAGTCTTCAATTAGAATATGACGTCCAATGTATTTCTTTGTGTACGAACCTCTGTCCTGCATGGCAGTGAACAATGACATTACCCACATGAATCTGACCTCTCTATATATAGCTGTTAATGAATATGTCTTGCGTGGCAGTGAGAAGTGATACCACCCTCAGTGTCAAGACCTGACTGAATTACCCAGAATAGGCAAACTGTATTACAAGCTTTGTCAATAAATTTTATTAAACTAAAAAAACCAGTTTTGAGTAAAATAGCTTTACAGGTCCAAAGAATTGTATATCAGCTATGTTGATTTTGTAAAACCGTAGTCTCGTCACTAATCAGCACTTCGCCTGGTAGCTGTCCCGTCAACCAACCTGTCCACGCCATCTAGAAGGGTGATTTCGTCACTATTTTGCCTATACTCGCAGTTTTACCTCCTACCTAGACCACGGTTCTCAGTTGCTTCGCCTACTCATTAGTCTTCGACCCGAGCTGAAAACGACTTCTCCTGCCCGAGTGCAGGTAGTACACCTTCAGCTACTTACTGCCCTGGCTGGCTACTGTACGCCTATTTCCACGGCTTGTCTACTCTTCTGGGATATCTGCAGTATAACTTGACTTGCTTCTCCCCAGCTATCACGAGGACCAGGACGGCTGGACCTCCTCTGCTATCACGGGGACCGTCAGACCTTAAGTAGAATTCTACATTCCCACTTCCCTCCATTGTGTTCCCATTCCCGGATGTTGTTTTGATTAGATTTGTACGTAGGTTTGGTGAGGATCAGGGTGATTATTTTGTGTGTTAGGAGTTAGGTTCTTATTATTCTATGTGCACCGTGTTTATATTTCTTTGTATTTTGTAGTAAGTAAATGTACATAATTTTATTCCCCCTTTACTTTCACCTGAGGAGAGGGTTATCTATTCGGGTCCTACGCTTGTTCTGTAAGTGTTTTGAACTTCTGTTAGCAGTTAACTTTGTTACGGTTGTGAATCATTGGACCCAAGTCAGCATATTCTCTGCATATTCATACATGCTCACAACAAGGGGCGACTTTGTCAGCATATCCCATTCGCGACCCGTAACAATAAGGTAAAGCACAATAAACTTCGGGAGATAGATGAAAAGATAGGCATTAATGAAGGAGATATTATAAATTTAAAGAATCTTTACTGGCAATAGGAGGCTGCAGTGTTAACTGTTAGTAGATAATGAACCTACTTGTTGGTTCACAGTTAAACAGGGAATAAGACAAGGCTATGTTCTATCTCCAACATTGTATAGTATATATATTCAGAATTTTTAGAAGTTATACGTGATAATGAAGGATTAAATGTTAATGATAAACTAATTTAAGATAAACGCTATGCAGATGATACTGTTCTTATCATAAATATTGAAGAGGCATTACAAAAACTCTAACAGATTAGTGGAAAAAGGTAAAAAATATGGTTTAAGATATAAGGGTGTAAGGACTAAAGTAATGGTTGTTTCCAAATTGGAAATGCATCCTAAAATAAAAATTACGTTAGGCAACAGGGAACTCAAACAAGTCAAGACTTTTGTATAGCATTTGGGAAATATCATTGGCTGTGATGGCAGATGTATGGGAGAAATCAAAATGAAAGTAGGGGAAGCGGCGGCGGAGTCATGAGTTATGAGGTGAAAGAAGATTATTAGGGGTTGAAGAAAAAGTGGTGAAACTGAAATGCAGTAGGAGTAGAAAGAATCTGGGCTCAACCAGATCGCTTCATCTTTCCTATTGGTGTTTTATCTTTGATTTGCTCCCTTGGGTCTTAATAAAAGGGACTTTAACTTCAATTAGAGAAAAATGTTGCTGAAAGGCAACGACTGATCTAGGAGTCGGAAGCATGAATGAACACTTTCAGCAGACACCAGAAAAAGGTTGGGGTCCTTTGAATTGTGGTGTTTTAGGCGAATACTGAGAATAAGCTACACTGACAGGAAAACAAATGAAGAAGTACACTAAGATTAGCAAAAACTTCAAGAGAAACATAATAAAAAAGACAAATGAGATACTTTGGTTATATATTGTAAGTGGAATGAGGGGATAATAACAGAAATATTAATGGGCAAAGTTGAGGGTAGGAGGGCCAGAGGAAGGCAGAAACTGGGAGGGATGAATCGAATTAAAAACTAGGTCCCCAGCTACAAAACCTTAGAGGATTGGTAAAAACAGCCCGAGAACGTTTAGAGTGGAGAACTGTGGTCGCTAGCCTTCGGATAGGAAGACAGTACTCTCTGATTGATTGATGAATCTCTGTGTCACTTGCATTATTTCGAAAGTCTTGATGGCATCCACAAGTATACTGCTTTAACCCTCTGATGGGAATTTAGGTTTCCTCGAATGGTCTTCATATCTCAAGTCTTTCAGCTGGGGTATAAGACAGTTTCGTTGACCTTCACAAAACATTCTCTACTGCGTGGATGTCTTACACCTTATGAGGACAAAATCTTGCAATAGCATACTCTAAGCGTGGTCAGACCAAGGGCTCCCCATAACTACTTAAATTTTTCTACATCTAGATGGATGAATGATTGCTTGATCAGGCATCTTTGAGTTCACCTTGAAGAGTAGAGATCAGTATAATATTAAAATGCCAATGTTCTGTCACCTACCAATTCCGAATCCTTCTCCTTTGAGTGGTTTTGTAGGATTTTTTTTTGTATGGATTACCCCAAATTATCTCCCAAGGAAAACAATAGTAGTTATTTTTCCCCAGTGCCATGAGAGGTATCAAGTGATGATCTGTGACCTATAGAAGGAATTTGGAAATCTTTAGTTATTTTTCTAAACCACAATTTAATCTAGGCATATTCTCTCTCCCTTTTAAGTGTGACGCACTTTTATATTAATTATCACTCGTACGTCAGCCATACTCACATCATGTCAACCATTTTAGAGATCAAACCAAGGTTACATGCAGAGACACCATGATAAGGCCATTATCACGGACGGTGGATAGAGACCCACCCCAACAAAGGAAGAAGTAATAATTATTTGTATATAAACCAAGCCAAGGTCACACGCTATTCATAATGATGGTTTACCGGATTTGCCATTGTTGATATACCATCTGACAGACTATACCATGTAATTTTTAATCATATATACAGTATAGGTGCTGTCATGGCAGCTCACTCTGTGGACGAAGAGTGAAGCTACTTGTAACAGGCAGTGAATGCAGATAACAATAAATTACAACAATTATGTAGTTTGGTTTGATTATAATTTCACGCGTCCTTTACAGAACCCATGTACTATGACTGAAAATTATGGACAGGTCCAAATGAAAATCCGATATCCTAAGTCTCATAATAGTTTTGTAATGATATAATGCTGAATATTATTGCTTCTTGTGTCACGGCAGCCAATCACACGTCAGCTAACGTGTTGTAATCAGCCAGTCACGGTTAGACCGAGGTATAGACAATCAAATATATGAAATATTACTATAATAGATTTTGTACGAGACCTAATCTATTTCACAGCCTAACTACCAATACTGTATATGTGTAGCAATGGTTACTTACATAGCTTTTATCTAACAGTTTTCCTTTGATGGCAGGAAATCGCTAAGCATAGTGTATGGACAATAAGAGACGGTAGAATAAATTGGATAGTGGCAGGGTTTATCATGGGGGGTGGTCTTCACATATGAATATTTGCTTGGAGCCGTCATGAGTGATTCATACAGTTACTGAGCTTGGCATTAGTCAATTAGATTAAGGGTAAGTCTAATACCAAGTCACCTTGGAGGCACGATTTGAAATAACTTTAGAAATTTAGTTACCTTTATTAGTCCCTTTTAACCCACAATGACAGCGCTTCCAATTCAGAGAAAGTCTTTAGTCTGGTCGGATGCAATCCTGTCATCTTACCCATTTTACCCCCTACCATCATCTACCATATGTGAGTTATGAGACACAATTGCATCATCAATTATCATGACCCGCATTTTAATTCTATTTGTATGATATATTATTTTATCATACAGCAAACGCATATAAATAACATTTCTCCATATGACAAAAACTTTATCCTAAAAATAATTAAAATCCCTGTAACAATATAGGCATTCATAGATTGGGATACATTATTAAACACGATAGCATGTCAGTGCATCTCTCCCCCCTCCCCTTTTTTTAGTAGAGAAAGAAGGGGGTGGAAGAAGATTAGAGGAAGGAAGAAGGGGGCTTATAGTTCGGAAATTTAAGAAGTTTAAGGGGGAGGTAGTAGATGGCGGGCTAACCACCTTGCTACTGCTAGCTAAGCTAATTGTGTATTAATGCTATGCCTTAAGCTAGTTACTGTGGTTGATTTTTTAGAGTTGTTTTTCTGATTGGTTGTTCATTTTGGCGGCACTGACGCTAGACAGCTCACCCTAACTCATTTCCGGGTGTTTTGAAGGTTATTTTCAATATTCTCCCCTAACCTCTGCCCAGCAAAGAGACCTCCCCAATCTTTCCCTCTCCATACGTCACAACACCTTGCCACACTACCACAGTCCAGCAGACAGTAATCTGTATTAAAACTATAACCATGTATGTCATTCAGAGATAGGAGTAGAATACTTATTTAGCATCCTTAGTCAGGCTACTATTGTGAGGTTCCTTATGCCTATACCGGGAAATTTATTACAATGTAAATGAACATAGAATTGCCACATGTCATACAAAAAAGACATCCACTGTACCATTATAATTCAAGACGTGGGTTGGGCTCAAACGATGAGCCTGACAGGAGGATGTATGCTAGAGCCAGAAACCAAGCAAAGATAGAGTGTAGGAGGGCTGAAAAGGAGTTCCAGAGGCTGGTTGCAAGCGAAGTCAAGTCAAACCCAAAGGCGTTTTATCGTCTATGCAAAGTCGAAATTGAAAACGCGAGTAGGAGTATCAGACCTGAGGCTGGAGGATGGTAGTTACGCAAATTCTGATCAGGATAAAGCTGAGGCATTGCACAGCTTCTTTTCCTCGGTGTTCACAAGAGATGATGCAACTAACCTTCCTGCGTTTGAGGACAGACGGTTCGACACAGCACTGACCCACATTGTGTTCACAGAAGAGGGTATTAGAAATAAACTGTCCAGGCTAAAGGTCCATAAGAGTCCCGGACCTGACATGGTGCATCCTAGAGTGCTAAGAAAGTGTTGCAACGAGCTTGGAGAGCCCCTGAAGATCCTGTTTTGTAAATGCCTGGATGAACAAATGGTCCCCAGTGAATGGAAAGTGGCTTATGTGAATCTTATCTTCAAGAAGGGCGATCGTCACTTCACGAACAACTATAGACCGGTGAGCCTGACCAGCGTAATATGTAAAGTACTTGAGAGTATTATCAGAGATGGCGCAATGGAACATCTAATACGAAACAACTTTGTAAAAGATTGCCAACATGGTTTTATACCGGAGCGCTCCTGCTTAACACAATTGCTCAAGGTATTGGATATTTGGACCCATATTCTGGAACGGGGTGGTAATATCGACAATATTTACCTAGATTTTGCCAAGGCTTTCGACAGTGTACCCCACGAAAGGCTGAAAATCAAACTGGAAGTGTACGGAATTCGGGGAAATGTCCTAGTGTGCATAGAAGACTTTCTACATGACGGCAAGCAGTGTGTGGTAATTAATGGCACGAAATCATCATCCGTGCCTGTCACAAGTGGGGTACCGCAGGGTAGTGTATTGGGCCCGCTGTTGTTTGTTTGTTTCATAAATGACATGCCTGACGTTGACCAGCCCTCCATACAAATGTTTGCCGATGACGCCAAGTTATTTGGGGAAATTAAGAACCAAGCGGAATGTGAAGAACTGCAAAAGATCCTCTGTGGGCTCCAGGAATGGTCGAAGAAATGGCTGCTGAGATTCAGTGTCACGAAGTGTAAGAGGGTGCACCTGGGGCGTACCAACGGTAAGGAGGCGTATCATATGTCCCAACGGGATGAAGAAACTGCACTAGTTGAGACTGTGTGTGTGTGAAGGACCTAGGTGTGTATGTTGACAATGAGCTGAAGTTCTCGGGCCATTGCGAGAAGAAGGTAAATCAGGCAAATAAATTATTGGGTCTTATAAGAAGGTCGTTCAGATATCTAGACGGTCCGTCCCTCGTAGCGATCTTCAGCAGTGAAGTGCTTCCCCATCTGGAGTACTGTCACCCCATCTGGTCCCCGAGATATGCTCGGGACTGTCAGTTGGTTGAAAATATTCCAAGGAGGGCCACCAGACTGGTGCTTGCACTTCGGCACCTCAGTTACCCTGAGAGATTGGAGCGCCTGAACTTGCCTAGCTTATACTACAGACGGGCAAGGGGGGACCTAGTTGAGGTGTATAAGCATCTCAGGGGGCACTACTCAATTGAGTGTCCTTACTTGGAGCTGGCGGACGCTCGCCCCACAAGGGGTCACAGCTCAAGATTAAAGAAGCCGCAAGTCCAGAAAACCGTGAGGGCAAACTTTTTCGGAGTGAGAGTTGTAAACTCTTGGAACAATCTACCAGAGAGTGTTGTGACGGCACCGAGTGTGAGCTCTTTCAAGACAAGACTTGACCAACACTGGAGCGGGTTCAGGTACATTCAGGAGCCGGTGCTTGCCCAGTATTTGCCAACAGTACGTGACAGAGACGTGACCGATCGCCCGGGCGGCTAGGGAGCCGATCTTTTAGTGAAGAAGATAAATGAAAAGGAAAAGTAATCAGAGACGTGACCAATCGCCCAAGCGGCTAACAAGCCTATCAGTGGCGAAGAGGATAAAAGTAAAAAAGTAAATGTGGAACTGTAGCCGACTGTACAGTACAATCAATCCAGTAACTATCTGTAGGGTTGCCAGAATCATTCGTCAGTTGTGTCATATTTTGTAACACAATTGTGTAGGGATAGTTTTTGATTGACTGTTCAGTCCCGGACGAAAGTTCTTAATACAGTCAAGTGGAAGGAGCAACGTTTGTCCCCACCTTTACTAGACGGCTGGTCCGCTGTCCGGCCGCCTCTCCACCATTCCTCCCCATCACACAAAAAAAACATCCTTGCAGTTAACAATCGAGCTCTGATACTTCCATTTCTCAATTCGGACTGGAAAAGTATGTCATTGTTTTGTTTAATTAATTCATTAAACAATTTACCCGATCAAGTTTAACATTACTTGACATAATAGGTTATATCATTATTAGATAATGACATAATGGAGCGTGTGTGTCTTGGTGGCCAGAGGTTCGCAACGATAATATTCTCCAAGCTGTATTGTCTTTCAGAATGGTAGCCAGAAAACTAAGCCTGAATGTGATAATATGGTTCATAAGAGAATGCTTTATCACCCTCCTTGATAATGACCCTTATCATAGGGTCTACACACTTAACCTTGGCTTGATCCCTGCAGTGAATGATATGATGGGAGTATTGCTGACACATGAGCGACACGATTCATTCAGTCGCCTTGCTTTATAATGATGGCCTGTAGTAGCTTGTCCGCCATGGATGGTCTAGCACCAGCTTCCGTCTACCCCTGTAGTATTCCCACTGTCTGTTATTGCGCACCATAATGTAAAGTAATGTAAAACTTTATTGAATAAACTGTTTCTTGAATTATTAAGCAAAACAATGATATCCCTTCTCAGTCCTTATTGAGAAATGGAAGTATCAGAGCTCGATTGTTGAACTGCTTGGGTGCTTGTTTGTGTTGGGGCCGACGGCTTGACAGTGACCAGTGGGGCCACTGCTTGAAATTTGTTGCTAGATATTGAAAATTTTACCCCAACCTTGAAAGCTTGAAATAAATTTTTGAAAAGGTCCTATCGATAGAAAATTTCTATAACTGTTTAATTCTTTTTTATATAAATTTTCTGTTATTATATTTAAGAACCATAGTTACCTGAGATATGACGATGTTCTTTTGGCCCTTGGGTTGCTAAGTAATCTGGCACCCTTGGGCCCATGAATCGCCAATTTCGCACCTCCCAAAAAACGTTAATCTCGTACTTTATTTTGAAATAAATGTTAAATATATTTTTAGTTACTTGTCAAATAAAGAAAGTTAAAATGTTTATAACTACACATCTGTCCTCTATTAAATAAGTAATACTATCTAGTCCAGTGAAATATCTGGCAGGGCTGGCCTGCCACAGGCTGAGTCACGCACCTGCTCCCCTCCACTCACCCTGGTCACGTACACAATAACACTGGACTAGTTTTACAATAGTCTCAACCACGAGATAACAAATTACTGCAGTACAATAATTCTACTTTTTTAAATATTAAGTAAATTGACTTCTTTGATTTACTCAGATAGAACTTTAGTTTAGTCTCATTTGAAACCGCCCAACGAGTGTCTATTTTCCTTTGAATATTATCAATTATTTTCACACACACACACACACACACACACACATATATATATATATATATATATATATATATATATATATATATATATATATATATATATATATATATAATTTTTTTTTTACAGTTTTTAGAATTGTATTGATCATAATAAAATAATTGTAATTGGATATAATTTTGTCATACCTCGAAATTTTCTTTTGCGATCTGGAAAATTCAAACCCGAATCTGGTAAACTTTGGTTTTTCACAAGTGGCATCACTGACAGCGACCCGCCGTCCAGTAAGAGTAGGGCTGACTTTACATATAGCATCTACCATGACTGCATCAAGAATTTTCTTCCTGGACTGCAAATCTGTGTCTGTTTGATTTTTGATTTTTCTTAATTAGATCTTCTTTCCAGTTAACATGTCCCTTATAATCAAGTGACACTCTCAGCCCGTCTGTACATCATACACTGTATTAAAAGTCAAATGATAGTAATTAAATATTTTCCACGTCATCTCACTCTACGCCACCTATTACAATTGATATTTTAATATTATTATAATAATATTAATTATTATTATTATTGTTATTATTATTATTATTATTATTATTATTATTATTATTATTATTACTACCTTTTTTTTAAATGGCCTCCAGCCTCCCACAGTAGTCACACCTTCGCCTCCATTTTATTGCCTTAAAATGAAATCTCTCTACAAAAATAGCTACCCTATCCGAGAAGAGTTAGTTACGCTACTTATCTATCCGGCATTCAGTGACTATTGCCTCAAAATCAATATCTGTGGCCGTTGTCGGATTTGAGGCAGAAGATCTCGTTCCTCCTAAGGCAAATCAATGCAGACCTAAATAGAAAGGACAGTCGACATCTCAGCCAGGCTGTAACGTAGCTTCTGGGCTGCTGCTTCCATTCAGGTAACACCTCTGCGATTCTGGTATATAAACATCTTGCACTTGTTCCCATCCCACCAAAGGTTGTGAACACCAGAGGAGTGAAGCTGCCCTGATCAACAATCAGAATTCTTTCCCCATATGCCATGATCTTGTCATTCTCGATCCTCCTGTGTGCACCATCGAGAGCTAGGTTACTTTGACATGCGGCCGTGGGATCGAAAATCCTTATGTCAAAGAAGGCTCGCTGTCCCTGCGTCCAGAATCCCCACACGGGCTTCTTGAATATATTTGAAGTCCTGTGATGGAAATTCTCACCGTCCAATGGAAGGAGGGTCGGTTCTACCTTGACAACATGGCAGATTTCCTTCAACATATTTGCTGTGAGATCCCTTACTTCGTCATGCCTTATGCATACGCAGCCCCTTTTCTTGCACACCATGGCTTGGTCGATGTCATAGGAAGAGCCACACACGCATTAGGAGGGCATACCTTCTACTGGCCTACCGTACCTTAAAGCAATGGAATCTGTGAATTCTTATTTATTAAGACTGAAACATTTTGCCTTTATCGGTAACGTTGTTAGCCAGTTCGAGGCTCCCACTGTGGGAGACCCAGGTGATGCTTCCAATCAGGGGTAAAGGAAACACACTGGTGTCAAATTCGTAAGTTCTATTTCTGGGACAAACACACAAAAGGAGTTAAGACAGGGGAAACAGCGTCCTGTCTTGGAATCTCTCTGGGTATCTCTGTCTGCGCATGCGCGTACAGCGCGCATGTGCCTAAAACATGAACTACACTCAGTGACAAAAGGGGGTATGATTATAACATATAATACAGAGACCTGAATCAATAATGGTAAATAGTACAGTTACATATTACAGCATATTCGTCTCATATATCTACACCTCCCTCCCCCTCACGCTCGTAGTGCAATCTCGAGCGGACTCTTTTTCCAGGAGCCTTTGAGAGTGACGTGGGAAAACTGGGGTGTCACTGAATGAGGACTTACTTTTCTCGTCCAAGCAAGGGTTCACAGGGATGTGGGGGAGGGGTTCACCACTAGGGGACGGTACTGAACGAAGAAAGCGGCGATTCCGCCACCGTACCCGACCACTAGGGAGACGGACCTCGTTATCCCTGGTCTTGCCGCAGCCCATGACAACCCCGACCTTGTCCCAGCGGTGAGACGTCGGGTCTTGAACCCGAACTGTTTGCCCGATACTCAACCTGGGAAGGGGTCGGGCGTGCTGATCCTACTGTGCCTTTACCTGGTCAACACGGGCGGCTGCACGACGATCGCAGTCCTCGGTCTTGGCCTGCCACTCCCTCGTGAAGGACTCAGGATGGGCAGGGACACATGACCGTAGTGGGTGGCCGTATAACATCTGTGCTGGGGAGCGACCTGTGAAGTTGGGGGTATTCCGCAATTCCAATAAACCCCGGTCAAACTTCTCACAGTCAATGTTGCCTGAGGGTGCCGTCTTGAGGATGAGATGCTTGATGGACTTTACGGCAGCCTCGGCATGTCCATTGGACTGGGGATAATGTGGCGAGGACACCACATGATGAACTCCCCATCGCTCCATGCAGTCCCGGAAGTCGTTGCTGGTGAACTTGGGGCCCGCCGTCAGTCCTCAGGCGGAGAGGGACACCAACTTCCCGGAAGTAGCGACAGAACATACGTACTGTATGAGAGGCAGTAGTGTTGCCTCCGCAGGGAACGACAACAGGCCACCCTGAGAGCCGGTCGGCGATGACGAGAAAAGACTTTCCCGCCACAACGAAGAAATCCGCAGAGACGGACTCAAAGGGCCTCGTAGGGTTGTTGTTGTTCATGAGGGGTTCCTGCTGCTGACTGCTGAGTGGAGCCGTCTTGAGGTCCTCCTTGGAACCCAGCACGTCCTTGGATTGCAGTAGGAAGAACTCCCTGGCTGCAGAAGGTGACGTATTGGGTGGGAGGGGCAGCTCCTTGCACCTGTTGACATGTTTAATTTCCAGAATTGGCTTGGGGAAGTCTGGAGATATTATGGCCAACTCTTGACAGTGGCCCTAAGACAGTAGTGGCATCTGAACACCTTTGTGGACCTGAATCCTGGCAGAACATGACTGCTTACCTAGGGTGAGGGTAGCCTGAAATGTACCCAGAGCAGGTGCCATTGTAGAACCGTCTGCGGTGAGCCTTGAACAAGTTGATGGTGGCTGCAAACTGCTCCTAGGGATCCCCAGAATGTCGAGGTGTCTTGTGCCGATGACTGTGACGTCCGCACCTGTGTCAGGAAGCATCTGGATACGGGAAGTAATGTCGCCGTATGACAGGTGAACACAGATGGGCTGAGGTGTCTTGCTGACAGGAGAAGAGGATCCCACGCGACAACAGATCTTGTTCTTCGCCGCCTGAGACTTGTAAGTAGTATCCTTTTTCTTCCGTGACTGACAGCATTTGTCATAATGTCCAATGCGGCTACAGGAGCGGCACTAAACGTTGTTGGCAGGGCACTTCAGTGTCCTAGCCCAATGACCACGAAGGCCACAGTTATTGCAGGTGCTGTCAGCGGCAGGGCATTCAGAACCATGCCGACGAGCACAATATTGGCATGAATGACCTGGCGTCGAAGTCTGAAGTGATGCCGAAGAGTGATGCGAAGCTGAAGTCGGATGTGAAGCTGAAGTCCCGTCACGTCCTTTGTTCTTCTTATATGCGGAGATGGCACACAGCTGGTTAGATGGAGCACGAATAGCAGAAGTCGCACTTCTGGTGGCTTCGAAAGAGCGGCAGGTGGTGACAACATCCTGTAGAGAGGAGGCAGTGTCGAGGGAGATAAGCTTCTGAATAAGCTCTTCGTCCCGCACGCCCATGAGGATAATCATCTTCAGCTGTGTTTCCTCACACGTCGACGAGTTCCCAGGACAAACGTCAACCTCCTCAGCGATGCGTCTGAGTCGTACGTAAAAATCTGAAAATGACTCACCCTCCAGCTGCTTACAACTGAGAAGTTCTCTCCTACGCAGAGCTTCGTTGCAGAGACCCTTGATATGCGTCTGTAAAGCATCCAGGACGTCCTTCACAGTCTTGTCTGTGTTGTGGGGAATTTGCAGGGTGTGCTCCAGGATACGTTGCGTCTCTAGGGTGAGACACATCCTCATCTGGATCAGCTGTTTCTCACTAGGCAACCTCGATAAATCGACCATCATCGAATAATCGTCCCACCTCCGACGCCATTCACGGAATACCTGGAACGAGGCATCAGCTTGGAGTGGCGGTGGACTCTGAGCGAGTGCTTTCTGTGGGGGGGGGGGGGGCAAAGAAGTTGAAGAGAACCCTGCAGGTGCACCTGTGGACGAAGAGGCAGGTGTAGTAGCTGCTTGAAGGGTAACAGGTGCCAACAACTCGATAATGGCACTGAATCTGGCATTTTCTTGTTGACGCCTGTGATCCTCTTCACGCCTTCGTTCATCGTCTTCCTGTCGCCTCCTGATGTCGTCTTGTCGTCGGTTTTCTTCCAAAAACTGAATTAAATGAAGGTAGTCGACACCTGTGGCAGATTGCGGATGTGTATAGTGGGGGCTAAGGGTGGGTGGGGCCGCTTGATCCACTTTCCGCTCCACTTTGAGTCCACTTACTGCACCGACATCAGTCTGAAGTTGGGCTTGTTGGGTATCTGAAGAAAACCCAATAAATTCCTGATCCTCCATATGGCCTGGTTTATTTCTCTCACAATTACTGTAATTAATAAGTGAGCAGAAAAGCAATTGTCTTTAAATGGAAGATATCTGTGAGCGTGTGTGTGTGTGTGTGTGTGTGTGTGTGTGTGTGTGTGTGTGTGTGTGCGTTCGTTCGTGCGTGTACTCGGGTCGGGCTGGCTCGGGAGCGCGCTGGCGGCTACAGCAACTCCCCTCGCGGCTCAGACGCCCAGTGCCGGCCGAGTCATGAGCGGGGAAGGACGTTAAAACTTGAGCTCTCCCCTAGGTCTTAAATATGCTTCCCTCTCTTGTAAAAAGTGCAGGAACACAGGGAAACACTTTAAAGACACTAAAGGGCACACACAACACTGAAAAAGCACTTCACAACACTGCACTGTAAATCCAGGAATATCTTGTGAGGTAAGCCCGAGATCGGCTCGACAGGAGTTGATAAGATGGCGGCCCCGAGAGAGATTCTGTGTCCACTCCAATTCTGAATAATGTGATGTCCCAGCTAAACACTGCGCCATGTGGGAGACCCAGGTGATGCTTCCAATCAGGGGTAAAGGAAACACTGGTGTCAAGTTCGTAAGTTCTATTTCTGGGACAAACACACAAAAGGAGTTAAGACAGGGGAAACAGCGTCCTGTCTTGGAATCTCTCTGGGTATCTCTGTCTGCGCATGCGCGTACAGCGCGCATGTGCCTAAAACATGAACTACACTCAGTGACAAAAGGGGGTATGATTATAACATATAATACAGAGACCTGAATCAATAATGGTAAATAGTACAGTTACATATTACAGCATATTCGTCTCATATCTACACCCACCTTCTGCGCTGTCAAGTTCTCTGGCACTTGCAGCATCAGCTGTTGCAGTTTATCACTTTGGGTGTGTTGTCTGATGTTCAGTGGCAGCAAGCTCCTCTAGATTGGTCAATTCCATTTCTCCCAGTCTCGGTGGTAGTGCAAGGATTGACCTTGCTGTTGGGATTAAGTGAAGGTGTTTCACTAGTTTTGGAATAAAATTGACTCTGATGGCTTCTTCCAGAGGGTAGAAGAGGGGTCCGACATCATGGATAATGCGCATCAGGTAATTCCAGTGATGTTTGACTCCATGGGCGTATGCCGCAAAAGCAGCATGTGGCTCTGTTTTAGCAATATCAGACAGAGCTTGGATTTTCTTCACCCACTCATTTACCTTTCCCGTTACGTACTCGGTCTTGAAGTCATTCGTGCCGATTACCGCACCTAAGTGTCTTTGGCCCTCCTTTGTTATTTTGAACCCATTTCCTCCGAACACCTTCATTGCCAGTTCATAGTGTTCTGGCTTCACAATGAGGAAGGATTTGCTGGCATTTGGGTGATACCCTATTTGTGGACCTCGTGTTGTTGTCAAGTCCCATCACTTTTTGATGTCCTCCACTTTCCTCTGCACTTGCAGGGGGATGTTTTTCCCTCAGTTGTTGTAATGTCACTCTGTTTATTGGCAGAACACCACCGGAAGATTTCTCTGAGAGATCATACCGCCAAGGACACTTTTTCCCACTCGCTTCTTGTTTCCAAACGGGACCATTACCACCCTTAACCTGCCCGAGTTACAAGCCACGGCCTACGAGGACTTAACAACACCAGCGCCTCCTGTTGTACAGGCACCAATTCTCCGTCAGTCGGTGGGCCGAACCTTTAAACTGGAGGCCGAGGTACCACCAAGAGGAACTTATGTTATCATATACCACAAGGAAGATTAACATCTCTAATTTTCAAAAATGTATGATAACAGTGTCATGAGCACAGCTTAAGTGGAGAAAATTCATATTCAAGAAGGGTACCCAAACGACTTGCATGGGCAGTTCGAAGTCACAAGTCATATAGCTATACCCTGCATTTTACCATATATATGCCTTGTATTTGTGATTTTAGAGATATAGTTTTGCATTTCCCATCTTGTAGATAATAAATATGCAGTATTCGTGTGCCTAACCATAGTAATTTGCAATAATTATCCGTCATAATGTACCCATGCTGTAAGCCATATTGGTTTCACATACGTAATGTGGAAATAAATAACTGATCCAGAAGGTCATCCACGCAAAACGAATAAATCTGCACTGAGTAGAGAAGTAAAATTTTTTTTCCATATGCAGAAATGTTACCGCAACCTCGGGCTTGCATCATCGATAGTATGGCACTTGTTCATACTGTCGCCGGTGACAAGAAAACATGAAAAGACATTGCAGACTCTATGCTGGCTATGATTCTCAGGGAAGGTGAAGGATGTAGGAGAATTGATGTGGTATTTGATGTATACAAGCCAGTGTCTATCAAGTATGTAGAGCGAGAAAATATGGCTGGAGATACGGAAGTTCTGACTTACAAACATACCTCTCAAGGCAACAAGATCATGCAATGGGCAAACTTTCTTCAGGGCACAACAAACAAAAAGAACCTTTTAACATTTCTCATATCTCAGTGGAAAGAAGCTAGGTGCAGGAGGAAAGCTGCAGAAAGCAATACAATCATGTATGTTACATGTGCGGAAGATCGTGTAAAAATATCTAGTGGATGAATTGAAATGTACACATGAAAAAGCCGATACGAGAATCATCGTACATGCTTCATACACAGCTAATTTTGCATATGAGGCAATAATTATTACTTCCAAAGACACTGATGTTCGAATGTTGTGCTTAGCGTTTGCCTTTGGAATATCTACACCATTGTATCAAGTGTGCGCAACAAAGACCAGAACACGGTACATTAGTATCAACCAAATGGCACAGGCTCTCGGATCCTCTGTATGCAAGGCTATCCATGGAATGCATTCATCCACTGGATGTGATACTGTCGGTTCTTTTGCTGGCAAAAGCAAGCTTTCAGCCCTTTTGTTCGAAAAATTTGGCAGTGATTGGCAGGTGCCGGGAGAAATGTTCAGGCAACTACAAGGGTTTGTTTGTGCTTTGTATGGAGCAAAAAATGGCACTGATGATGTCAATTTGTACATATATCAGCTTCTTCTGTGCAAAGAAAGGACAGATTAAATCATTCCAGTTTCCACAATGTGCAGACTGTTTGTTCAAGCATTGTCTTCGCTCTTGCTATCAAATGGCTTAAATAGTTGAGTGCAAGATGTATGTGGCAGTGTATAGATTAGTCGACTGCATGTAGTTTATAGTGCTTGTGTTTTACTAGATACTCAGTTGTATCACTTATTAAATCATACATTAAGCATGCAAACTTTCCTCTTTGCATTTCTAAGCATTTTTTGATATCCATAACCTATGTGTATGCAGTTAAGAATAGTGGTACATGTATGTTGTTATATCAAAGCAGTGACTGGCAGTTACCAGTCATTTTTGTCAAAATGTTACTTATGCTTGATTTATCATCTAGCAAGGCTAGAATTTAATATCAAACAGTCCTTATTATTTTTGACAATACTATTTTACGTTCAGCAAGTTTTGGGGATGACAGTGTCTGCGAATGCCCATACATTAGGATGCAAATGTTTACATATATTTGTAGTTAGGTAATAAGTACCATTCTGGGGCGCAAATTCATTGTGTTGATTTTCTTGTTTTTGCTGTGCTCATGTAAAGTGCATATAATTCCTCCTTTGAATTTTGGTTATAATTTACGTTCATACATGCTACTGTAGTGGACTTCTCCCCTACAACTGCGTATCAGCATTCCGATGCGCCGCCATATCCTAGCAACCAAGCGAGCGGCGACACCAGATGTCACGGTAACCTAGCAACGGAACTAGAGACCGGTTACTTCTTGGGTTTTCCCAACATGACTCATAGATGACTCACGGCTGCTGGGTATATAAGCTCTGTCTCTCCATTGAGGTTCATTCCAGCCTCTCCTCTATAACAAGCAACACCTCCTCCTCTGCCGCTGCCTGGCGGCCCTCGCCTCTCCTCCGCCTGCCTGGCGGTCCTCGCTCCCGCCAGCGAGCATGTCCTTCTCTGAGCTTCCTCACCAACCAGCTCTCATTCTGGCCCATCTTCCTGAACACGCAACACCTCCTCCCAGCAAGCTCCTCGCCGTCCAGCCTTCATTCAACCAGGAGGCCAGCAACAGGCAACTTCTTCTCTAACGAAGCTCCTGCACATCTACCTCCTTCAACACGCTACTCACGGAACGTCTCTACTGAGCAGCTCCTCACCACACGGCACCACCAGCACCAGACTGTAAATCATATAACTTGTATTATACAAGAAAACCACCTTAGAGTTTCCATCCATCCTGAGTGCTAGACAACATTATATCTCGATACCCCACAAATGGTGACCCCGGAGATTAGCACTCACACAGGATGGAGGAGACAACATTATACCACGAATTCCTACAAGTGGTGACTCCCGGAGATAAGCACTCACACAGGATGGAGGAGAAACTGATCACACTCCCAGTCTTCAAGCAGCATAGAAGAATGGCGTATCCACACAGAAGCAGCTCTAAGACACCGGCTCCTCTTCCTGCCCCAAGCACCACATCCTGACGACCCCAGCACACCCGTCCTGCCTCAGACGCCGACCCCGGCCCAGCAGTAACCCCTGATGCGGTCTCTGTTCCTGAATCCGGACCCACACACACCCCTCTTTTCTCCCTCAGGTACTTCCTGCTAATGTCCTCCACCCTGCTGCTGTCGTGGACCCAGCTGCTGTCACGAGCCCTTATCCGCTTTTCCTGACCCAGGCCCACACACACCCCAGCAGGCGCATCTGACGACCCTGTACCTGTCGTGAGGGAAGCACAACATTCATCGCCTCCACACACCCTTTTTCTCCCTTCTCCCACAGATAGTGTGTATTTAGACAGTTGTATTTCAGCGACCAGGCTCATTCACGCCATCGCCTTTGTCTCACATGAGGCATGCACCGCCCGGTCTGCCTCACATGTGCTAAGCAACTCTACAGACAACAAGTCTCCTACACCGCCTGGAGGGAAGGGGAGTATTGTAGTGGACTTCTTCCCTACAACTGCGTATCCGCATACCGATGCGCCGCCGTATCCTAGCAACCAAGCGAGCGGCGACATCAGATGTCACGGTAACCTAGCAACGGAACTAGAGACCGGTTACTTCTCGGGTTTTCCCAACATGACTCATAGATGACTCACGGCTGCTGGGTATATAAGCTCTGTCTCTCCATTGAGATTCATTCCAGCCTCTCTTCTACAACAAGCAACACCTCCTCCTCCGCCGCTGCCTGGTGGCCCTCGCCTCTTCTCCGCCTGCCTGGCGGTCCTCGCTCCCGCCAGCGAGCATGTCCTTCTCTGAGCTTCCTCACCAACCAGCTCTCATTCTGGCCCATCTTCCTGAACACGCAACACCTCCTTCCAGCAAGCTCCTCGCCGTCCAGCCTTCATTCAACCAGGAGGCCAGCAACAGGCAACATCTTCTCTAACGAAGCTCCTGCACGTCTATCTCCTTCAACACGCTACTCACCGAACATCTCTACTGAGCAGCTCCTCACCACACGGCACCACCAGCACCAGACTGTAAATCATATAACTTGTATTATATAAGAAAACCACCTAAGAGTTTCCATCCATCCTGAGTGCTAGACAACATTATATCTCGATACCCCACACTACTTATCGTTATGTAAGTTACTCGACATGAGTGCATTATGACCAGTTTTAATTTGAAAATCACCTGGATCACACTCCCAAGACTATGGTTATGCATTTTACTAATGCATGTAGATTGACAGACTGGAGATATGCAACACCATAAAGAAGAATGAAACCAAATTATGTAGTGTACAGTTGTGAGTGTCACTTAACAATGTCGAGTTGGCAGTATACGGTAACCTTGTTTAACATAAAATTTAACTACTGAAGCTGTACCATATGCACTACTACCATACATATTTGGAATCTAAAGGTTTTAAGCTTTCCAATGATATATGATAACTTTAGTGACTCTTGGTGGTATCTTTAACCCCTGTTGGCCCACCGACTACAATAACTATCACCAATATCCACTATGATCACTTCACGCACCACATCCTTCCTCTACTATTACTACTACTAATAATAATCACAATATTATTATTATTATTATTATTATTATTATTATTATTATTATTATTATTATTGTTAATGTTGTTGTCCTAAGGCAACAACTTTATTTTGATGTGTGTTGATTTACCAGGATTGTTTGCGCGAGGTATCATGCAGTCTGGCACACTGCTTAGCCCCTGGGCAACAGGGGGATATTTTCGGGAGGTAGCTGAGTACACCGGAACACTCTTCAACTGCCCATCACACCAGGGAGTACCTAGTGATCAACATAGCAATTTTCTCCTCAAATGTCTCCAAAGTATTGATGTTCAGAATTTGACCCTTTCATTAATGGATCATATTGTAAGTTTTTTTTTTTAATGCAAAGTCTTTAACATAATAAAATGAGACTAATACAGTTGTCCTATTCGTTTTCAAAATATAAGTTATTTTAACGAGCTTTTTTATTTCAAGGAACTTAACATAAAATACCAATTAAAGATTATTAAATCTGAGACTGATTGCTACAATTTTTAATTAATTATGACAAGAAAATTTTAAAATAAACATATATCTTTTCAGAAGATTAATTGTTAACACAGCTGTATGTTAGTAGCCAAAGTTTCCCCCGTATTTTTAGCCAAATTTTGTCCCCCCCCCCCCCTGCATTAGTACCCAAGGTTTGTCTTCATGTGTTAGTAGCCAAAGTTTGTCCCCATGTGTTAGTAGCCAAAGTTTGTCCCCATGTGTTAATAGCCAAAGTTTGTCCCCATGTGTTAGTAGCCAAAGTTTGTCCCCATGTGTTGGTAGCCAAAGCTTCTGCCCATGTGTTAGTTGCCAAAGTTTATCCCCTAACATTAGTAGCAAAAATGTACTCAAATTTTATCCTCGGTGTTTGCAGCCAACTTTTGTCTCCTGCATTAGTCTGCCCCCGACTCTAGTAGCCAGAGTTTGTACCTCTTCAATTATTAGCCGAACTTTGCCTCCCATGGCGTTGTTAGCTAAAGTTCGACCCCAGTGTCAGTAGCCAAAGTTTCGCCCCTGTGTTAGTAGCTAAATTTTGCCCCTTGCATTACTTGAAGTTTGCCCTCGGCGTTGTTAGCCAAAGCTTGCCCCTGTATTAGCAGTTAATTTTGATGACCGTTGGATCAGTCTTACCACTGGATCAGTCTTATCTGTGCAACCCCCCCCCCCCCCCCACACACACACATACGCAGTTTAGAGATTGGGAGACAGTCATCAAGAATGCATCTCTCTATCGCTCTCTGGATATGAGCTCACAGCTACAGCTGTGTCCAAAGTATATTGTGTATCATAGTATTACCACTAATAAACTAAAAACACAACAGTGTTTCTGATAAAAAAATTATCACATAAAAACCGTTAACATGCACATAAGTGACTATCTAAAAAAATGGTTAGTTATAGCACTCCCTCCATTAGTAGCCAAAATTTGCCCCCTCTTTTAGCAGCCAAAGTGTACTACTCCCTGTTATTAGCCAAAATTTGCCCCTACATTAGTAGCCAAAGTTCCCCCTACATTAGAAGCCAACGTTTGCCCTTGAATTAATAGCTAAAATTTGCCTTCCCCCATTATATATTTTCTGGATCCATCTTTGATAATCCTAGGTTTAATTTTTGTTTTACTTGCAGCATTTCAACTTCAACCCCGTGCTGTTGGGCCCGCGGGTGGATGGTGACTTCCTTCCCTCTGAGCCTGAAGTGCTCATGAAAAAGGGAAAGCACAAGTTCACTGACGTCATATCAGGAGTTAACGCTGATGAAGGAGGACTGTTTGCATTCCGTAATTACTGTTTAGAAAAAAATACTATTTATTACACCTTCAATTCTAAATTGTTTCAATTATTTTTAAAACTGCAGCAGAGATAATTAATAAGTAACAAAATTATACACATGTGACGAGACTAACAAGACGTATACCTTTCTCCTCACATTAAAAAATTGTCGAGCTAGAAGTTGGGAATTCCATTCACTCAATATTTGTGTGTAGGTCCGCAGGTTACACAGTCAATAAACTGTGAGAATGAAATGTACTGTTAGTAAAATCTGCCCAGAAATGTTGAAGTCCATAAACATATTACACATTATTACTAAAAAAAATGTAGAAAACATGAACAAATTATATTGTTAAGAACCCATCGATTATACTTAGCCAAATCACTCCTCTGCACCCAACACAATCCACTCCCAATATTTCGTATAACATCTAAACTCTAAAACTTTTAAGAAATACAAAATAATTCACTTCTCACATATTGTTGATAAACAGACACTGGATAAAGCACATCGAATGCCAAGCCTTGGTAAAAAAGGAAGAAGTGCAGGTGGCACTCCACGCGACAGCCTTCACTTTACCAGCTGTAAAATCAGGTACCAATTCACAGGTTGGTGGACTGGGAGTGCCCCACTACTAATGGGAGAAATATTGTTGAAAATAGCCGTGTCATATATATATATATATATATAATATATATATATATATATATATATATATATATATATATATATATATATATATATATATATATATATATATATATATACAGTTGTACCCCGCTTAACGCGGTTTCACTTAACGCGATTTGTCATATACGCCGTGCCTCGCCAGAACCGAACTTTCACTTAACGCGGTTCATCTACTCATATACGCTGTGAAGTATAAAATATATATTTTTTTTTATTTAGCTCAAAAAATTCATACAAATTACCCGGCCAGAATATAATTTACATTGCTGGAATTCTTACAATTTGATAATCATTTTGAATATAAACATCATAGATTTTGCATTAGACATACAAATTTTAGATATAATGTTTACTCTGAGTAAATATGTTATCTTTTGTGCAAAATATATGACATTTATATTAAAAATATTCCTGGTCTTACAAGGAATCCAGCAATGTCAATTATATTATCCTAACTTTAATCTGAGTTATTATTTATTACTAAAAATGTAAATTACTATTTTCTCCCAAAGTTTCTCTGGTAGGGAGAGTTGGTGGGGGGTGGGGGGGAGGGTTGGGACGGACCCACCATCTGGCGCTGTTGGAAGAGGGGGGGGGGGAGGCAAGGTGGGGTACTTTGATTGACAGATAGTGTCGTGAAGAATATTTTTTTTTTATTACTGAAGATATTTGTTTTAGCTCATAAAATTCATACAAATTACCCGGCCAGAATATAATTTACATTGCTGAAATTTTTACAATTTGATGATCATTTTGAATATAAACAACATAGATTTTGCATTAGACATACAAATTTTAGATATAATGTTTACTCTGAGTAAATATGTTATCTTTTGTGCAAAATATATGACATTTATATTCAAAATATTCCTGGTCTTACAAGGAATCCAGCAATGTCAATTATATTATCCTAACTTTAGTTTGTGGTATTATTTATTAAAATCTAGTGGTTTTCCCCCAAAAATTTCTCAGAGAGGGAAGAGCCAGCAGTGTAGTGTGAGAAGAGGAGGAGGGAGTCGAGTCCATTATTTGAATGGACATTAAATTGGCGACTTTATTTCTCTATTTCTCTTAAGTATTAATTGTGTGCATGTACCATCATAAAATTAAGATGATATTTTTACTAGAACATAGTTGTGTGTCGTCAAAAAGTGGAGTTTGGGGGTCGGGCCAGTCTCTATTGGAATTAATCCCATATGTTCTGTTGTTCACCTAACGCGGTTTTCACTTAACGCGGTTTTCACTTAACGCGGTACCCTGTGGGTTCAATTGACCGCTCTAAGCGGGGTACAACTGTATGTATATATATATATATATATATATATACTTCGTCCTTGGGAGTCGTTGATGATTATATATATATATATATATATATATATATATATATATATATATATATATATATATATATATATATATATATTGGTGTTAGTAATATTTATGGTCTCAATAATTGACCTGGGACAGTTATATTCCCGAAAACTCATCTGCAAGAATCATTTGCGCATACAGTTAGGATGAGTTTACCAGGCTTACACCATTGGTATTCAAAACAAATGTCGGGTGGCTACACTCTAAAACTGCTGCATGGCTCAGTGCTCGAGAGCTCACTCTCCCATGACTGGTTTCCTCAGCAGCAGTAACGACACATACTGTACAGTGCCTGATAGACGAGGAAGGTGCGGTAAAAAGTCAGCTCTCTTCTCTCGTACATCACGTTATGTACGCAATGGTACCACAACAAGAACTTACGTACAGTCACCCAAAACAGTCCTGTCGCGAACCATGAACCCCGAGATTCAGACTCTTGAATCCGAAGCATTTATGGACAGAATAATGTATTTGTGTCTACTGCTTCGGGTTCACGAGTCTGAATCTCGGGGTTCGTGGTTCGCGACAGGACTTTTTTGGGTGACTGTACATATTCATTGGACTCGGTTACAGTATACAGTAGGCTATGAGAATCAGTGTCAGGATTCACACAATTTCTTAGGAAAACTTCCAATCTAATCAGTGTTTCAGTTTCTAATGAATCATGTAAATTACAAACAGTGCAGAGGACGGCTGTTGCATTTCAGAGCATTGAGAGTTGACATGTTTCTTTCAAATGATTAATGACTTTCTTAAATACAAAACTGATAAAAATTTTAATACAGTTATCATGCTCTCTGATGACTGTGAATCAAAATGATTCTCGCTCCCATTGCAAACTCTATCATTCGACTTGCTTACAATTTATTACAAATAAATACAGTTGACGCTTTCAACATTACTCACAATTGATCTTGAATGTTTCAGATCAAAGTAGGGATACATATCTTTCGATAACACATACACATCCATTCCTAATTTTAAATACACATACATAAACATAGGATTTTCTTGAGGTACTGGAGTGGACTGTAGGGAAAATGGACATCTCATTGGGGGGACTCAAAAAATAAGTTATAGCTACATGTTTTATTGGCTATTGAGCGTAATATGAATCATCTGATTTTATGTTCACTAACATGTATGACAGTGGTCAGTACACACTGTGCCTATAGACTTTTGGTATAACTATTGAGCATTCATTAAATATATTTGTGTTTTTTTTTAATGATGTTTACTAAGCACTTCGCATCAATGATGAGCATTGACGGAACATCAATTGCATCTTGAATACACATTAAATCACAACCTTTGACCTTAGGCGTAAATAAAGACCGTACATATTAAGATATATGTTCCCTTTGGAGCTCAAGAAAAATATTGAAAATGGCCTGTTGGGTAAGTAAGTGTGGAAGTTCTACATTCACTTACATTTTAGATTCCCAAGTAAGCGCTTCTTTAAAAAATAAATTCAATATGGTCGCCTACATTTACTATTTTCTGCTCCCTGATGAGCGCATTTTGTACAGTAATACTGCATAATTTGACTGTTCTAAAATATAGCCTAAACGCCAAACAGATTGTTGGCAACAAATTTTATTCCATTGATCCACATGTTAAGAAATAATAAAAAAAAAAAAAAAAAACGAGCAGTTTAAAGAAAGGTCCTAAATGTGTACATATGCTGCCGGACTATCCCGAGGATCACGCCACATAGAGAGGGTGCATTGACAATGCTGATTGTACCAGTTGGAAGTGAAAGAGGCTGTACATTGTTTATTTGGTCGACTGAGCAAGACAGCAAGGCAGTAATGAATATTATGAAATTGGACTTAAACCTCATTGTACAATTTAGAAAGGCTATCTATGATGCAAACGCATAACTATTAAATAAACCAAGTAATATGATGGACCTGTATTTGCAGCACTCTATGCCTCTGAAGCACTGCAGTCAGACTTCTTGAGTGACTTCCCCAAGTTTGGTCCAGCATCACTCGACATCCCTCAAGACGATACTGATCAACCCGTAAAACTCGCCAACAAGATCTTTACTTACTATGCTGGAGGCGTTAATATCGACAGAGAAAATGTTGACAACGTCTGTAAGGTTAGGCTCACTAATGATTGTCATTGACTGCTATGGTGTAACTTACTTTAATTTGTTTAGGAATTGTGGAACAAATATGGTCAACAATTATTCACTTAATGTCATACAGCTAACTCTTAAATGAAAAAGTGATATACAGAATGAATAAACTTATCATGTAACAAAAGGGGTCCATAATAAAGATATATTATTATTTTTAAAGTTGTTATCTGTCTTGGTTTAAGAGAGGAAGCCGATTCAGTACTTGGATATTTTGATTCTTCATTCATTAAATGTTTGATATTATTTTGTTCTATTATATTTTGTATATAATCTACAATTATTACTTTCACTGTAAATTCAAATGTAATCCTTTTCTATATAAATCAATGTACAGTGTTTGCACATCACCACTAGTTTTATGACCAATAATCCCCTTCAAGGTACAGTCAACTGCAGAAATTTGTTCCGAACCAACCAGGTGATCTGGTAACACTGTATAGGAATTAGTTGACACATAATATGCTTTAAATGGCTAGTTATTTAAGACTTATGATCGAGATTGTCTAAGAGCACTTATATTTTATGTACCCAAATATTTATCATTAATGTATAAAATGTGGGAAACTAATGTTATGGAAAAATATATGACTGCTCCAGGATGATTCACAACTGGGGATCTAAACACATGTGATTATTCTGACTGCTGATGCCAACGAGTATTTTTCATGTTTAATGACACATTCATTATCAAGCATTTTCAGCAGCTTATCAACTTGAATTATGTTAAAGATTAATACAGTATACTAATGAGGACACATATAGCACAACAAGAAAAAAATTGGCAACTCAGCACATCTTAGTCATGGGTTCAATCACAGCCCTCTCTTTATCCCAACAGTTCAGGAGTGAAGGCTTAGAATTATATGCATTACGAAAGATTTAAATATAATTTGTTAACGCTCATAGGAGCGTTATTAGTTTGTTGCTGGAGAAATAAACCCTCAACGTTGACGCGTACCATATAATTCGGTCAAAACCTGTTAAAGAACATTTCTCATATAACATATGCTGTTATCTCAGGACACATATTATGAAATACAATCAATATACAGTACATAGCCTGTTAACATCTTGAATATAACTCGCATGTTATAACTATTGATACAGGAGACAATTGGTATAATATGATCAAATTGCAGTACACAAATATACTTATTAAAGTTATTTAGAGTTTCTTAGCAGATTCTAATACTTCACGATCACTCACGTTTTAGGGTCTAGTGGTCTGAACCAACGTGTTGTCTGGCCTGTAGAAATCAGTAGACTACCCTCGAGGGCAATCTCAGCAGATTGGTCAGCAAATTCGTTGTCAACACTATATCTCATATCTCATCCCCTCTCTCTCTCTCTCTCGCCTAGTTTATCTTATTATGGTTATCCCTCTCTTTCTCTCTCTTCTAGCTTATCTTACTGTGGTGGTAACATAATTTAATAACAAAAGTTTACCATAATAAGTGTGGAGGTTACATATGATAAATTAAATCTAGAGAAAAAAGAATAAACATAATCCTTAATAAATAACCACTGTTGGCACCGTGTATAAACAATAAACCACCTTACAACACAATAATTGATTGTCACTGAAGGTTCCAAGTGTTCCCTGAAGAAGGCAGTGATGGGTAGGGAAACACCAGGTAACACTGAAGTCCATTTATTAACGGATAGGAGAGATACAAGTAGTGAGCGGCGTGCGCATGAAGTGCCATGCACGACCCACGGAATCAGACTGAGGCTGCGTTGCCATATGGCAGCCTTGGGGCAATGTTGCCACATAACATGTGCATTGTTGCCACGTAATTACATACATAGATGCTACTCGGCACAGTAGCTTATATACAACGTTGCTACTCGGCACAGTAGCTTAGATACATAACCTACAGTCACCATGACTAATAATAAAGCAGCACTGAATAAAATACTCAACTAAACCTTATTTGAAAAGGTTTCCACCACTTACAAACTGAGACGTCCTCCTACTCCCAAGGCCAGCCAATGACTGATAAAGCTCCACATTTCATGGGACTACAAACCTACCACTAATATTAAACAACTCCCACGTTAAGCTGTAAAAATACCTACATACATAGAGAATTTTTTTTAGGTATCATGTACCAGCCCTGCTCACACATCATTATACAAAAATATTCTATTTACATAAGTTTAAGGTAACATGCCTGAAAATATTTAAATATGCACAACGCAATGCACCACTGTACATAAGTCATGAATAACACCCCCCCCTTAAAATAAAACCCGTAGGGTTTTACATTGGCAACACAGTTATTAGAGCTGCTTAATATGGCATAGACAGGGTATCAGCAATAATGTTATCCTCACCCTTGATATGTCTAATATCAATATTATACAGTTGAAATGCCAAACACCAGCAAGTTAAATGTTGGTTTTTGTTTTTCATGCGAGTAATAAATTGCAAGGGGTTGTGGATGCTACATACAATGATTTTCTGGTTGCTGTTTCCAAGGTATACATCAAATCTATCTAGCGCCATTAACAATGAAGCTGCTTCTTTCTCAATGGTAGAGTAATTTTTTTGATGAGGCTTAAATTTAGTAGACTTGTTCCAGGTGCAAAACATCAATATTACCTGCTTGCAATAAAACTGCTCCAACTGCTACATCACTCGCATCTACTTGTAAAACAAATGGGTTGTCAAAGTTTGGTCCCCTTAATACTGGCTTAGACATCAAAATTGCCTTAATTTTCTCAAATGCCTCTTGACAACTTTCTGTCCACGCAAAATTCCTTTTAAGACTAACTAAATCTGTTAATGATTTAGCAACATCAGAAAAGTTAGGGCAGAATCTCCTGTAATACCCTGCCATACCCAAAAAGCGTTGGACTGCCTTACGGTTTGTGAGTATGGGCAAGGTATCAATGGCCTTAACTTTAGCCTGGACTGGGACCACTGTCCCATAGCCAATCTCATGTCCCCAAAATAATAGTTTGGCATGGCCAAACTCACTCCTAACGAAGTTAACAGTGAGCCGAGCACTATTAAGAGGACTGAACAGACAATGAAATGACTCAATATGCTCACTCCATATGGAAGAGAACACAACTACGTCGTCAACATATGCTCCAACACCATCCAAACCATTAATGACAACTGACATCAAACGTTGGAAAGTTGGAGGGCGTTACGCATACCAAATGGCAGAACGGCATGCTGATACAAGCCATAAGGGGTTATTATTAAGGTGGTAACAAATGCCGAATATATGCGTCTCGCCCGCTCTGACTAGGGTACCTGAACACAAGGTTCAGCCAAATTGTTATCACTCAAGAACTGCACCTCGTCATTCAGAATTTCGATTTTCTGGGGAGACATGCGGTAGGGTATTTGTTTCACTGGGTCTGCGTCGTCCACCAACACAACACCATAGATCACCACTGGGCTAGGTTGCGGCACATCACTAAATATGGGCTGGAATTCCTGTAGGAGACACATTGCATCGCTCCTCTGGTCCTGTAGTAGATGGCACAATTTAGAAGAAGGATCACTTAACACAACAGAATTGTTCAGTTTGATATCGGCTTTCAACTCCCCAAAGTCATGCTTATGTAACCCATCCTCCTCCACTCCATCTCGTGTCACAGTATTGCACACCACCTTATTCGGTCTAACACAATAGGGTGGCTATGACATAGTTAACATCTCCTACCTTACTCAAAACTTCAAAGGAACCCTGATTCTTAGCTCGTAGGGGAAACTTCCTAATGGGCAAGAACAAAAGCACATTATCCCCAACATTGAATTTTCTATCTTCTGCAGTTTCACCTTGGGCTTCCTTCATTTTACACCTTGCAAATTCCTGTACATAGTTCAACCTTTCCTTCGTCTTAACAGCATACTCATTTACAGTGCTTGATTCATCTTCTTCTATCCAGTTCTCGTGCAATAGTTTCAAGGGACCATGGACATCTCGGCCAAATATCAGTTCACTGGTGAGAATCCCAAACTAGACTGTGTAGTACATCTGATAGCATACACTAGATATAATATAAACCAAGGTATAATATAATATAAACCAAGGTATAATATAATATAAACCAAGTACCCACACAGGTATAGGTTTTAAAGGTGCAGGTGACAATACTTGATTGGGCTTACTAGCACCACTGTACATACGCCATGCATAACAATACGAAGTTGCAGGAAATGTAATTTTTAGGCATATCTATCAACTCCTCTTACACTGTTATTAGTTCACCTGCCTCACACCATACAGGTTGGCTAGTAACGAATTTCTGCTGTTGACTGTTCTGTACAGTACATATATAATTGTATTATATAGTAATTATACTTTTCATTCCTTTTTTTTCTTCTCCAATCCAGATGTTTGGAGATCGTCACTTCAACATGGCTCACGACATGACTGCTCTCTCCTATTCTAAAAATGTAGAACCACATAGCAAGACTTTCTTATATGAACTCAACCACAGAGGCCAGCGGTCATTTGGAGACTTTTACAACATAAACGTTGGGCAGGATTGTAAGTTACAAAAGAGGTTCTAAGTTACACATAGTACATAAACATGATGCTAATTCCCGGTAATCAGTCAATCAATCAGAGTAGAGTAGCGTCCTCATATCTAGGGGTTGACGACCACAGTTCCCCCCCCCCCCCCCCCCAAACGTTATCTGGCTGTGTAAAGGACTGGGACTTAGGGATAGAAATCCCTTACCAGACCAATCAGGATCTTAATAAAGGAAAGTCAAGGACCATGATTTTCTGAGGAATAACAAACAACCATTTGAGATTGACATCTCTTTACTATAAAAAATATAACAAAACTCTGACACCACTCAACAAACATCAAATAACAATTATGGGAGTCAAACAATTAAGGCAGTTAACAGTTAATTGAGTCAAACAATTAATGGAAGCAAACAATTAAAGGGAGCAAACAATTAATGGGAGTCAGCAATTAATAGAATCAAACAATTAATGAGAGTCAACAACTGATAGAATCAAACAATGAACAGATATTTCCTACGGCAGTGGCCCTGGGGGGAAGGTTCTGGATCACGGTGATCCACACTCAGGGAAGCGTCCATTCAACTCCACACTCGAGCGACAGCGGCGGATGTCTTGAAATGGCAGGAGAACACCGGGGCACAGATGAACTGACGGTCGTGGTATGAGGTAGTGGTAGATGACCAGAGAATTGACAGTCGATAGGTGAAGGTCTGGGAAAACAGCCCACGAGTCCAGGACCTATGATGAGATCACAGCCAGAATTTGACGAACAGCGGGGCAGCTAGATAGTGACTGTATGACGGCTGGGGTGAATCTGCCGGTGACACAGGTAGCTGCTGCCGTTCTCACCTCTGTACAACCCCCCCCCCCCCCCCCCCAAGTGTTGGTCTCACCAGCAAACGAGAGAGTTTGCAGCGGTAACGAGCAGGAAGATCGTTTCCGCCCTAACACAGCTCCCCCAACAAAAATCTACTGTAAGGTAGATTAAAACTTAAGATTAGTACACAAAGCATAATCATCTTACAACAAATGCTTAAATACGCGTATCAAAATAAAGAAGGGTCACATAAAAGAATAGGTGGAAACTTGATGTCCAAAACGTAAGGCGGTATCAAGGAACTGCACGTGGGGTCCACTTCAGTCCAGGTTTAAGTTTGGGCCTATTTCCAGTCGTTGAGGATTCTTCTATCTCGTCAGGTGTTATCAGCAACTGGCAACAGAGATCATCCGAGTCTGGCGCCCGAACTTCACAGGAACTTTTGCAGGGTAGTGCCTCGACTAACTCCAGCTTGGGAACGTCGTCAAGGACACAGGCAATGTGGGTCCTGCAATTATATTGCCTTAACAAATTAGTTTGGTGTAATTTAGGTGTCTTAGAGGAAGGGGGTGAGAACGGTCCAACAAAATCTATGGCTACCCGAGAAGATGGTTCTGCAATGGCGGGTAAGGGTTCAAGTGGAACAGGACTGACTCTACCCTTGGCGGACATACGTGGGCACTGATCACAACTCCTACAAAAAGCTCTAATATCCGCTCCCATACCTGGCCAGTAAAGCTGATCAGCAACCTTCCTATAAGTTTTCCTACGAGAACAGTGACTTACTAGAGAGCTCTTGTGAGCTACAGAGAGAATGTTACTACGACAAACAGCAGGGACAACAAGTAAAACCCGACCTACTTTGGCTGGTCGCTTGGATGACACACAAGACCTGTGTAATACCCCATTAATAGAAACAAACTTATAAACCGACCCATCTCTCACCTGATCCTCCTCCCCGGAAGTCAACTTCTCCCTTACCCGCTTCAGAGTGGCACACGAGTCTTGAAGCTTGGCGAACTCCTTGGGCGTCACAGTCAGTGGCAACAAATTCGTCAGAATCAGGGGATGCCGCCGTTTCACCTTCGCCGACCTTTTCTCCACAGCTTGGACCCTTGCTGGAGGTGTGGTGGCGTGTGAGGGTTGCGAGGAGACGTCGGCAGCTGGTGGCGTGGGGACTGGTGCTGGTGGCGTGGGGACTAGTGCTGGTGGCGAGGAGACTGGTGCTGGTGGCGAGGAGAGTTTTAAAGGTTCCGGGTCGTTAGGGTCACGAACACCGGGAACATTACCAATGAGGACACTAGCAAATTTAATGGGAGCTCTTACCACATTAGACCAACCAGTGAAATATGGGCAACGCAGGTAACACCTAACAACAGGGAACTGGTCAACACGACCTAATTAATCGGAGACACTAACCTTCAGGCAGCTGGAAATGTCAACGTCAGGCAGGGCTTCTTCAGAGACAATAATGCACGAGCAACCAGTGTCCCTCATGAAAGTAGATGCCCTAGACCCATTTACTGTTCCACTGACACAATAACGGGGGCAGCTCCTGTCTTCCAAACAGAATCCGACCTTGTTGCTGGGCTGATGAGTGTCAGCAGTCTTGAAGGCGAGGGGATTCCTGGGACAGTGAGAACGAATGTGCCCTTCTTCTCCGCAGCTGTGACACCGCAGGCTGGTGAACTACTCCTGTGTACTCCTGGGGATGGTTCCTCAGAGGACGGAGGCTTCGCAATCTTCACTACAGGAGGGGAAGACTTAGGGTAAGCGTTGCGAGCAGACACCCAGTTGTCGGCAAGACGAACAGCTTCTCCAAGCGTTGCTGGCTGGTGTTCTTTGATAAAAATTCTCAAGTCTGGAGGTAGAGAAGACAAAAACTGATCTAATATCATGAAGTTAGAGAGAGACTCAAAGGTTTCTTCAACCTCTGATGTCTCCAGCCATTGTTGAAACAAACGACCCAGGTGAATCGAAAACTGCTGGTATGTTTCTCCTGCTCTAATCTTCGTTCTGCGGAAATCAACACGATAACCATCAGAAGTCTTGTTAAATCCTTGCAAGAGAGCTTGCTTCAACAAGAAGTAATCTCTGGTGATGTCGGCAGACAGGGACGTGTAAATCTCTACCGGTTTACCACTCAGTAGGCTACCCAACCTTACAGCATAGCTATCTGGGTCTACACCAAGCAGCTCGGCTACCCGTTCAAACCTAACAAGGTAGGAGGCGATCGTCTTCTTCTTCACGGTACACAGGCAAGCTGTGTTTTACCACATTGTCTTGTATATGGCCAGAGGATTCTAGTCTACTTGAAGCATTAATCCTAGCTAGTTCTAGGTCCTTTTCTATCTGCAGCTTAGCTAATTCGAACTCTCTTTCTCTATCTCTCTGACGTTCCTCCAACTCTCTTTCTCTCTGATGTTCCTCCAACGCCCTCTTTTTCTGAAGTTCCTCCAACTCTCTTTCTCTCTGACGTTCCTCCAACTCTCTCTTTTTCTGAAGTTCCTCCCTCGCTTTTTGACGTGCCTCTCTCTCGGCATTCTGCTGGTTGACCACGTACTGACCAACCTCAGTACCTGTCAGACCCAGGGCCACCGCTTGACTTTCAACTCCTCAAATTTATACATAATGATCCGAAAAGCCAAGAGCAAAAAGAAAAATGCACAACTTACCCGCAAATAGCCAAAGGTAACTCGCCTAGTGGCTCAATCAGACCAATAAATGATTTGATCCGACTGGAGGGAACCATGTTCCGCACCCAGCCCAGCTGAATCACTCTCAGGGTAAAGAAACCGAACCAGGTGAAACAACAACAAAAATGCTATGACAGCATCCACAGTGCACCCCAACCAACACTAATTAACTTCCCCAAGTACAAGGGAGAGCAACAAAATTAGCACAACAAGAGGACGGGAAAAGCACTGAACAACACTTACTTCCGGGCCACAGACAACAAGTGGCGCGCTCACGGCTACTTACAACAACACCGGAACGAATGTTAGCCCTCAGAAACCAAAGGTCAGAGACAATCCTGGCAAGGTCGCCACTTGTAAAGGCCTGGGACTTAGGGATAGAAATCCCTTACCAGACCAATCAGGATCTTAATAAAGGAAAGTCAAGGACCATGATTTTCTGAGGAATAACAAACAACCATTTGAGATTGACATCTCTTTACTATATAAAATATAACACAAAACTCTGACACCACTCAACAAACATCAAATAACAATTACGGGAGTCAAACAATTAAAGCAGTCAACAGTTAATGGAGTCAAACAATTAATGGAAGCAAACAATTAAAGGGAGCAAACAATTAATGGGAGTCAGCAATTAATAGAATCAAACAATTAATGGGAGTCAACAACTGATAGAATCAAACAATGAACAGATATTTCCTATGGCAGTGGCCCTGGGGGAAGGTTCTGGATCATGGTGATCCACACTCAGGGTAGGGAGGCATCCATTCAACTCCACACTGGAGCGACAGCGGCGCCATGTCTTGAAATGGCAGGAGAACACCGGGGCACAGATGAACTGACGGTCATGGTATGCTGTAGTGGTAGATGACCAAAGAATTGACAGTCGATAGGTGAAGGTCTGGGAAAACAGCCCACGAGACCAGGACCTATGATGAGATCACAGCCAGAATTTGACGAACAGAGGGGTAGCTAGATAATGACTGTATGACGGCTGGGGTGAATCTGCTGGTGACACAGGTAGCCGCTGCCGTTCTCACCTCTGTACAACCCCCCCCCCCCCCCCCAAGTGTTGGTCGCACCAGCAAACGAGAGAGTTAGCAGCGGTAACGAGCAGGAAGATCGTTTCCGGCCTTACAGGCTGTTTTTACCAACCCCCGTATATTTTGCATTTGTCTGAGGAGCAAGTTTTTAATTTCGTTCATCCATCAGAGTCTGTGCCTTCCCCTGGCCCTCCATCCCTCATCTTTGTCCATTAATATTTCTGTTATTATTCTGTCATCCCAAATTATATATATATTATACATTTCAATTATTTCTCCAGAAGTTATTTGATAATCTTATTACTTTTTCATTTGTTAAACAGTCAGTGGGGCTTATTCTTATCATTTGCATATAACACTACATTTCAAAGGCCTCCAGCCTCTTTCTGGTGTTTGCTGAATGTGGCCAAGCTTCTAATCCATACGTATGTCCTTGTCATATAAAGCATTTCAGCAGCCTTGTTTCTAAAATTAAAGTTGATGTCCCTTTTCATTGGGTCTTATAGATTATTAAATGCTGTGTTTGCTCGCCCTATTCTTCGTTTGATTTATTAAGCACATCTACCACCACAGCTCATGTTACTTTCCAAATACACCAAATTTTCCACCTGTTTAATTTCCTTGGTGAATACCATAATACAGGTACCATAATTATCAAAAACCTTTTGTAAAATTAACAAATCAGATATACATATTTCTTAAGACCTCTAAAGCCTTTCATTCAAAATTCTCAACCAAATATAGCTTCTCTAGTGCCTTTTCCTTTTCTAAATCTATTTTGCTCTTCAGAAACTCACATTCTATTCTAAACTTTATTCTACATAAAATTATGTTTACCCGAACTTTACAGGTATTACTAATTAAGCTTATTGCTCTAAACTAGGTGCACTCCGAGGCTCCTGGCTTTTTAGGTAATACTATAAATACCCTGTACTTATTTACCTTTTAATCACTGTGAAGGTCTCCTTTGAAATATATAGAATTACACATTTTAGTCCAACAATTTTATTCCATTCTTGCCCATTTGTTTTACAAATTCTGTTGGAAGCTGATCAGCCCCACAACTTTTATCATTTTTCGTTTTCCCTCATTCCTCTACTCTATCCTTTTATTGTATAGTTCTTCTACGTACTCTGCCCATGCCTCTTTTACTTCTTCTGCCTCAAACAGGATCTTATTGTCTTTGCTTTTAATAGTGCCACCCCATTTATTTAATTTCTTCTGGTTCATTTGCTTAATCTGTCTACATTTCCTTTCTAAATAAAATTTCTTTACCTGTCTGCATTCTATTTTAAATTCTTAGTTAATTTGTATGGAAACCTCACTTCCTTTTCTCATATTTTTTCATCTATCTATATCCTTTCAAATTTCATTTGTCATCCACTCACCTTTTGCCTCGTTCTTCCTATGTCCTATACGTTTTTCTTAGTTTCTAACATTACTTCTTTGTAATTATTAAAATGTTGTCCTGGTCTTTGTTCATCAAAATCACCCTCTAGCAATACTGAAAATCTATTTTCGGTTTAAATTTCATATTCAATCCCTGCCTCTGTTTTGAGATTACCTATAGCCCACATTCTGTTTTGAGATTACCTATAGCCCATTTGAGTTTGTCCATTTTCTTTTTTAAGTTTTGGCCTCATTAACTCATTACTGGGACTTGATCTGACCCACAATCTACCTCTAGATAGGTCTGGTCTCGGGTTATTGTATTTTTATTTTTTCCTGGATTAAATATAATCTATTTGATTCATTTGATACCTGACTGTGTTGTTTGCATTGCCCTGGGGTAAAACTCTTGTATTGAGATTCCTAGGATGCTTGTCAAACAATTATTTACAATTACCTGTATCATCTTGTTTTCTGTACAAAAGAAATTTCAAATTTTTATTTTTTTTATTATATATTTTTTTATTTATATTTTTTTTACGGGGATTAGTCCACCCGGGCACAGGTCACTGACCCACATCGGGGCCTGGGGGAGAATATAATAATTACTGTATTCATAGTAAATCAAATTTATCATAAAAAGTAAAATAAAATAATAATGATAACACTAATAATAATACTAATACTGTAATAATAATAATAATAATAATAATAATAATAATAATAATAATAATAATAATAATAATAATAATAATAACAAAGAACTATAAAGAAATGCAAAAATGAAAAAAAATTTAGAGAAACGCTATATGTATGCTGTGTTGTCAAGTTAGAGAAACAATTGAGACCTGCAATTGTGTGTAAATAAGGCACAAAAACAGATCAGCAACTTGGGACTTTGTCATAATTTTTGTGATGCCATTTGGCAGCAGGGTCTACCATTAGACAAGACATTATGCTTCCAATATCTTCCCAGGCGGTAGTACCTCCCTGTTTAGTTGCTGCCCAGATACGTACTCCTATTTCTGGTGCTACTTTTACTTTCCCGGCTTTTGCGTTAAGATTACCCACGATAATCAGATTTTCATTAAACTTTACAGTGCCCTTTGCTTTTTTTTAAATCTTCATAAAATTTTTCTAAAAATTCATCCTCACTATCATTTGTTGTTGCATAAACTTGTATTAGTACCAAGTCCATGTGTTTAACATTAAAGTTAGCTATCAAAACTCTGACTCTGCTCAATATCCCTTTACACTACTACTCATCTTCTTCTGTTTTACAAGAATACAACACTTTCTCATGTTTTTCACCACCTGATTATATGGAGTAAGAATCTTTACCACTAATGCTATGTGAACCTATTCATCTTACTTCACTTAATACCAGAAAATACCAGCCTCATATAATGTCCTCGCATTCCATGTTCCAATCTTTATTTTGTGTTTGATTATTTTTAAACTTTGCTCAATGTTTAATGTAATGGGGATTTCTTTAGTAGGGGTTATATGTTATAAGTTACAGTTGTAGGTTAAAATGAAAAAAAATACTAATCATTTCTCTGTTACTCGTAACTGGTTGGGGAACCGGAATTACATTATAAAATTAATTTATAATATTGGAATAAGTTAATTTCACAGCCACACCACCCCGTTAAGTACTGTATTGCGGAGTCCCTTAGGACTCATTTAGTTTAAAACTCGGGTTGAAACACGACGACCCTCTTCAAGTGAAGATGTTGTTTAATAATATGGGCGAAAACCTCTTGAGAGGCAAAGACATTTGGGCAGTAGTCACCAAGACGTGAAGCTGCAGGATAATACAGTATGTCTTTGCTGTCTAAACTTCCCTCTTTTGGTTTCTCTCCCCCACTTTGTTTTCTCATCTCTAGCTTCCTTGAGAACCGATCCATAGCAGTTGTTGTCGAGGGATCGATTTCTTGCTATTTCTCTACCAGTAGTGGCGTCCCACAGGGTTCTGTTCTTTCACCAACTCTCTTTCTTCTTTTTATCAATAAATTACTTCACACTACAACTAATTCTATCCATTTTTACGCTGATGATCCTACTCTTCACTCTTCCTCACGTTTTCCCCTTCCTCCTAACTCTCAAACTAGATCTGTTTCTAGAACTGATATCATTACTTCTATCAACGCGGATCTGTGCAGCATCTCTGAATGGGGAGGTACAAACTTGGTTAAGTTCAATAGTAATAAAACTCAATATTTACCAATTACACTTTGTAAATTAGATGATCTCCCACCAATTACATTTCAGGACGCTATCATCCTCCCAAATTCTGAAATAAATATGTTAGGCCTCACCATTTCCTTCAATATGTCCTGGAAATCACACATCCTTAATATAGCTAAAGCTGTCTCCCGAAAGTTGGGGATGCTGTACAGATGCCGCAGCTACTTCACTCCTGAGCAGTTGCTCCAAATTTATAAGGGATTCATTCGTCCTAATTTGGAGTACTGCTCTCATATCTGGGGTGGCTCTTCTTCTGTCCAACTACTGTATTAGATAGGGTGGAATCAAAGGCATTTCGTCTTATTAACTCTCCTCCTTTAGTCGACAATCTCTCTTCCCTTTCTCTTCGCCGCAATGTTGCTTCACTCTCTCTTTTACAGGTACTTTAACGGGCAATGTTCGGTGGATTTGGCATCCTGTGTACCGCCGGCAAGGCTGTGGGTTCGTAACACACGTCTTGCCCGCGGTGCCCACCGTTTCTCTGTGGATGTCGATCACACGAGAATAACCCGTCATAGTACCTCCTTCTTTCCTCACACAGCCAAACTGTGGAATGTTCTGCCTTCTTTTGTGTTTCCATGCTCTTACAATCTGTCTCACTTTAAAAAGCTGGTTTTCCGGCATCTTCGTGGTGTAGATTAATACAGTATAACATATTTTCTATATTTACAATTTCTTTCCGTTCTTTTTTTTCTCCCCCCAGGCTCCGTTGTGGGTCGTTTGACCTGTGCCCGGGTGAGCTAATTCCACAAAACAACATACATATAGCGTTTCTCACTGTTGATTTTTTTTCATTCTTGCATTTCTTTGTATTTTATTTTACTTTTTATTATAAATTTTATTTACTATGAATTATTATTATTATTATTAAATTTTCGCCCCCTGGGCCCTGATGTGGGTCAGTGACCTGTGCCCGGCTGGGCTAATCCCCGTGTAAAAAAAAAAAAAAAAAAAAGAAGTTATTCCTTCTGACATCAACTTCTTCCTCCATGTTTTGTCTATTTAGAAAATCTTCCTTGGCCAGTCTATATTCCTTTTTAATAATCTTTGTTAAGTTCTTTATTAACCTCACTTCATCTTATCATTTTACTTCATCTATCCTCTTTTTTTTTAAAGTTCACTTGTGATCCATTCACTCTCAGGCAGGTTCTTCCTATGAACTATAAGCTTTTCCCCACTGTAACAAAATTTCTTTGTAATTATTCCATTGTCGTCCTGTTTCTTGTTCATCAATTAATATTCTATCGCTTGCCCTCTTTTGTGGTTCCTTAAATCCCATTTCACTATTTCCATTGTTTTTCTTATTTAAATTTTGAAGTTTTAGTTTCACTATACTCATTATTTGGACATGATTACGACTCACAATATGCCCCTGAATAAATCGTGGTTCAGGTTACCGAATTTCTGATTCTTTTTCTGAATTAAAATATATTCTATTTGATTGCTGAGACTGTTATTTAAATTGTCCTAGGGTGAGTTCCATAGATATATTTGTAATCATCATTGTATATTCCTTCCAAAAGTCAATTAATATTTCCTCTCTTTCATTTCTATTACCCAACGTAAGTGATCCTGCTTCCAGTGCTTCTTTCCCTTTCCCAAGTTTTGTATTAAAATCGCCCATTATAATCATATATTCTTTCAACTTTCCTTTTTTTTTTGCCTTTAATTCTTCATAAATTTTTCTTATACTTTATCCTCAGTATCATTTGTTGATGCATAAACTTGTATTATTATTAAGTCCATAGGTTTAGTATTGAATCTGACAAACAAAACTCTTATTTGATACAGCCCAATATCCATTTATACCACCTGGATATATTAAGTAAAATACTTTCGCCACTAATACTACTTGAACCTGTCCATCTTACTTCACTTAATCCTAGAATGTCCCACTTTAAACATTTGCAAACTTACCAGCCTCACATGATGTCCTCACATTCCGTATTTCTTTTTTGATTTTGTGTTTTTCATTCTTAAACTTTCCGTTGTTGTGTTCAATATCTAAGACTTTGTTTTGCTCGGACAGTACTTGCTAGCTCTCGGAGGTACTGCCCACAAACACGAGAGACAATGTAGGTGACGTTTATTGTGTCTGTCCATGGTTGTTCATGGACAAGAGATGATATTAATGAGAATGAATGCTCGAAACCTTTCTTTATCACAAGGCTAATTAATAGGGAGTAGAAAAAGTTGGGAATTAACAATGGGGTGTAGAGGTCACTCTGGTAAAGAACCAACCCATCGCCTGTGAAGAAGTTAACCTGCATCTGTAGTGACTATCCACTTCCAACCTTCTCATTTTAGCCTTTAAGCTGGGAGCTTTGTCCCTATCCCAGGTAATTGGAAATGGTTTATTCGAGCCCCCACGTCACGGCAAGGTGACGCAAATCCGGTCACTTGGGGAATGCTCGTCGGCTTTTAGGCCCTAATTCAGAACAGTGATTTGAAACCGCTGAAGGTTTAAACCAAGGATTGAGTGAAGATTGAAGATTGTTGGTATTCAGAACGCTGGCTTGAGCCAACACAAAGATTCAAACCAGGTTTGAGATAGGAATTGTCGACCCTAGCGTTAATCCAGCCTGGAGGCAGGTTTAACGGTCAATCCTTCAAGCAAGTCAACATGAATGCTGACGGAGAGCGCGGTTTATGGCAATGTCGTCAAATTGGAAATTTTGTAAAGAGAAGACTGATTGTAGATAGGCAGCATTCGATTAATTTTTATGATGACACGCAATTTAAACAAAGATATAGGTTCAGCTAGGGAGATTTCCTTGGTATTTTCCGTGATATGGAGCATCTACTTGACATACCTGTTGGCTATGGTTCACCTCTACCTCCCATTCATCAACTGATGATTGTTTTAAGATTCTTTGCAACGAATAGTTTCCGGGTAAGAAAGATTTTGACACTTCTTTATTTTGAGCGTTTTTCTTTAGGAAAACTATTTGGATATATTTCTAATATAATTGAATCAATGCTCAGTGCATTTTGATTTTAATGTATTAATAAAATAAAGTCTTTTCTTAACATTACTAATCAGGGGAATAGGGTTAAAAGAACATAAAGAAACCTAACCTAACCTAATCTAACCTAACCTAACCTAACCTTGCATTGATTCATCTTGCTTTGGTTATGAATATTGACACCTGTCCCGGATTATATTTACAATTTGTTTGTAATTGTTCTTCCTCTATGAACTTCTTTGTTATCATATAATAACAAAGCCACGTTGTAACACAGTACCATAAATCATTATAATTTTATTACAATTTGATTTTAATTAAAGTAAAAAAAGTAACTTTTGATGTGCAAGGAGAGATTTCTCCTCCTCTGTAAAAAATCGTCGAGTCATAGTTGCCGCCATAATCTTGTCAACATTACTCTCGTTGGTGATTGGCTATCGTTATGGTGTAACTGAAATGTGATTGGCTGAAATATATGTGTTCGAATCCTTGTTTGTAATTGAAGATAATGTAACAGATTACCCGATCCGGTGTTGAAGTCGATGTTCTAAATATGGGTAATCCACTGCAGGGATCTCGGATCTAGGAATTTTGTTTCACAGGCCTGAGCCGAGCTCAAATCCCAGGTTCAAATCACTGTTTTGAAATTGGGCAATAAGGTTGAACGTCTACGTTCATTATCAACCTCAATCTTAAGAAAATTTGCATACATCAACATTGTTTACTGATTATTGCTTAATGTTTTACTGGTAAAACAACATTCATTAACTCTTCATGGACATTCATTTGTTAAATACACGTGTATATATCCAAATTTTCCCATAATATCGACAGTAGGAATATAAAGATTTCATATGTTTATAAAACAACTACCCTGTAGTAGGATACAGTTAATTTTGATAACTTATTCAACAATTAAAAATTTTATATATTTGCCGCCGTTACCGACATTGTTATTTCATAGTACCACAAATTATGCTCTGAAGTCCATACATGCTAAAATACTCACTTGATAATACAAATTAGTACTTTTGTGTTTTTACAGATAGAGAAGAAAAGAGTTACAGTGTTGTTGTAAATCTGTCGCATTTTGCTTGAGCCTATATTTGTTTAAGGTAAGAAACATTAAAATTGTCTGCGTCATTATATAGCTGTGTACCATGACATTTCCAGTGTTCTCTAGTCGAGTGGACCTGGGAACAAGAGAAGAGCGAAGTCACACAGTCAACTACTTCGTCGTCTTGGTGTAACTATCAATATACTTTCATCACTGTAACATCCGTCAAGGGTCACCAAAACCTCCATACAATAATATTTCCTTTGTTTTTAATCCATTATTTCATTACAGGGGTGAGTCATGTAGATGACCTGTTCTATCTTTTCACTGGCGAAGAAACCGTTTGGAAACATCTGGAGAGGGAAGAAGACCTGAGGCTAAGAGATATCATGACTAAACTCTGGGCCAATTTTGCAGCCACTGGGTGAGGATAATTTTTTTTTTTTATGTATGAGAGAGAAGGAGGTGGGTGGGTTGAATGTAAAGACCAATACGTTTTTGCCAGTACTCTCGGGCCCGAATTCAGAATGCTGTTTTGAAACCGCATGGAGATTTAAACCAAGGATGGAGTGAAATTTGAAGATTATTTGGATTCAGAACGCTGGCTTGAGCTAACACAAAGATTCAAACCAGGTTTGAGATCGGATTTGTCGATCCTCGCGTTAATCCAGCCTGGTGGCAGGTTTAGCTGTCGATCCGTTATTCAAGATAGCTAGTCATCATGAATTTTTAGAGAGTAGATTGTTGGTAGATAGGCAAAATCCTATAAATTTTTATGATGACACGCAATTCAAGCGACGATATTTGTTCAACAAGGGAGATTTCCTTGATATTTTCCGTGATATGGAGCATCTACTTGACAGACCTGTTAGCTATGGTTCACCTCTACCTCCCATTCATCAGCTGATGATTGCTTCAGCCAACGAATAGTTTCTGTGTAAGATAGATTCTGGTTGCTTAATGAGATATGGTAACGTGTTACAACAGTTTCGTGTTTAGGGTCCATGAAGATCAAGCGAGTAAATGTAAAGAACGTTGACACTTCTTTATTTTGAGTGTTTTTCTTTAGGAAAACTATTTTGATATAATTTTAATATAATTGAATCAATGCTGAGTGCATTTTGATTTTAATGTATTAATAAAGTAAATTCTTTTCTTAACATTACTAATGAGGGGAAATGTAGGGTTAAAAGAACAGAAAGAAACCTAACCTTACCGAACCTAGCCAGGTGACTACGCCTTGCAATGATTTATCTTGCTCTAGTTATGAATAGTGACACCTGTCCCGGATTATATCAACAATTTGTATGTAATTGTTCTTCCTCTACGAATTTCTTTGTTATCATATAATAACACAGCCACGTTGTAACACAGTACCATAAATCATTATAATTTGATCATAATTCGATTGTAATTATAGTAATAAAAGTAACTTTTGATTTGCAAAGAGATTTCTACTCCTCCGTAAAACACGTGGAGTCATAGTTGTCGCCATAATCTTGTAAACATCACTCTCGATGATGATTGGCTGTCGTATTGGTGTTAATGAAATGTGATTGGCCGAAATTTCTGTGTTCGAATCCTTGCTCGTAATTGAAGAAAATAAAACAGTTTACCCGATCCGGGTAATCCCGATTTGCACTCCTGAGCCGAGCTCAAATCCCAGCTCATACCACCATTCTGAATTCGAGGAGTCTATCAAAATAGTGATTACTTTCAATTTATTCACATTATCGTTTATTGTTCACCAGGCCATTTTTTTTAATGGGATTAGCACAGGTCAATGACCCACATCATGGCCTGGGGGCGAAAATATATTAATAATAATAATAATAATAATAATAATAATAATAATAATAATTATAATAATAAATAGTAAGAAAAGATATATGTATATTGTGTTGTCAAAGTAAGAAAAACAATTGAGACCCTGCAATTGTGTGTAATTGAGGCAGAAAGTCAAATGAGCAACCTGGGACATGATCACAATTTTTGTGATGCCATATGGCAGCAAGGTCTACCATTAGACAATACATTATGCTTCCAATATCTTCCCAGGGGGTAGTACATCCCTGTTTGGATTATGTTAAATTAAAGTTAACGAAAATCTTAAGAAACAAGCAAGGTGAACATTGATTATAGTTACATACAAAAATCATTAAACCTCCAAATTTTATATATATATATATATATATATATATATATATATATATATATATATATATATATATATATGCAAGTAAATCACTGTAGGTGCGCGTGATCTAGGTATATGCTGATAACCACAAGGAAAGAAGAAAACACGAAGTTCCCAAGCGCTTTCGTGTAATTCACATCTTCAGGGGTGAGTACAGACTAGTCTGTACTCACCCCTGAAGATGTGAATTACACGAAAGCGCTTGGGAACTTCGTGTTTTCTTCTTTCCTTGTGGTTATCAGCATATATATATATATATATATATATATAATCAACGACCTCACCAGCAAGGAATCGAACCCTCGACCTACTGGGTGGCCCTAGGGAACGCTTACCGGCTAGCCCACAAGGACACTAAAAGCAGTTCTAGACTCTGTTATATTTCACACAAAGCCTGTTCATCGAGCTGATGGCGCCGTGAACCTCATTGGGAAACTGCCCTTGCTGGTGAGGTCGTTGATTATATGTTCAAAGTCCGCGTGTTAAATGGACTAAAAATGAAGTATATATATATATATATATATATATATATATATATATATATATATATATATATATATATATATATATATATATATATATATATATATGTGTGTGTGTGTGTATATATATATATATATATATATATATATATATATATATATATATATATATATAATCATGGTCGTGGTTGTTATAATCATGGTCGTGGTTGTTATAATCTTGGTCGTGGTTGTTATACTCATATTCTTGGTTGTTATAATCATGGTCGTGGTTGTTATAATCATAGTCGTGGTTGTTATAATCATGGTCTTGATAATCATGGTCGTGGTTGTTATAATCATGGTCGTGGTTGTAATAATCATAGTCGTGGTTGTTATAATTGGTCGTGGTTGTAATCATAGTCGTGGTTGTTATAATCATAGTCGTGGTTGTTATAATCATGGTCGTGGTTGTTATATTCATGGTCGTGCTTGTTATAATCATGGTCGTGGTTGTTATAATCATGGGTCGTGGTAGTTATTATCATAGTTGTGGTTGTTATAATCATGGTCGTGGTTGTTATAATCATGGTCGTGGTTGTTATAATCATAGTCGTGATTGTTATAATCATGGTCGTGGTTGTTGTAATCATTGTCGTGGTTGTTATAATCATGGTCGTGGTTGTTATAATCATGGTTGTGGTTGTTATAATCATGGTCGTGGTTGTTATATTCATGGTCTTCTTTGTTATAATCATGGTCGAGGTTGTTATAATCATGGTCGTGGTTGTTATAATCATGGTCGTGGTTGTTATATTCATGGTCGTGCTTGTTATAATCATGGTCGTGGTTGTTATATTCATGGTCGTGCTTTTTATAATCATGGTCGTGGTTGTTATAATCATGGTCGTGGTTGTTATATTCATGGTCGTGCTTGTTATAATCATGGTCGTGGTTGTTATATTCATGGTCGTGCTTGTTATAATCATGGTCGTGGTTGTTCTAATCATGGGTCGTGGTATTTATTATCATAGTCGTGGTTGTTATAATCATGGTCGTGGTTGTTATAATCATGGTCGTGGTTGTTATAATCATGGTCGTGGTTGTTATATTCATGGTCGTGCTTGTTATAATCATGGTCGTGGTTGTTATAATCATGGGTCGTGGTAGTTATTATCATAGTCGTGGTTGTTATAATCATGGTCGTGGTTGTTATAATCATGGTCGTGGTTGTTATAATCATAGTCGTGATTGTTATAATCATGGTCGTGGTTGTTATAATCATTGTCGTGGTTGTTATAATCATGGTCGTGGTTGTTATAATCATGGTCGTGGTTGTTATAATCATGGTCGTGGTTGTTATAATCATGGTCGTGTTTGTTATAATCATGGTCGTGGTTGTTTTAATCATGGTCGTGGTTGTTATAATCTTGGTCGTGGTTGTTATACTCATATTCTTGGTTGTTATAATCATGGTCGTGGTTGTTATAATCATAGTCGTGGTTGTTATTATCATGGTCGTGATAATCATGGTCGTGGTTGTTATAATCATGGTCGTGGTTGTTATAATCATAGTCGTGGTTGTTTTAATTGGTCGTGGTTGTAATCATAGTCGTGGTTGTTATAATCATAGTCGTGGTTGTTATAATCATGGTCGTGGTTGTTATATTCATGGTCGTGCTTGTTATAATCATGGTCGTGGTTGTTATAATCATGGGTCGTGGTAGTTATTATCATAGCCGTGGTTGTTATAATCATGGTCGTGGTTGTTATAATCATGGTCGTGGTTGTTATAATCATAGTCGTGATTGTTATAATCATGGTCGTGGTTGTTATTATCATTGTTGTGGTTGTTATAATCATGGTCGTGGTTGTTATAATCATGGTTGTGGTTGTTATAATCATGGTCGTGGTTGTTATATTCATGGTCTTCTTTGTTATAATCATGGTCGTTGTTGTTATAATCATGGTCGTGGTTGTTATAATCATTGTCGTGGTTGTTATAATCATGGTCGTGGTTGTTATAATCATGGTCGTGGTTGTTATAATCATGGGTCGTGGTAGTTATTATCATAGTCGTGGTTGTTATAATCATGGTCGTGGTTGTTATAATCATGGTCGTGGTTGTTATAATCATAGTCGTGATTGTTATAATCATGGTCGTGGTTGTTATAATCATTGTCGTGGTTGTTATAATCATGGTCGTGGTTGTTATAATCATGGTCGTGGTTGTTATAATCATGGTCGTGGTTGTTATAATCATGGTCGTGTTTGTTATAATCATGGTCGTGGTTGTTATAATCATGGTCGTGGTTGTTATAATCTTGGTCGTGGTTGTTATACTCATATTCTTGGTTGTTATAATCATGGTCGTGGTTGTTATAATCATTGTCGTGGTTGTTATTATCATGGTCGTGATAATCATGGTCGTGGTTGTTATAATCATGGTCGTGGTTGTTATAATCATAGTCGTGGTTGTTATAATTGGTCATGGTTGTAATCATAGTCGTGGTTGTTATAATCATAGTCGTGGTTGTTATAATCATGGTCGTGGTTGTTATATTCATGGTCGTGCTTGTTATAATCATGGTCGTGGTTGTTATAATCATGGGTCGTGGTAGTTATTATCATAGCCGTGGTTGTTATAATCATGGTCGTGGTTGTCATAATCATGGTCGTGGTTGTTATAATCATAGTCGTGATTGTTATAATCATGGTCGTGGTTGTTATTATCATTGTTGTGGTTGTTATAATCATGGTCGTGGTTGTTATAATCATGGTTGTGGTTGTTATAATCATGGTCGTGGTTGTTATTTTCATGGTCTTCTTTGTTATAATCATGGTCGTGGTTGCTATAATCATGGTCGTGGTTGTTATAATCATGGTCGTGGTTGTTATATTCATGGTCGTGCTTGTTATAATCATGGTCGTGGTTGTTATATTCATGGTCGTGCTTGTTATAATCATGGTCGTGGTTGTTATAATCATGGGTCGTGGTATTTATTATCATAGTCGTGGTTGTTATAATCATGGTCGTGGTTGTTATAATCATGGTCGTGGTTGTTATAATCATGGTCGTGGTTGTTATATTCATGGTCGTGCTTGTTATAATCATGGTCGTGGTTGTTATAATCATGGTCGTGGTTGTTATAATCATGGTCGTGGTTGTTATGATCATGGGTCGTGGTTGTTATGATCATGGGTCGTGGTTGTTATAATCATGGTCGTGGTTGTTATAATCATGGTCGTGGTTGTTATAATCATGGTCGTGGTTGTTATAATCATGGTCGTGGGTGTTATAGTCATGGTCGTGGTTGTTATAATCATGGTCGTGGTTGTTATAATCATGGTCGTGGTTGTTATAGTCATGGTCGTGGTTGCCATAATCATGGTCGTGGTTGTTATAATCATGGTCGTGGTTGTTATGATCATGGGTCGTGGTTGTTATGATCATGGGTCGTGGTTGTTATAATCATGGTCGTGGTTGTTATAATCATGGTCGTGGTTGTTATAATCATGGTCGTGGTTGTTATAATCATGGTCGTGGGTGTTATAATCATGGTCGTGGTTGTTATAATCATGGTCGTGGTTGTTATAATCATGGTCGTGGTTGTTATAGTCATGGTCGTGGTTGCTATAATCATGGTCGTGGTTGTTATAATCATAGTCGTAGGTGTTATAATCATGGTCGTGGTTGTTATGATCATGGTCGTGGTTGTTATAATCATGGTCGTGGTTGTTATAATCATGGTCGTGGTTGTTATATTCATGGTCGTGGTTGTTATAATCATGGTCGTGGGTGTTATAATCATGGTCGTGGTTGTTATAATCATGGTCGTGGTTGTTATAATCATGGTCGTGGTTGTTATAATCATGGTCGTGGTTGTTATAGTCATGGACGTGGTTGTTATAATCATGGTCGTGGTTGTTATAATCATGGTCGTGGTTGTTATAGTCATGGTCGTGGTTGCTATAATCATGGTCGTGGTTGTTATAATCATGGTCGTGGTTGTTATGATCATGGGTCGTGGTTGTTATGATCATGGGTCGTGGTTGTTATAATCATGGTCGTGGTTGTTATAATCATGGTCGTGGTTGTTATAATCATGGTCGTGGTTGTTATAATCATGGTCGTGGGTGTTATAATCATGGTCGTGGTTGTTATAATCATGGTCGTGGTTGTTATAATCATGGTCGTGGTTGTTATAGTCATGGTCGTGGTTGCTATAATCATGGTCGTGGTTGTTATAATCATAGTCGTAGGTGTTATAATCATGGTCGTGGTTGTTATAATCATGGTCGTGGTTGTTATAATCATGGGTCGTGGTAGTTATTATCATAGTCGTGGTTGTTATAATCATGGTCGTGGTTGTTATAATCATGGTCGTGGTTGTTATAATCATAGTCGTGATTGTTATAATCATGGTCGTGGTTGTTATTATCATTGTTGTGGTTGTTATAATCATGGTCGTGGTTGTTATAATCATGGTTGTGGTTGTTATAATCATGGTCGTGGTTGTTATATTCATGGTCTTCTTTGTTATAATCATGGTCGTGGTTGTTATAATCATGGTCGTGGTTGTTATATTCATGGTCGTGCTTGTTATAATCATGGTCGTGGTTGTTATATTCATGGTCGTGCTTGTTATAATCATGGTCGTGGTTGTTATATTCATGGTCGTGCTTGTTATAATCATGGTCGTGGTTGTTATAATCATGGGTCGTGGTATTTATTATCATAGTCGTGGTTGTTATAATCATGGTCGTGGTTGTTATAATCATGGTCGTGGTTGTTATAATCATGGTCGTGGTTGTTATATTCATGGTCGTGCTTGTTATAATCATGGTCGTGGTTGTTATAATCATGGTCGTGGTTGTTATAATCATGGTCGTGGTTGTTATGATCATGGGTCGTGGTTGTTATGATCATGGGTCGTGGTTGTTATAATCATGGTCGTGGTTGTTATAATCATGGTCGTGGTTGTTATAATCATGGTCGTGGTTGTTATAATCATGGTCGTGGGTGTTATAATCATGGTCGTGGTTGTTATAATCATGGTCGTGGTTGTTATAATCATGGTCGTGGTTGTTACAATCATGGTCGTGGTTGTTATAGTCATGGTCGTGGTTGTTATAATCATGGTCGTGGTTGTTATAATCATGGTCGTGGTTGTTATAGTCATGGTCGTGGTTGCTATAATCATGGTCGTGGTTGTTATAATCATGGTCGTGGTTGTTATGATCATGGGTCGTGGTTGTTATGATCATGGGTCGTGGTTGTTATAATCATGGTCGTGGTTGTTATAATCATGGTCGTGGTTGTTATAATCATGGTCGTGGTTGTTATAATCATGGTCGTGGGTGTTATAATCATGGTCGTGGTTGTTATAATCATGGTCGTGGTTGTTATAATCATGGTCGTGGTTGTTATAGTCATGGTCGTGGTTGCTATAATCATGGTCGTGGTTGTTATAATCATAGTCGTAGGTGTTATAATCATGGTCGTGGTTGTTATGATCATGGTCGTGGTTGTTATAATCATGGTCGTGGTTGTTATATCCATGGTCGTGGTTGTTATAATCATGGTCCTGGTTGTTCTAATCATAGTCGTGATTGTTATAATCATGGTCCTGGTTGTTATAATCATGGTCCTGGTTGTTATAATCATGGTTGTGGTTGTTATAATCATGGAATAGAATAAAGATTAGAATAATTAGTTAAAGAAATATTCGCCATAAGGAGAGGTTAAAATAATAAAAAAAAATATTATGAATGATCATTCCGAAATAAATTATATTATGAAGAGAAGTGACCTTGATTCTGGTTAGATTAGTCACCATCTGCTTAAGTCATCACCTGTGTTAAGTCATGATAGTCATCATCTACGTTTGTCAGTTTTAGGCCCATCTCACATGACTGACCGACCATCGATGTTCTTTCCGTGCGAGGGTGTTAGTTTTCAATGCGTCATATTATTTACACTGGTGAATATAAGACCTCCTGCCCTCACTGACGCAGCTATGGTCAATTTGGTGTTATTCTTGTTTATAAATGCCTTCTAATCTGTCTCGAGTCTATCCGTCTATTGCCATCTCAACTGTCTGTTCGTCTGCGTGGTGTTTGAATGTAAGCCCGTCTGTACTCTTTGTGTCATCAAATCTGTCTGTCTTATCCGTTGTTGGCCTGTGTCTGCCTGTTTGTCTAATGTGAACCAGTCAGTCAGCTGTCTGTCTGTCATGTTAGTTGCCATATTGTCTATTTGTGCATGTATGAATCTGTCTATTTTTGTCAACCTCCTCTGTTTCACTGTCTATATTCACCCTGTGTCTATTGTAGTCATCTTCTCCATGCATTCCTGTTATTATCTTTTTATCTCTTCTCCTTTTCCATGAGCCACAGGAATAAGTATACACTGTAGCTGTAAGGTCGTCTAGTAACGTTGAAACTGCGCATCCAGACGCATGATGAAACTCAGCTCCCCCCCACTTGTTATCTCTAACTATTTTCTGTTTCCCTTTCTTGATTCTTCTATTTACTCATCTTCCTTCCTTTACTAATCCAAACAACATTAAAAAAAGTAGGCTAAGAAAAAAAGTGGGGGAGGAGGAGGTAGCCGTACCATAACTGCAAATGCCTGCTGACAGCGTATAGCGAATGAGGGTGAGCCAAGTCCGTAGACTTGCATCGTTTCCAGCGTAAATAAAATGGTTATGTAATGGCTTCCTAAAGAAACCATCGATATGGGACCAGGTTTGTTCCACTCTACGAATTTTTTGCGATTTTTCCACCTAGTTTGATGAAAAACGATTGTGCTATTTTGGCTGCCCAGAACAGATACACTCACGGCTAGTCCTATAGTATATTAGATGGTGTGGGGTGGAGGATAGCCAGCACCAGACTTCAGCCGGAATAGGTCGGTGTGATGGTATCGTGACACTAGAATGCACATATTCACAAGTCTAGCACTCACAGTCACTGACACCTTGAAAATACGCACTGTCTTCCCGTAGAAGTACTGAACTGCCTTAAATTAGCTACAGGTCGACATGATGACCTTGGATGCTGCGGAGCGCCATGGGGCAAATCCTCACTCACTCACTCTGTATGCTCACACTGAACGCGACCTACAGGAGAGCCTGAATACTTGTGCAGATATGTATGCACACCAGCCTTGAGGTGAATGTACGTAAGACTCAGATTCTCTTTCAGCCTGCCCCTGGTTCAGCCACACTTCCACCATCCATCCAACTTAACGGTACTACCCTCTCTAATGTTACCCACTTTCGGTATTCGGCTCCCACCTGTCCACCATGGCAGACATTGATGACGAGATTCAAATCGAATCAGATGTCCATGTCAAGCCTTTGGCAGACTCTGTACTCATGTCTTCAGTTGTAGGGAGCTGAAATTATCTACAAAGTTGCACGTATATCGACCAGTGGTCTTCCCCACCCTGTTATATGGCAGCGAGATATCGGTAAACGTAAACGTAACGCTGGCGGGCAACTGAAAAGGTATGAGGATAGTCTTAAGATAAACCTGAAAAAGTGCCAATTCGACCCCCCTCAATTGGGAGACGATTACTCTACACCGTAACGCTTGGAGGAGCAGACAAGAGCCAACACCAGAAAGACGCTGCTGCCGCTCCTCCCTCATTAGATGTAGCCCCCTCCATGTGCAACGTCTGTGAACGATCGTGCCGGTCCCGCACCAGCCTCTCTATTCACCACAGAGCTCACGAACCAAGGTAACATCCTTAATAACTAATATAATTTTATCATAGCTGGATGATCGTCATACTCGTTTCCGAGTAATAGCAAAGTAGTGTGTGTGTGTGTGTGTGTGTGTGTGTGTGTGTGTGTGTGTGTGTGTGTGTGTGTGTGTGCGCGCTCTATTACCCTGTCGTTGTTCTCGCCGTTTATGGTTGAATCGCTCTCCTCGTCGTCCACAAAGAATTGTGGCATCAATGGTGGCTGTTTCTCGGGTACCAGCAGGGCTCTATTGTTTTTCGAGTTATTTCGAAGGTGTTTCTGCTCTGTTTAGGGTGTTGTCGCTCTTGTCTATGATCGTGCGTTTACTGACGGACTGTGCTTGGTGTTCTGTTCCTCGAGATCTGTTGGAAGGAAGAGGCTTCACGGTTGTGGGCGTTCTCTTGCATGGCGAGTTCTTTTTCGTGTCTGGTATCTGACTCAAAGGGGTCGTCTATTCCAGTTGTAGTTGTGGTGTTCTGGGGGGTCTTGTTTTCTTGCATCTATTCTGTGAGTTGTGTCATAACCGACATTTAGTATGTTTTCAGTGCTGGTACCGTGTCCTTTAATATAGGGGGAATGGTCACTGTCATTATGGTGATCAGCTGTCTTATTTGCTCTTCCATGAAAACAGGTCGTAGGTTGGCAGGCTGGGGTGTTTTCGGTAGGGTATCGTCGAAAAGTTTTTCTTTAAGAAGAAAGTGATAATTTGTTCTCTGATTTAACTAGCAGTAAACGTACCTCGGATACACTTCATTAGCTATGGTACTGCCCTTGTGCCGTCTGAATTTGAGTGGAGTGGTGAGAGGAGAAGCTCTGGTCTCAAAGGAAGAGTTCTGAATATCTGATTTTTAAATGTCAAAGTATTTATGGTATGGAACTATGAAGGAATCGTCATAGAGTTTTTTAAGAAGAAAGTGAGGAATAGTTCCCTGACTTTCTTACGGATAATCGCACCTCGGATAAACCTCATTAGTTACGACATTACTATTGCGCTATCAGAGTCTGCGTGGAGTGTGAAAGGAGAATATCTGAACTCAGAGGAGCTCGATATGTTGTACTTGGATTTGTTCTCAAGCCACCCAGGTGTAGATATATGAGTGTGATTGTTATTGAAGTTGAGTTCATCCTACAGTGTAGGGCGCTTGCTTCAGCAGTCGCACCATGTGGTTAGGGTAGGCAGTAATAGGTCTAGGGTGCTAACCAGGACTGTACCTGGAGCCTGAACCTACATTAGCTCCAAATTGGCACGGACGCTTGCCGAGCAGTGTCCTTGCCAGAGAATAAGGTTCATCCCACCTCTAGACTACACCAGGAGAAGTTCCTGTTTCTGTATTTGTAGTGAAGTATGAAGTCGCCAATTATTCCTGCCATTATTGTGGTTAAGTTTTCTGTCTGTTTGTCTCCTAATAGTCTCCAATGCATGTTGAGTGGTGGAATGTTGTTGTGTTCATGTAGTTGTTTGTTTGTGGTGAAGGATGTCCAGCGTGTGTTGTGTATGAACCCATTGGTTTATTCTGTATGACTTGTAGTTTCTTGGTGTTGGTTGCTGCTGCTAACAGGAGTGTGTTAGGTGCGTATGCGTATTAGTATTCTATAAGTGTGATTTGGTTTTTATTGTTGCACTTCTGAATGTTTGTATGCCTGTGAGTGCCATTTGTGCTATTGCTGCCTTCGTGGTAATGTGGTGTTTCATGGTGAGGGAGTCGTCAAATGTCACTCTTACTATGATTGTTTGCTTTACAGGTCTGGGTGGATGGGTTAAGTAGTAGGGCAGATATGTTTCATATTTGCTATGAAAACTTCAGCATGTGATAAAGCATGAAACTTTCAGGAGTTGTATAGGACCATATTGTGATCAGTTTTTAATGTGGAAACACTCGGAACACATCCTAGTTTAGGAGTGGCTGCCATTTTCCAAAATAACTACGAAAATAAATGTTCTTCACGACTTCACGCTTATATGTAACTAGAAAACCTTTATTAAACAGTGATTTAGATAAGAATGTCCGTTAGATTGTTTGAACACCTCCATTAGATCTTTAAAATGCTGGTAATAGAAAATAAATACATATCTAAAATTGTGACATGGCAATAGCTGTGTATATGTTAAGCACTAAAACATTATGTACTGTATCAGTATAATATACAAAGAACACTTGAAATCTGTTGATGCACGTCAATACAATTTGTTATTACGAAATAAGTCCCACTTTCCAAAGCACTGGCATAGTAGTTAACATAACTTCAATTACCACTCTCTCCAGAGCACTGGCATAGTGCTGTACACATGAGAGCTGCATTTTTACATTTGTATGTTCCTTTATGTCCCTTCTTGCATCCACATGATATAAGTTCTCTGCAGGCATCATTAGCTTCAGATAATAACTGTCCAGAGTGACCTTTAACTTCCTGAATGGTTCATCCCAAGTCTACTGGACTCAGAAAAGACATATTTGGTTGCAGAATCTGCCCACAGATGAATGCATCTTGGTATGTTGTGAGTCGTATGTGTTGACTCAGAGCTGTCTTTGATGGTGGAACATTCTCTTTTTGTCTGCCTTTTAGGGTGAACAGCAATAGTAACGGATTCAACAGGGCTTGTTTGATCATATAGTAACACAGTATAGCGATCAAGTGTAGCTAAGCATTCTTCTGAAAAATAGTTCTTTTCTAACAGGTCTGCAAATGCATGTGCACACATCATCAACAATTTTCCACACTTGCCATGCAGTTTTCATGCCAATGCCCACAAAAGCACTGCATCTGCAACATGTAAAAAGATCCTTCCAACGGCCTCCTCATGATTAGATGGAACCAGTGCACTTGTGTCATGATTTTGCAAGCAGATGATATCCTTCCCAATAGTCGATCTTACTTGACTATCTGTGTGAAACGCCAGTATCTGCTTTGTAATCGATTCTTAAGCAGTTCTGTCAGTTCTTTGATATGACAGAGTTGTCTTCAACGCACTGGCATTTCTGAATCTGTGTCTGCACATTGGACAAAATTACCTTGGCATCGTAATGTCAATAAGTAGTAGGTAGTAGGCAGCAAAATAGGTAGTAGGTATGAGGCAGCTACCAATCAGGGAGGCACTACCGCCTGGGAAGATATTGGCGTTCATATCTCCAATATATTACATTGTCTTTCCGTTTATCAACGATGTAGACGTAGCCGTCAAGCAAAAGCCTTCTTCCTTCTCTTGTCGTTGGTATGAATTCCATGGTCTTAAAAGAAACAAATATTAAATAAAGTAATAATAATAATAATAATAATAATAATAATAATAACAATAAAAATATCGGCTTACCTTTACAACCTGTGAAGAGCGACTGCATCCGAGTCCAGGCAAGCAGGGCTAACGTTTGGTTAGTTTGGGGCGTGGCTAAAAACTTCACCTGACTTAACATGACGAGTTACGTCGCCCTTTCTTTTGTGTTTGTGGTGGTGTTGGTGTGTGGATTAGCGGATGTCATGTTTTTGACCTGACCTCATGTTTTGTAAGGTCACCCTGTGTACATAAACCCCTCTCAGTCCTTGTAATTTACGAATTAAATTGAAATTGGGGAAAGTAATGCTAATTGTTTCCGAATAATGCTGATTATTTCTGACGTCTACCAGATATTAAGCACAAGACTGAAGCAATTTTTATAAAGCAATTACATGACAATTAATATCTTTTATCCTTTAGCAAATGTGCAAAAAATACATTGCAAAGAAGAGAGAAAAAAAAAGAAAAAGGCCATATGTCCATTCGGCCAAATGTCCGTTCGGCCATTTGTCCGTTCGGTCTATTGTCCGTTCGGCCAAATGTCCGTCGGCTCGATGTCCGTTCGGTCAAATGTCCGTCGGTGAAACATCCGTCGGCCAAATGTCCTTCGGCAATCTGTCCAGCCACGGTTGTCTAATGGTAGACCCTGCTGCCATATGGCATCACAAAAATTGTGACCAAGTCCCAGGTTGCTGACTGACTTTCTGCCTCAATTACACACAATTGCAGGGTCTCAATTGTTTCTCTTACTATTGACAAAACAACATTGTTTCTCATTATTTATCTTTTTTTTTTAATTTTTGTATTTCTTTATTATTATTATTAGTAATAGTGTTATTATTATTATTATTATTATTATTATTATTATTATTATTATTATTATTATTATTATTATTATTATTATATTATTATTATTATTATTATTATTATTATTATTATTATTACTATTATTATTATTATTATTATTATTATTATTATTATTATTATTATTATTATTATTATTACATTTTCGCTCTCCAAGTCCCCATGTGGGTCAGTGACCGATGTGCCCGGGTGGGCTAATCCCCGTAAAAAATAAATAAAAATAATAGCAATAAAATAAAAATGTATGGCAGGAAATGGGGTTTGGCATATGCATAACAGCTGCACCGTCCAATACAATGATATCAACATCTGGAGCTAGATACCAAAAATTTCCTGAGGCTATAAACTTTCAGGAAGACTAGATATGGTGCCAGTACGCAGATTGCCATTATTTGAAAGTGTTAGTGGGAAAGTATGGTGCTCGTGTTGCTTGAGACTTGTCTTGCAGAGGTGTTGCTAAAGAGGTGAAGCTTGTTTTTCGGGAATGGGTCACAGATCGGTCATTTACGAATAATTCATATTGCTTTCTTCATATTTGGTAAGCTCTCTGGCAACCACTGGCTACATTAGGATCCATTACATCTCTGGTGTTCACCTTTACCAAAGCCTGACTGTCCTCAAGAAATGGATTTCCAAATTACTTGATAGCTTCATTACACTGTTGACTTGTTTGGCAAACATTGCATGGGTAGATACACTCTGTTCGTGGAGTTCAGTAAGATGTGTTTCAGTAATGCTTTGGGCTTCAAATTGTTGTGTAATTCAGGCAATTTCAGGTCAAGAAACCATTCAGCAATGCAATACTTAAGGGTTTTGTGTAATTCCTATAACACTCCCATCACCCTTTACCAGTGCATTATGCTGTTTGTGAGTTGGTCAATAGAGAATGATGAGGATGCCCTCTGTGACTTTCTTGCAACGAAGTTGCCCTTCGCGAATTCACTTGCCACAAGTGGTTGGGTCTGCCACAGACTAGCAATGTCTCGAACATGGGCCGACATCCACCTTGCATAGTGAACATGGTCCAAGCTAAAGAACCATGTTACAAGCTGCCCAATGCTCTCTACATATAAGGCAGAGTGACCTTCTCTGATGGAACTCACAAATAACAGTAATAGTTTCTCGGGATGTGACACTGTCATCCAGAAATTAAACAGAGGACTTTCTTTGCTTCTGCGTTCAATCCACCTGCATAATGTTTCAGTGACATTAGCACTTAAATATGGTTCTCGCAACAAGATTGCAGACTGTAGAGGATGACCTGGGGGGCGTGTCATGTTTTTACTACATGTGATGCCTTAATGAATGAGTTCGTGGTGACAGCAGGTGCAATTTGAGCGTTGATGAATGCCTCTCTCCATGCACTGATGTCCAGCCAATGTCCCAGTAACCTTAAGGTAGCCATTTTTGTGCGAAGACCTCCTAACATGATGATAACTTTGGTCTCGCAACAAGTCTCTGGCCAAATATGCAACACCAACTGCAACTTCCTTGCATTTGGATTTATTGGGTCTCTTTTTTGTGAGTCTGGCAGAGAATACATTTTGTCCAGTCAGTAACGTCATTGAATGTATTAATATTATAATAATGTAACAATTAATATTAATAATAATAATGATAAATAATGTAAAATGGATAATGCAATGTATAAAAAATAAATAATGTAAAATTAAATAATAATTACACTGGGCAACAAATTTAAATTTTTTTCCGCAACATGGTTCAGAGCAGCTTCCTTTTGGTAATTTTGAGGAGCTGGTTTCAAATCTGGCAATAAAAATTCTCTGGCACGTACTGTAGGTTATGTATCTAAGCTACCGTGCTGAGTAACAACCTTGTATATAAGCTACTGTGCCGAGTAGCATCTATGTATGTAATTACGTGGCAACGCTGCACATGTTATGTGGTAACATTGCCCCGAGGCTGCCATATGGCAAGGCAGTCTCAGTCTGACTCTGTGGGTCGGGCAAGGCAGTCTCAGTCTGACTCTGTGGGTCGGGCAAGGCACACGCTAGTCACTACTTGTATTTCTCCTATCCGTTAATAAATGGACTTCAGTGTTACCCGGTGTTTCCCTACCCATCACTGCCTTCTTCAGGGAACACTTGGAACCTTCATGGCACAGTGAGTAGGATCTGTGGACTTACAAGTGTTGTGAACAATGCCGAGACAGTTACGTCTGCCGGTGATGCTTAGTGTGTTGTGTTGTGTTTCGCCGCGACGTGCAGTGTTGCGCCGTCACAGTGCGTTTTAGTGACGGTGGCAGTGTTAGTGTCAGTGTATTAGTGTGTCTAGAGCTGAGAGTTGAGCATTGGCCTGTTTTTTGTGGTACCCATGGAGCATGCAGGCGTACACCCTTCTCGTGTGACATCCGGGGAGACACTAACGTTCTTACCTCCGCAGCGGCTCTAGCCACCCGCATTAAGGCCACCACGATCTGCTCTCTCAGACACACACGCACGCACGCACTCACGGACAGAACAGTGGACTCTATGCATTATTTCTGTGCTGTTTACGTCATATATATGTGGTTCGAGCTATTGAGGCGCCACTTTATATTCTAAACAGCGCAGTTCAAGCATACTAAGATGGGCGGTAAGAAGGGACAACGTCAAGATGGGAGACACGACTCCCCAACTTCCCCTCTACCGGGCGCAGATGGAGCTTCTGCGCCCACTGCCTCTCATCCTCCACCTCCAGCGACGGACATTGCCACAATTCTGAGGTGGATGGACGACAGGGACGAGAGACGCAGAGAGATGGAATTTCAGAGGGATGAGATGCGAAGAGAGGAGGAAAAGGCGTGCTTTGATGCAATATTGGCGGCCCTGGCGCTAACCCACCCTCCCTCACTCGCAGGTGGCGCGCATCAAGGCGCCAATACCCTCCCACCTCCACCACACCAGCGTCCTCCAGGCACTCTTGCTACTCCAACAGCTCCCAAGGCATCTATTCAACCCCCACCCGCCCTCTCACCAGACGTCACGTTTCAGCTTTTTCGTGAGTGGAGGCGGCGGTGGACAGAATACTCCACCATGGTGGACCTTGATAGCCTGCCTCCAAACAAACAGCTTATCCAACTGCGGATGTGTTTGTCGCTGGAGACCCAGAGAGTTTTGGAGCACACTTTGCAAATGCCTCCCGATTCTACGTCTTCAGTGACGGATGTGCTCGACCTTTTACAGGAGCATGTTAAAGGTCGGAATAACGAGGCTTTGCGTCACCACGCCTTCACCAACTGCAAGCAGGCGGAGAATGAATCCTTTGACGACTTTTTTGTACGTTTAAAGAGTTGGTTGGAGGAGATCGACGTCTGCAAGGTGCACAGCCAGGAATGTGAAGAAGCCTGGATCAAGCACGGGATCTTGACAGGTGTCAGGCAAGAAGAGTTGGTGCAGCGACTCATCCCCCTGGACGCTTCCTCCACACTCCAGGTGGTAGTGACTGATTGTTGGTCATACGAGGCCACCAAGTCCGCCACCTCTGCCTTACGGGCCCCACCTGCTGTGAGAGCTATCTCACAGTACAAGAAGGGTAAGAAGGCGGCCAACAACGTGAAAACTGCCGCACGTTCTTCCACGTCTCCGCCTAGTGGGTCCTGTGGCAGCTGTGGAAAGCAGCATGGCCCCAAGACATGCCCGGCCGCCGACGTACTGTGTCGTGGATGTGACCGTAAGGGCCACTGGTCTAACACAGACAGGTGCCCTGCACGAGGCCACGAGTGTCAGGCCTGCGGTCGCTATGGAAACTATGACAAGTGCTGCCGCCAACCCAAGCCCAAAAGCCCGAGACGAGGAGGAAAGCAGCGCACTTCCCTCGGGGTGGTTCGCACGCAGCCCCCTCCAGATGGCCCACGCAGCCCCAAGCAGCAGCTGAGTCACATTAGGAGAGTGGAATCGACCACACGCCCCAGGGCTACCCCTTCCCCTACCATCCGAGTCGCCGTCACACACGGTGATGTGTCGGGTTACATCGAGGTGATACCGGACGCAGGCGCTGATACTACGGTGATAGGCCTGAAGCACCTCCAGAAACTGGGCCTCACCAAACGCGACCTGGGACCACCGACGCAGCTGCTGTATTACAATGTGGACGGTTCCCAGATGCCAGATGCTGTGGGCTCCCTTCAAGCGGAGATCACCTATGGCAACAGGTCGTTTCAGGGATGAATGTACGTGCAGCCTACTCTCGCTACACCCTTGTTGTCGTGGGAGCACTGCAAGAAGTTAGGCGTGGTGCCCAGAGACTTTCCCGAGCAGATCGCAGCTGCTCGGTACACCGCCAGCAGGGTGCGTGAGTGAACGAGCGACGCGCCTGGTGCTGCCGCACAGAGCTGCTCAGAACCCGCGTCCACTCCCGCCCCGCCTCCACCCAAGTCACGGCTACTTCCTCTTCACAGCAAGATGTCTCCTTCAGCCGCAAGGGCCTACTTCCTGAAGGAGTACTCAGAAGTGCTGGTGTTGAAGGAGGCCCTACGGACCGCACCACTGAAGGCTATGGCGGGTCTGCCTATGAGGATACACCTGCGGGAAGATGTGCAGCCGTTTGCCATACACACTCCCCGGTTGATCCCTCTCACCTTCAGGGATTCAGTCAAGAAGGAACTGGATTCCATTGTGGCCCAGGGTGTCATTGTACCTGTTGGTGACGACCTGCCCCCTTGGTGCCACCCTCTAGTCACTGTGGCTAAGACTAACGGAGGAGTGCGGATTACTACCGACTTGTCTAAGCTTAACAGCCAGGTGTCCCGTCCCGCCCACCCTTCACCCACACCTTTTGCAGCTATACGGAGTGTGAACCCGAAGGTACGGCACTTTTCGACAATGGACGCCCTCTGCGGTTACTGGCAGATCTCACTGAAGAAGGATGATCAACCACTGACCACTTTCTTCACGCCTTACGGACGCTTCCGCTACTGCCGTCGCCCTTTGGGATTCGCTGCTACGGGGAACGCCTTCCATCTCCGTGGTGACATGGCACTTCAAGGCGTGACCAACTGCGTGAAGGTAGTGGATGACGTCCTCCTCTGCGATGAGGACAACCTGACGCATCTTCGCCACATCGACGAGGCACTGACCAGGTGTAGGACGCACTCTGAATGCCGAGAAGTTCGTCTTGGCCACACCTGCAGTGTCTTTCTGCGGTTACCGACTATCAAGGGATGGCATTGCTGCGGAACCGGAGAAAGTTCGCGCCATAGCGGACTTTGCAAAACCTGCCAACCTTAAGGATCTCAGGTCTTTCATGGGCCTGGTGAACCAGCTGGCAGAATTTTCTCCTGACGTCTCCGCCATTGCCGGGCCTCTCCGCCCCCTGATGAGCCCCAAGAGGACTTTCACGTGGGCCCCTGACCACGATCTCGCCTTTCATAAGGTGAAGGAGGCCCTGTCAAGTCCACCTATCCTCGCTACTTTCGACCCAGCGCTCCCCACCGTCCTCCAGACAGACGCTTCGCGCCTGTACGGGGTTGGTTACGCCCTTCTCCAGGATCACGGTGGAGGAAAGTACCGGCTCGTACAGTGTGGCTCTCACTTTCTCACCGATGCTGAGTCTCTCTACGCTACTATCGAGCTGGAGCTGCTGGCAGTGGTATGGGCCTTATTGAAGTGCAAGTTTTACTTGATTGGCCTACAGCACTTCGACCTCATCACAGACCACAGGCCCTTGGTCCCCATTCTTAACCACTATTCGCTGGACGCCATCGAGAATCCCCGCCTCCAGCGCCTGAAGGAGAAGATTTTGGCCTTCGTCTGTATTTCTCCTATCCGTTAGTAAATAGACTTCAGTGTTACCCGGTGTTTCCCTACCCATCACTGCCTTCTTCAGGGAACACTTGGAACCTTCACGTACAGTTTATTTGTTATACAAAAAAAATAAATCTTATAAATACAAAAACTGAAAAATGCTCTTTTTCCTGTTATTCCTGTTACTTTTTCCACGTCATCACTAAAATTCAATAAAGAATCAAAACAATCATGAGAAAAAATATTAAATTAGCCAATGTATAGGCGTTTGTTATTTTATTTCATCCTTTTATGTGTTGCATTGCCCTCCGATTGTAAAAACAGCAATAGTCCCCCATCATGGCAGGATCCCATCTACCCTGGTACCTTTCCTCCATACGTTTAATGTCCTGATGAAATCGCTCTTCCAAGTGCGAGTGTAGAAGGTGGACTTCGGGGACACCCTGCATATTAAGTTTTTGTAGTTTTTAAGAGTTCAACTAAAACTTGGCCATCGTTTTCTTCCTTCTTGCTTTCAAGAAACTCCTTGACTACAGGTGTGAAGGATTTCCATGCATCTAGCTCATTTTCATTCAGTTTGTTTTCAAAGTCGTCATCACGAAGCAACTTTCTTCTCTGTGGACCAACAAAGTTATCCTCTTTGACTTTAGCATCACTGAGCTGTGAGAATTTTCCCCTCAGGTACTTGTACCCATCACCTTGTTTGTCCATAGCCTTCACAAAATTCTTCATTAGTCCCAGCTTGATGTGAAAAGGAGGTATAAGTACTTCGTTTGGGTCTACCAAAGGAGTACTGTATATTTAACTTTGCTTTTTTCCTAGAACAGACTTTTCTCTCTTTGGCTAGTCCTTTGTGCTGTGGTGAGTTTCTGTTGCTCTGCTGTCCCATAAACACAGAAAAAAGCAATATTTCGTGAACCCTCCTTGAAGGCCGAGTAGAAGGGCTATAACCTTCAAATCGCTGCAGATCTGCCAACTATACTCCTTGTATTTAAAAGCGGTCAGTATTTTCTCCATACTATCATACGTTTTCTTCAAATCTAATGAATGCGCTACTGGAACCGAGGGCTTCTGGTTCCCATTATGCAACAATACTGCTTTCAAACTAAACTTGGAGGAATCTATGAAGAGCCGCCATTCCTTTGGGTTATGTTTTTCTCCCAACTCTGACATCAGTCCATCTACGTCAGTACACACACAGAGGGAATCCTGCATACTGTATAATGAAGATAATGTAATATTTATTTTCCTAAAAACAGAAATTCTTGTCTGTTTCGCTAGCAAGTTCCATTCCAGCAATCTTGATGCTAAGAGTTCCGCCTGCTGTTTTGGCAGACGGAAATCACGTACAAGATCATTAAGTTCACTTTGTTCAATAAGATGTGGTTCATTGGAAGTCCGGTCAATGAAAGGAGGATCATGGGATGATTCTGTGATTTCTTCCTCAATTTCCTCATTCGAAGTTGAGAGCTCTTCCAAATTAGCCGGTAGTGTAGGTATAGGGAGGCTTTTTCCGTGAGAAACGGGCCTTAATGCCGAAGGTACATTTAGATACTCAATTTGGTGAATTTGGTGAATTAAAACAACCTCGGCGTTGTATTCTCTCCATCCTCCTGTTCAGTATTGCATTTAATATATCCCTACCAACACAAGTACATATCTTTTATTCCTACATTACATATACACATATATCATAAAAATGTTACGTGACTGACCTTTTTTTGTTGCCATATTTGAAGTCAGCACCCCAGAATTAATAAAGTGCAGCGTTTTTTTATCTATGTTACCGAACCCTTGTCAACTAGTGTTATTATTATAATGACACTATTATAAGAAGGAAATAAAAACAATTATTGAATTATGAATTTTTTTCTTCATATTTATGAATTAGCAATTTCATAAAATTTTATACAAAGAAAGTTTCAGTGACAATACTTTAATATTCAGCATAATTGAAACAATATAGAAGACATATCATCCAATATCTATGTCTTCTTGGTCGTATCCCTATTTTGGTGTCCATTTCTAAACTAGGCCATCTTCAAACTGGCACCATATCAAAAAATTATTCCAGTCAAGTACTTTACAACTTGTGAAAATTTCATGCGTTTATAGCAATCTTATGTTTTTTTTCTCACATATTTAGTCCACTATAGGTATACTGTATGTGGCGAGGTTGGTATCTTTTTGTGCCAAAATAGGTGATTTGTTGGAGTATATTTGTATACCCCATTCGCGTTCCCTACGTGTTTCTTTTTCTCTGAGGTAAGCTACTGCTGTCCCGTGTCTTACTAGTTAAATTATGTCGTCGGCGTACTGTATGGTCAGTGAGTCGGTATGTAAGGGGTCAAGCAGGTCATTAGTGTAAAGTATGTATAGTGTTGGAAAGAGGTCTGAGTTTTCGTGTGTGAATTTGCCTGTATGTTAAGAAGTTGCATAGGAGCTGTTGTGATTTTGGGGAGAGTTTGAAGTTTGTGCCAGAGTGTGTCGAAAACTTTCTGTGCGTCTTTGGTGATAAGTGCTGTTTTGTTCATGTGGAGGTAGTTTGTGATTAGGATTAGTGAGTTCAGTGTGGAGTGTTGTGCCCTGAATCCATACTGTTTGTGTGGAAACAGTTCTTCATCTTCAAGGTGGTACCTGAGGTGTTGGTTGTATAGTCTTTCGAATGTCTTGCCCAAGACTTCTAGCAGGCTGATGGTCTTTATAGTTTTGTGGGTCTGTGTGTTTTTTTGCTTGGTTTTGGGATCATGATGGCTGTGATTGTCTTCAAGAGTTTGGGGAAGTATAACAACCAGGGTTCGTATCCACAAAACTTTTATGATTAATGACAAATAGTACTGTTAGCTTGCAGTAAATTTTAAAAGTTATTCATAAAACTTACCTAGCAAACTTTTACCGCACAAATAGTTGTTTGTTAAGTACCGCCAAACAGCGCTAAAGATAGCAGTAGTTCATCATATAAAATGGTCTTATGGCTGAATAGCCTCAATAAAATTATGAAGATTAATTTCAATATTTACATTTATATCCATTTTCATCATTAAAATAAAAAAAGCCCTAATCTATGCTATTTGAAGGAGGATTTATTAACCAAGGATAGTGATCGGTGGCTTTTCCTTTGCTGTGCTGTTTGTACACAAACATGTTATTGAGGAAATGGAAGTCTCAACCTCACGAACGAAAAGGAAGCCTAACTGGACAGCAGACCAGACTTTGTTATTGGTAGATACCAGTGAAGAAAAAAATTAATATTGAATGGCCGCTTGAAGACTTTAATGAATAATAAAGACAAAAAGAGGGACATTCTTCGTTATCAACCCATCACCTAAAAAAAAAATGTTACCATTTAGTAGATCTCATCGAATAACGAAAGAATATACTTGAATTAAGCGGCTTATTCCAAAAATAAATGCGATGTTTTTCCACGTCCCAATTTGATGTTATAGTGATACGCAGCGTCACTCTCGTTTTTTTAACCACCCATCACCTTTTTTCACATGAAAAATGTATTTTTTCGCAATTTTTTTTTTTTCTGTTTTAGAGGATTTTCACATTTATCTTTGGGGCAAATCACATTTTTTAGTTAGGTTAGGTTAGGAGGTTAGGACGTGGCCTGTTAGATCAGGTAACCTAGCTTAACTTTTTTTAGATCAGTTAACCTAACCTAACTTTTTTTAGGTTAAGTTACCAGACGTAACAGGCTACGTCCTAACCTAACCTAACTAAAAAAGGTGTTTTGCCCCAAAGATAAATGTCAAAATCCTCTAAAACAGCAAAAAAAACTTGCGAAAAAATAAATTTTTCATGTGAAAAAAGGTGATGGGTGGTTTACAAAAAATAACCAATGAGGGCGTGGCTGGAAATCACCATGAGAGCCAACGCTGCGTTTCCTGGTGTGGTGAGGTCAGTGGCAAAGTGTGAGACACGCTGGTTCTCAGTATTGTCCAAGTCAAGAAAGAAGATCTCTGCTATAAAGAGGGAATACACACAATATATTCACAATATATTTAATATACTGTATACACACTATTAAATATATCTCTCCTTTCCCGACAAATGCGTTGCTACCGCTGATGTTGTTGGTTCTCCATGTTATTGACTTACAGATGACTATTACGGGACTTAAAAGTGCTCCCGAGGTCTTTTAACTTGACAGAACTATTAAGGCCCTTAAAAGTTTTGTGTATATACTATTAGTGCTTAACAGGAAAATGTCAGCCTTAACAACTGTTTGCTAGCACTTAAAAGTTTTGCGTATTCCAGCCCAGGTTTATTCTTGTAGTGATGGTGTATGCACCTGTGGCAAGTACATAAACACAAGGAAATAGACTTCATGCATTGCAGTTATTTTGGTATGTAAAGGGAAAAGATAAAGGTGTGGCCTAATAGAGATAAAATTAGTCACAGGTACAGTAATAATGTCAGGAGCACTCGTCGACAAACAATATGGCAGTTGGGGAATGTGAGTCGGGACCCACAATCCTGACAAATATATTTAAACGAATTCAGGAAAAAGTCACAGAAAAAAAGGCACTGAAAAACCTAACCTAACCTAACAACGGAGCACCTTCGCTTTCGTCTTTATTCAAGACATCTTCAGAGGCAACTGGATTACATGGACAGAGAGAGGCTTAAATATACAGGGTGACCTTATAAAACATGAGGTCAGGTCATAATGATGTCATCCACTAATCCCCACACCAACACCAACACACACGTAGAGGAGCTTAAGAGAAGGGAGGCGACGTGACTACTCAGGTCAGGTAAAAAATAAGGGACCCACTAAATAACTATCCTACAGCTAGATCCAAGGTTTTCAAAGCATTTTTAACCTTGGGCCACTGACAAATAAATTTATGTAACATATTATCAGTTTTGAACTGACCATCACTAAGGTTTATTGATTTTAATTCCTTAATCAAACTAGCTTCAACCAGAAGTCTTTCTGTGACACAAGGTGATTTGAATACTTCTAAGCTTTTTTCCCAAGCAATGGGATGATTATATATATATATATATATATATATATATATATATATATATATATATATATATATATATATATATATATATATATATATACAGTATATATATATATATACAAGAACATAAGAATGGAGGAAACTGCAGCGGGCCTATTGGCCCATACTGGGCAGTCCCGTTTACACCCAACCCCTATTGCTCATATGAGCATCCAACCTATGTTTGAAGCAATTCAGCATATTCGAGTTAATGATGATATTTGGTAACTTGTTCCATTCATCCACTACTCTGTTTCCAAACCAGTGTTTACCTATTTCACGCCTAAATCTAAATTTGTCTAATTTAAAACCATTGTTACGAGTTCGCTCCTGGTTGGATAGTTTGAGTACCTTTGTAATGTCCCCTTTGTTTAACCCTGCCTTCCACTTATACACCTCTATCAGGTCGCCCCTCGCTCTACGTCTCTCAAGGGAGTGCAAATTAAGATGCTTTAACCTGTCTCTATACTCAAGGTTCCTAATGCCCGGGATTAGTCTTGTCATTCTCCTCTGAATTCTTTCCAAGGATTCTATATCCATTCTGTAATACGGTGACCAAAACTGAACTGCGTAATCCAGGTGTGGTCTCACAAGAGCAAGATACAGTTTTAGGATGACCTCGCTAGTCTTGTAACTAACACTCCTTTGTATGAGCCCAAGTACTTTATTAGCCTTGTTACGAGCAAAAACACATTGTTTACTTGGCTTAAGGTTCCTACTTATCATTACTCCTAAATCTCTCTCGCAGTCGGATTTCTCTATGGCATCGTTGTTCAGCTGGTATCTGGTTTCCCTGTTTACATCTCCTATACTGAGTACTTTACATTTGTCCACGTTGAATTTCATCTGCCATTTTTCAGACCATTCGAAAAATTTGTTTAGATCTTCCTGAAGTTTTGCCGAGTCCTCGTCAGATTTGATAACACCTCCTATTTTAGTGTCATCAGCAAATTTACTTATGTTGCTGTCAATGCCGATATCTATGTCGTTGATGTATATAATAAATAATAATGGTCCAAGTACTGAGCCTTGGGGAACTCCACTTGTGACGTTGCTCCAATGGGACTTAGTGCCATTAATGCTCACTCGCTGTTTCCTGTCCTGTAACCACGCTCTAATCCATTTAAGGATGTCACCTTTGATGCCATGAGCTTCTACCTTTCTAATTAGTCTTTCGTGGGGGACTCTGTCGAAGGCTTTGCTAAAGTCGAGATATAACCACATCATAATTGTGCCCCTCGTCCACCCATTCGAAAACTGATGAAAAGAATGTTAATAGATTAGTTAGGCAAGAACGTCCGCTTGTGAAGCCATGCTGGGAATCATTGATCAATCGGTGCTTCTCCAGGTGATTTCGAATAGAGTTTGAAATGATTGCTTCCAGTAATTTGCCTACTATTGATGTTAGAATGATTGGGCGGTAGTTAGAGGATAGTGATCTATCCCCCTTCTTGAAAATCGGTATTACATTCGCTATCCTCCAGGATTCTGGTACTACACCTGTTTTTAATGACATGTTAAACAACTTTGCTAAGGGCATACTAAGCTCTTCCTTACATTCCTTTAATACTCTGGCAAATATCTCATCGGGACCAGGTGACTTATTAGTTTGTCTATTTGCTTACTAACATCGTTACTAGTCACTACTATCGCACTTAATTTGTTTTCTTCACTATCTTTGAATAGTATACAGTATATATATATATATATATAATCAACGACCTCACTAGCAAGGAATCGAATCCTCGACCTACTGGGTGTGAAAAGGGAACGCTTACCGGCTAGGCGACAAGGACACTAAAAGCAGTTCTAGACTCTGTTATATTTCACACAAAGCCTGTTATATGGACTAAAAATGAAGTATATATATGTACCTCGCGTTTCATACCAGCTGGATTCGGTAAAATGCTACTGACATCACATAAGAGGCACGGGCAGTTTCCCATTGAGGTTCACGGCGCCATCAGCTCGATGAACAGGCTTTGTGTGAAATATAACAGAGTTTAGAACTGCTTTTAGTGTCCTTGTGGCCTAGCCGGTAAGCGTTCCCTAGTCACACCCAGTAGGTCGAGGGTTCGATTCCTTGCTGGTGAGGTCGTTGATTATATGTTCAAAGTCCGCGTGTTATATGGACTAAAAATGAAGTATATATATGTACCTCGCGTTTCATACCAGCTGGATTCGGTAAAATGCTACTGACACCACATAAGAGGCACGGGCAGTTTCCCATTGAGGTTCACGGCGCCATCAGCTCGATGAACAGGCTTTGTGTGAAATATAACAGAGTCTAGAACTGCTTTTAGTGTCCTTGTGGCCTAGCCGGTAAGCGTTCCCTAGTCACACCCAGTAGGTCGAGGGTTCGATCCCTTGCTGGTGAGGTCGTTGATTATATGTTCAAAGTCCACGTGTTATATGGACTAAAAATGAAGTATATATATGTACCTCGCGTTTCATACCAGCTGGATTCGGTAAAATGCTACTGACACCACATAAGAGGCACGGGCAGTTTCCCATTGAGGTTCACGGCGCCATCAGCTCGATGAACAGGCTTTGTGTGAAATATAACAGAGTCTAGAACTGCTTTTAGTGTCCTTGTGGCCTAGCCGGTAAGCGTTCCCTAGTCACACCCAGTAGGTCGAGGGTTCGATTCCTTGCTGGTGAGGTCGTTGATTATATGTTCAAAGTCCGCGTGTTATATGGACTAAAAATGAAGTATATATATGTACCTCGCGTTTCATACCAGCTGGATTCGGTAAAATGCTACTGACACCACATAAGAGGCACGGGCAGTTTCCCATTGAGGTTCACGGCGCCATCAGCTCGATGAACAGGCTTTGTGTGAAACATAACAGAGTCTAGAACTGCTTTTAGTGTCCTTGTGGCCTAGCAGGTAAGCGTTCCCTAGTCACACCCAGTAGGTCGAGGGTTCGATTCCTTGCTGGTGAGGTCGTTGATTATATGTTCAAAGTCCGCGTGTTATATGGACTAAAAATGAAGTATATATATATGTACCTCGCGTTTCATACCAGCTGGATTCGGTAAAATGCTACTGACACCACATAAGAGGCACGGGCAGTTTCCCATTGAGGTTCACGGCGCCATCAGCTCGATGAACAGGCTTTGTGTGAAATATAACAGAGTCTAGAACTGCTTTTAGTGTCCTTGTGGCCTAGCCGGTAAGCGTTCCCTAGTCACACCCAGTAGGTCGAGGGTTCGATTCCTTGCTGGTGAGGTCGTTGATTATATGTTCAAAGTCCGCGTGTTATATGGACTAAAAATGAAGTATATATATATATATATATATATATATTTTTTTTTTTTTCTTTTTTTTTTTCAATGTGTACAAGTCATGTGACTTTATTTCCGTTCACCATTTAAACAGCACCTCAGTGCAATATAATCATAATCAGGTCATGCACACTAGACAAAGCAACTGTCTACGACGAGTGAGAATGTAGCACTCTGTTTGTACCTACGTATGATCTCCTGGTCCCCAATGTAAATCCACCTGAATACTCTGAGTATCAAGCTCCAACTGAACCACACTACTACCAAGACATCACGGGTTTGTTAAGTTTGGTAGGTTAAGCTATGAATAAGAACATAAGAAAATAGCTCCTGCTCTGATCACTTCTCATTCCATGGCAAAATTCATTAAAAGACAGTTTCAAGTTTCGTTTCCAAAAATGAATAATGCATTATTATACTATAATAAAGAAGCAAAATATAATTTGGACAGTATTTAGTAAAGAACTAATCAATAACAATTTACGCATGACCCGAATCAGTTTTGTTTGACGAAAACAGGATGTCTGTTTCATCAGGGAGGAAATATAGTGTCTTTGTCTTAAGCAACGGAAGTCTTTTTGATTACCGAAGGGAGTTGCAGCCCTGCCATGGTGTCTGTTCCCACCCTAAGGGCTGGCGTTAAGAATGACATCCAACCGTAAAACTTTGCTTCAACATTCCTGATGGTAACTGGGTCACCAGAGCTGTGACCATCCTCTGGGCTCTGCTTCCTTTTCTGGATTGGCGCCCTGGGTTTGCGGTGGTGAATAAGGAGGCAAGGGGAAATCTCTCTCTAGTTGTACCCAACAGCTGCCATCAGGTAATCATGGTTAACCCATGATTTCGAAAGTTAATTACGAAAAGTAATAACATTTGCACTGTGAACCTCGATAAAACTAACACTACTCATTAATCATTTAAAACCCTAAGGTAATAATTATTAAAAGTAAGTGGCAAGCTCACAGGCCAAATTTTACCAGTAATACAACAATGTGTATTCTCGACAAATTTGCTTAAAATATGAGTTTCTTATCTTAGTGAGGTTAACTAGGAGAAATAGCTGCACTATCTGTGGAAATTATGGCAAATAACTATCGAGACAGGAGTATGATCTTTCTTCATGATTGAAGAGTGAGTGAACCGTATTCTAGTCAGTCCTTTCATGTCGGTAGTCCTGAATACTCACTGAGCTTCGAAACAATCCTTGGTTCATGCTGCATGTACCTTAGAAGGTATTGAAGATTCGGAATTTTCCGCCCGTTAAGTGGCATGCAGGTGTAGTTCACTGTAGACTAAACCTTTTTCGGTAAACAAGGAGGCAATCGTCCACCTCCACTTCCCCATCAGTAAAATTAGAAACCCATTCACTGCTGGATGGACTGAGAACGCCATGCCCTCGAATCAACGACCCTTAGGACAGAAGGCAAGATCTGTATACACTAGGCCACTGCATCCTGTCATTAAATTATTTGTTTTGAAAATATATAAATAAAACTTTTTATTGCATTGCCAAAGCTATTCCACCTTAAGATTTTCAACTGACTTTATACTTATTGTTGTCATCTAATGTATAAACTTTTTTTTTAAGGAACCCAACACCTGATAACTCTCTAGGATTCATATGGGATCCTGCCAGTGCAGATAACCTACGTCATTTGTCTCTCACCCCTACACCCATCATGGAGGATGACAATAGGCAGGAGGTAAGAATTTAACGTTTCTAACTCTTATCAATTACTTTTACTCCTAAAATAGATTAAGTTGTAAAGAAATCCTAAAATGTGAAGATCGGTACATACCACCTTCATATTACAATGTACAAGAAGAGAACTATGTATTGACTTTGTAAGTGAAGAAGATGATACAGGGTAATGGCAAATACATGGTTTAAGGCTTTAAGCAATACCCTAGAAACTGTATACGTGGATCTCAACCCAGGACAATGTAAATAACACTGTCTGGAAACAAATAGATTATATTTTAATTCATAAAATATTTAGGAATTCAGTAACCTGAACCAAGACATATCCAGGGTCAGACTGTGTGTCAGACCACGTCAGAGTAATGAGTTTAGTAAGGCTAATTCTGTACTTAAAAAAATGGACAAAATCAATTAAGATTTTGGAAAATTCAGAACGGATATCCATCATTGCTAAAGGAAGGCTTAAAGGATGAAGAAAGAGATTAAAAGTAGAAATCTATCAGTGAGTCAGGAAAATTCATATGACATACGGGGGAATGAGGTTAAACGCGACTGGATCACAAAAGAACAAAAAATGGATAGTCGAAGTCGTTAAGAGGACGGAGGCTTACAAAAAAATTAACAAAGGACTGCTGATAAGTTAAAGAAGATTTTCTAAACAATAAATGCAAGGAGATAGAAGATAATGACAGGAGACAGCTGCAGGGAAATGGGAAGAAAGTTTAAACAAATGAACCAGAAGGTGGATTTCAATGGGGTGGGACTATTAAAAGAAAGGACAATAAGATTCTGTTTGAGGCAGAAGAAGGAAAAGAGAGATGGGCAGAGTACTTAGAAGAAATACATAATGATAATAAGCATAAAGTGGAGGTAAGAAACAAAAGGGACATACTGTTCAAATAACCAATCGTGAAAAAAAGAAGTTGAGGCAAAGTGAACAATTATAAGACTTCTTGGGTTGATCAGCTTCCAGCAGAATTTATAAAACAAATGGACAAGAATGGGATAAAATGTTTGACCAAGAGCCTTAGAGTGCACCCAGTTTACAACACTAAACTTAATGTTATACCTGCAATGTTTTATTAAACATCATATTATGTAGAATGAAGTTTAAAATAAAAAGTGAGTTATTTGAAGAGCAAAATGGATTTTGAAACGGAAAAGGATCTAGAGCAGCTGTATTTGGTTTGAGAATTTTAAGTGAAAGGGCTTTAGAGGCCTAAAGAAATTTGTTTTGTTGATTTTATTTTTTTTGGGGGGGGGGGGGGGTAATTGTAAAACACAATAACTTATAGGGATATTAAAAAAAAATAGGCATTCAAGAAGAAAATTTTAGATTTAAAATAATATATTTTTTGGCAACAGAGGCTGCACTGTTCATAAATAATGAAATAACTAATTAGTTCAAAGATAGACAGGAAGTAAGGTAAGGCTGCTTCTATCTCCAATAGTGCATAATATACCCTGCGTATTCAGAATTCTTAAAGAGAGAAGTTCTAAATAACAATGAAGGAATATAAGTTAATGGGAAAGTATTGTAAGATATACGCTATGAATTATGTAGATCAAACTGCTCATATCACGGCTAGTGAAGAGTTATTACTAAAACTGATTAGCAGATTAGTGGAAAAGACGAAAGTAGTGGTTGTTACCAAACTGGGAAAATTCCCAAAATAAAATTTTGGCAGGTAACAGGGAACTTAAACAAGTGGAATTTTTTTTGTATTTGGGAAGTAACATAGCTGTGTTGGTTGATGGGTGGAAGAAATCAAAACAAGAACAGGCCAAGCAAATACAGCACTTAATGCTCTGGAAGACCTACTAAAAGGGACATTAACTTAATTTTGAGAAAAAGGCCTTAGAGGCCTTTGATTATCGGAGGATGTTAAAAATAAGTTATATTGACAGGAAACAAATGAAGAAACACTAATGTTGGCTAAAACTTCAAAATAAATACTTGAAATTTATAGAATAAGGGAAATTATTTACTTTGGTCATATAATTAAGAATGAGGGGGTAATGGCAGAAATATTAATGGGCAAAGTTGAGGGCAAGAGGGCCAGGGTATGGTAGAGACTGGGATGGACTAATTAATCTTAAAAACGTGTTCCCAGAGAGTGTTAAAATACCAAGAAAATCAATGAAAGCAGCCGGATAACGTTTAGAGTAGAGGACTGTGCTCGCCACCCTCAGATGTGAGAATGCCATTTTGATTAAGTGATTGGTATTTCCTACCCACCACTCATTGAAAAGCCCCGTTTACACGATGCGACTTGTTCCAGGGTGATGAGGCATAGGGGTGAAAAAGCGCGCGTTAAACCATCTGTTTACACAACACAACACCAAGGTTTAGTTGACGCTAGGCTTCCTCGAGGATGAGTCGCACTGCCACCGCTCTCTGGGCTTTTGTGTTGGCATGCGCCTTAAAAAGGAAGAAGTTAAAGAAAAAAGACGAGTGTGGTACAAACAGTGGCTGCTTCATAGACGAACAAGGGGAAGTTATGAACATATATTCAGTGAACTAGCAGCAGAAGTAGATTAGACTTTGAAAACTTTTTGAAACTACCAGTCAACGTCTTTCATAACTTATGAAGAAAAATAAGGCCTCTGATTAAACGTGGAAATATAGTGGTGAGTGAAAATATTTCACCTGGAGCTCGACTTGAAGCAACGCTTTTATTTCGCGCACCACGCTGCTCTTGCTCAAGACTGCAGTACCTCTAGTTGAAGTCTAGTGTTTCTGTCTATACTTTATATTTTTCACTTGCTAAAGGTAATTATTCTCTTTATACATTTCTATAACTGCATAAAGCCCCCTCGACGCCCCTGAAGCTGTGAAGGCTGAGACATGAATGCTGATATACTGTACCTTCGTCGCTTGATAGAATGTGTGTACTGGGGCAGCCGTGATGCGCGACACGAGCGGTGGCACGCAACATATATCCAACATTGTTGGGTTGCCGAATGACCATGTTTTCTGCCCCCTCGCGACTCAAATCTTGTGTCGCAGGGACACCACCCACGATTTGTCGCAACGTGTAATAGCGGTTTGATCAAAGGTGTAAGTTTACACCAACGATCGCTTTATGATTGAAGAATGATGGTACGGTATTCCGGACACTGGCTTGATCTGACACTCAAATTTACACCAGGTTTGAAGTCAAATTTGTCAATCCTCGCTCTCATCCAGTTCCGAGGCAGGCTTAGCGTTCATCTAAAATAGCAGAAATCAGCTTGAAATTTGACAAGAGAGTGTGCTTTTCGACGATTTTGTCAAGTTGACGTGTTTGTAGAGAGAAAACTGATGGTTGATAGGCAAAATCGTATTAACATTTATGATGACAAGTAATTCAGACAACACAGTCAGTTCAGCTAGGTACAGTACTGTATATGCTCTCAATATTTTCTGTGGTGTGGAGTATCTCCATTTTTTTTTCATCAATTGTTTAAATAAATAACTTGTCAATATTTCCCTTTTATCCAATGTATTTTTGCATCATTCTCACCATTCTAAGCCTCTTTTCATCTATAACATCCATACGTGTGCATATTATTTACTAATACTTTACCCAATTATAACTGTAGTTACTTATAAAAAATATTGATGTATGACTATGACCCACAATCTGAATTTGTTAGTACTGTAATTATCGAACTGAAGATATGCTACTAATGTCAACAGGTCCTTACAGCTTGTGAAATATATTCAAAATACATTCATGTACTTAATTCGTAATAGCTAAGACCTTTAACCAATCCGTGTCATAGTCTTATCGTTACTTAAATATAAAGGTAATTAACTATTACCTTTATATTTAATTAAGGATAAGACCATGACATGGTATGATTAAATGTCTTAGCTTTTACCACCAACTGTCGGTCGCAACATTATGAATATGACTATTTTATTGATAGCTTAAGGGTAAAATGTTAATAACATTTAAAAAACTCACCGTCAATATACTTCTTTGCTTTGGGTTTCGCATGATCGATGCAGCATCTACTTTTCTGAATTAATGACAATGTTTTCGACTACTTAACTAACAATGAGAGATGTCTACGCCACCAAAAATACTTTCCGTGTCGTATCTGCCACCATAATCTTGTAAACATTGCTCTCGATGGTGATTGGTTGTTGTAATGGTGTAAATGAGACGTGGTTGGCTATAATTTCAGTATTCGAGACTTTGTTCGAAATTGAAGAAAATGCAACAGATTACCTGATCCTAGATTCAAGTCGATGATCTGAATATGGGTAATATTCTGCTTCAATTCTTAGATCGACGGATCCCTCAATATTATCCCCACCCTCCTTACCTTTCTCATACTTTATTCCTTCCTCACACCCTCTCTCTCTCCGCATCTAAATTTTGTTCTCTGCTTCACACCCTCCCTTAAACTTCCGTTCTATCATTTCCTCTTTACTCTCCATTGTTATCCAACTTCCCTCCCGGAGTTTCGTTTCTCTTCTCTATCTTCTTCGTTCCAGTGTGTGTGTGTGTATAATAATAATAATAATAATAATAATAATAATAATAATAATAATAATAATAATAATAATAATAATTAACGGTTTATGAAAAAGTTCTGCAGCCCGAAGGCTGAAAATATACATTGACAAAAATGACTTATTTATTACATACAAAGACATGGGGTGGGTGGGTCGTTTAACAAAAGCTTTCATTACTGAAAGAAGAAGGAACATGAACTGAGCATAGACATTATTATAGTTTACAGTTGATGGCCCGGGCCTGGACACATCGGGTGGTGTGGTGTTCACGTGGTGTAGTAACTCGTCCTCGAGTGTTGATATGAAGGACCTCCCGTGGTCAAGAGGATACCGGATGGTGTGGTGTTTACGCGGTGCAGTGTGTGTGTGTGTAACCGGTTCGTCATCGGGGTGTTTTTAATAGTTTCTGAGTCCGAATAGCTATTTATAGAAATTATTCTTTCTTCCTGGTCACGGGTTTCACCATAATTAAGTTTCAACACACGCTACTTTCATTTCCACCACATTTAATATTATAGAAGATATGACATAGTCATGTGCAGAGTTTTTCTCTCTTTTAACAATATTATGTACAGAGCCTGCCGAGATAAAGACCTCGTAATGTAAAATAACTGGAAGTGTCTGTGTAATGTCTCGGCCAGTGATAAACTAACTCGTGCTACAGAGAGCGGCTGGTCTAGCGCCTCAGTCATGATCGCGTGATCTAACCATATGAAAATGATTATAGGGAGCCTGAGAAACTACGCAGTATCAATGTCTCAAACCTACCATTAGTTATGTATATACTATTGTCATTTAATATTATCCTTTTATACTTATGTATACTATGCTAATAGCTAAATTAAGTATCCATCATTTAATGGCATTTTACATTGTGTGTGTGTGTGTGTGTGTGTTTCCTAACCAAAGCCTTCGACTCGGTCAAAAGAGAAGCGCTCTGGCGGACCCTCAGCCGTTTTGGCATCAACGGCAGTGTCCTGCACAATGGCACCCAGTCTGAGTTCTTCCCCATCCAAACGGGGGGTTAAACAAGGATGTGAACTGGCACCAACTCTCTTTTCCATTTTCTTGGCTGCCTTCCTTACTCGTGTAAGTGCCAATTTAGCCGACAGAGTGGACATCCAATACCGGATGAAGGGACTTTTCAACTTTAGACGACTCCAGACAGGAACAAAGGTGTCGGCAGCTTCCATTACTGAACTTCAGTATGCAGACGACCTCACTCCTGTCGCTCACACTGAACGCGCCCTACAGGAGATCATGAATACCTACGCAGATGCTTATGCACACTTTGGCCTTGAGGTGAATATACTTAAAACTCAGATTCTCGTTCATCCTGCCCCTGGTTCAGCCACACCTCCACCATCCATCCAACTTAACGGTACTACCCCCTCTAATGTTACACACTTTCGGTATCTCGGCTCCCACCTGTCCACCTCTGCAGACATCGATGAAGAGATTCAACAACGAATCAGATGTGTATCTCAAGCCTTTGGCAGACTCTGTACCCGTGTCTTCAGCTGTAGGGAAGCAGAAATTATCTACAAAGTTGCATGTATATCGAGCAGTGGTCCCCTCCCCCCCCTGCTATATGGCAGCGAGACATGGGTCACGTGCAGGAGGCACCTCGAGGCACTTGAAAGCTTTCACAAATGTAGTTTACATTCTATCCTCCGAGTTCGCTGGGAAGACAAGAGAACAAATGTCAGTATTCTCGCTGACACCAATTGTAAGAGCATCTAAGCTACCATTATTCATGAACAACTAACGTTGGCGGGCAACTGAAAAGGTATAAGGATAGTCTTAAGACAAACCTGAAAAAGTGTCAAATCGACCCCCTCACGTGGGAGACGAATAATCTATACTGTAAAGCTTGGAGGAGCACCACACAAGGTGTCAATACTTTCGAGTTCGCTAGACTGTATACCGAGGCAGACAAGCGCCAACGCCGGAAAAGACACTGCCGCCGCCCTTCCAGCACTAGATGTAACCCTCCACATGGGCAACATCAGTGAACGACACTGCTGGTCCCGGCATCTTTTGTCACCTCAGAACTCACCAACGAAGGTGACATTCTTAATAACTCTTATCATTGTATCATAGTTAGATGATCGTCATACTCGATTCCGTGTGACAGCAAAGTAGTAGTAGTAGTAGAAGTGTGTGTGCAATAATAATAAAAATTATAATTATAACAATAATAATAATAATAAGGAATGGTAAGCCTGCTGCGGAGAGAAACAGCATTTATGGAGTTGGCTTTACCATCCGCAAACGTATCTTACACATGCTAACTGAAATTCCTATTGGGGTCAACGAGCACCTCAGGATGCTTCGAATCCCACTGACTCACTCACGGCATGACTTTTTCATCAGTGCATACGCCCCAACACTGGATGCAGAGGATGACATCAAGGAGGCCTTTTACGCCGACCTCGACAGATTGCTAACCTCTAACCCAAGAGAAGACAAGGTTGTGCTCCTTGGTGACTTCAATGCCAGAGTTGGCAGAGGTGCTAACATTTGGCAGGGAACCATAGAGAGAAATGGACTAGGTAACTGTTAACCCAATGGCCTACTCCTCCTCAGTAAGTGTACTGCACACAACCTCACTATCACCAATACCTTGTTTAGGCAGGCCGACAAGTTCAAGGGTTCGTGGTAACACCCACGATTCAAACACTGGCATCTCATTGACTACATCATTGTCATAGAAAGAGATCGCCGAGATGTCCTTATCACCCGTCCCATGCGTGGCTCAGACTCCTGTGACACTGAACATCGGCTTGTCAGAGTCAAGCTCTCACTTCACTTCGCCCCAAAACGGCGAAGACGGCTAGCCTCCAGAAGAGGTTTTAACACTAAGCGTCTGAAGGATCCAGTGGTAGCACAAGCCTTTTAAGGAGCAGCTCGAACTTCGGCTAATAAACAACCCAACAGCAGAATGGGATATTCTCAACACTGTCATAATAGGGTGTGTCATAGGAGGGAAGATCAGCTAAAACTAATGGCCCATCACTTTTTTGGTAGATTTTAGTGTATATAAACAGAAAATAATTTCAGTTTCAATATTTTGCAACCTTTTGCTAGGTAAATTTTAGCGTGAAATTTATCGAAAATCTAACGTACAGCTGCATTAGTGCATTACAATTAAATAGTGAACATTGCTTTCTGACTTCATTCTTTAACAACCCAACTAACAATATTTTTTCTGTTTCAGATTCTGATGCATTTATAAGTTGATAATATTTGCGATGGCTGCTTGTGTCAGGACGAGGAACCAAAAATCCAGCCATCTCAGTCACTATCTTGGGTCTGGGAGAGAGCTCCTGAAGTCGGAGTTGCCTACATTGAGAGATGCTTTGAGATACGGTGTTTTAATCAGGCAAATCAGTGAAAAGAACCAAAGAACTTACACAAACAAAGACATTGCCAGTGATATGACCAAAGCTGTCTTGGCACAGTACACTCTGGCTAACGCTCAACTCAAGCCTCCAGTCATAACAAGTCAGAAGAAGATTAGTGAGAGACTGCTAGCCAGTTGGGAAAAGGCAAGAGATATCTCTCTTGGGAGAGGAAAACTTGCAGTTAAAGACAGCTTTGCCAAGCAACTGGACCATTTATTTGACATAATTACTTGCAAGTGCCCAATTGTTCTCTGTCCTGAGTTTGGATGCGATCGTGACTGTAAATCCGAGGCCCACATCTCCTGTATTTGCAAGCGCGAACTGAAGATTCCTATGATCGAACTGGCATTTGTCAAAGCACAGAGAGAGAAGACTGGCAGTATAGGGGCTCTCATGATTTCAAGCCAAGATATTCCGGAGTCCAAGAGACAGGAGGCTGCCACAGAGAGACAGAAGAGGAGAAGAGTTGCCGAGGAAAAGAGACTTGAGAAGGCCCAGGGTGAGGTAAAAAAGGCCGATGATTGGAGTCAAGCTGATTCAGAGTTTAATGACTTCCCCATGGCTGATCCGAGTGCTGACCAGGAGAATGGTGACTTTGTCCCTAACCCAGAAAATAATGATCCCAAACCTTCCAGGCATAAGATTCGAAATAGGAAAGATATCCCGAGCATAGCTCTGGCCAGCATGCGACACCACACTGGTCTCAGAGAAACTGCAGAGATAGCAACAGCTGCCTGGATTGACGGTGGTTTGATAACACCTGATGATGTTCACCTGGTGATAGATCATAACAAAGTAAGGAGAGCTCAGGAGAAACTTGTCAGTAACCTAGAAGAGGAGTTTGATAAGGGGATAAGAGAAAATGGAATCAATTGTTTGTTCTTTGATGGGAGAAGGGATGACACTAAAGTGTTCATGAAAGTTGGAGATTCTGACAAGTTGTTCCCTGCCATGGTGAAGGAGGAACACTACTCCTGCTGCAGTGAACCAGGAGGGAAGTATTTGTGGCATTTCACTCCAGAGAAAGATGACATCAGGAAACCAGCTGAGATAGTGGCAGATAACATTGTGAACTGGCTCAGAGAGAGGAACGTAGACCAGACCCTGCAGGCCATTGGAGGGGACAGCACCAACACGAACACAGGGTGGCAAGGGGGGGTCATACAGTGGATAGAGCGGAAGATTGGGAGGAAGCTGGTCTGGATTGTTTGTGACCTCCACACCAACGAGTTGCCACTCAGACATCTGATCCAGGAGCTGGATGGCAAGACTCTTTCAAACAACAGATGGTCTGGTCCTCTTGGCAAGATGCTGGACTCTGCCACTGAGTTAGAAATATATCCGAGCTTTGAAAAAATCACAGTTGGCCCTCCACTCGTTGAGCTTGCACATACTGTCATTGACGACCTGAGTACTGACCAGTACTATGGTTACATGATTTGCAGTGCCATCAAAACTGGGGTCATGCCTGATAGACTTGCTTACCTGCAGAGAGGTCCAGTCTCACATTCTAGGTGGCTCACAACGGCTCTCAGGTTCTGCAGAATTTGGGTCGCTCATCATAAACTGAAAGGGAACCAGCTTCACAACCTGAGACTTATTGTCCAATTCATCGTGAGTGTCTTATTGCCAAATTGGTTCAACACCAAGGTCAAGTCATCGTTCTCCGAAGGTCCGAGGCATGTTCTCTTTCAGCTTGAGCTCCTGAGGAGTCAGCCAAGGAAGGTTGTTCAGATTGTGGAGCAGACTGTGAGGAGATCTTCCTGGTATGCTCATCCCGAGGCAGTTCTGCAGACAATGCTCTGCAGTAAGGATGAGGAGGAGAGAAGAGTGGCAGTCAAAGAGATCTTGGATATGAGACTTATGAGAGGATCTGGGCATGACGAATCAGTTGGTGACGATTCCTTCAGGGTCAGGAAAACTCCTGAAGTCAATCTAGGTGTCAAGACCCTCACTGATCTCATAGATCTGGATAACATCCAGGCTGGCAGTGAGCCCCCTCTTACTTGCAGCCTCACCAATGTTCAAGTCAGAGCTTTCCTGGACAACCCCATGCATGTCCCTGCCTGGCCCTCGCACACCCAGAGTATAGAGCGTTGTGTACAGCAAGTGAGCGAGGCCAGCAGTCACGTGTACAGCCAGGAGAGGAGGGAAGGCTACATCCGAGCTCAGGTGGTCAGCAGGGAGGTGATGAGTAGAAACAGAAGCAAGAAAGACATGTTCTCTATGGTGTGCAGCAACACCGGGTCGTAGTAGTAAAACCGGTTTTTGTATTTGATGATTTTGTTTTCTAAAGGAATATTAAATTTAATAAATGTGTCAAGATCAATCGTTTCACTATTCTGGATCATTTTCAGCCTAATAAATTAACCTGATACATTTACTTTACTTTAAATAAGCTATTTAGTGGTGTTGGTAAAAGGGTGGGAATACTGAATTTTCATAAGATTTCAAGTTAAAATTTACCTAGCAAAAAATGAAAACTATTCAAATCTGAAGATATCACATGATTCTGCACATAGAACTACATCATTAATACCATGGGCCGATTTTTCAAACTCAAAAAAAAAAAATTCGCCTCCGTATGACACACCCTACTGTCATAACAAAAAACCTGCAGAGAGACCTCGGTCAGATCGAAAGAATACACCAGGACTGGTTTGATGAAAATGACCCGGCAATCAATGTAATCATCGATGATAAACGTGCTGCTTTTACTGACTGGCAGAACAACCCTCAGTCTCTGACCAAAGCTGATACCTTCTGTAAGAAGAAAGCAGCAGCCCAGTGGGAACTTCGCAAATCTAAAAAATGACTGGTTTAAAATTAAAGCATGTGAAACACAAAAATTTGCAGATCAGCACAAGATGTGCGAATTTTTCCGTTTCACTAAAACATTTTATGGGCCAAGTAATCGTGGTGTAACCCCCCTCTGCTCATCTGATGGTAACTCCATAATTAAAAACGATGAGGGCCTTCTTCAGCGTTGAAAAGAGCACTACCACTGCTCAACCGAAACACTGATGTGGATGTCCTGCCTACCCAGCAGATCCCTCAGCATAAGCTGACCCACCTCAGCAATGTTCTATTCCTGGATGAGGTAGCTACAGTCATCAAACAGATGAAAATAACAAAGCCTCAGGGCCTGATGGATTTCCAGCCGAGGTGTATAAAGCAGGAGGACCTTTGCTTACCAGTGTTACTACTTCCGGTTACCTGAGCTTTGCTGATGAGAGGTAACTTCATAGTCACAGTTAAAAAGTTATGGGTTAAGTTTTCAAACCCAATGGTCTTTTCTCCATTTATTTAGAAGAATAAACTATGCACAGTCAACGAGGATATCAAGGTAATTAACCTATGAGCTGTGAGTGTTAGTGATGGACGGAACTTATCAATAATAAGCTTTATGTCACACATCCATCTATCGTGAGGGGGGAGTGATAACTGAGGGAGAGCCGGCTTCTATTAGCTGACCTAGCAGCTTTAGAGACGCGACTTGAGAGTGGAAACTACCCATCACATGGTCTGAGCATGATAGCTCACTTATTCATGGAAAATTACAGTGGGTAATGTATTTATATAAACCTAATGTATATAACCCATATTTATATAATTACTTCTGTTTATTAGACAGGGGCTAATACATTGCTCAGTCATCACCTTCCGAACTCCACAAGGAATAACTAACCTCACAGAAAAACCCTATACATATACCTACCTACCCATGTTACATGCATATGTGTGTGTGGACACTAAACTGGAGAAGCTGCAACCTGGGGTTGAGCAGCTACTGGAGCCCTAGTCTGAAGTGCCTTACGGGAGAGTATATTATGTACAATGGCAAACTTGGAAGATACTGACTTATAATAACAAAACAAAAATATCACTACCAATATTAATATAATAGTGGGAACAGTTAAACTAGGTATAGCAAATCCCTGTAAAAAATAAAATAGCAAGTTATCATCTAAATTAGCAAAATGTGACTCCTTCATATTAAAAATAAAATTTAATTTATTTGAAACTATATTGAGGAGCCGGAAACAAAGGAATCAAGTCTGAAGCTAGATTAAAAATTAAATGCAAAATGGTGATGGGAAGGCAAATTTTTCAATGAACTACAGTACAGGTAATTTTGCAATAGTCAGGAGCCTTATAATATCCTCTTACAACTAAATGTTTACCACCATCCTGGCACTGACACTGTTTTCTTCAGGGAAGAAAAAATATTGCACATTATGTACTGTAGATGTACTGAACATGAAACACAATTTTCTTAAAAATTGGTTTATAGTTACATTGCTTGAGCGCTTTGCGCACGTTAGTCTGTATGACCACCAGTTCACATATTCCTTCTGCAGCATGAATAAATGTGAGTGTATAGGCTGGACATACGTGTAAGCGTAGGTATGACGATTTACACCATAATAAACCTTAATGATCATCCACTGCTACTAATGTGTAGTCATCATCTAATAGTAAAATTTCAGTTGGTTTATCCAAAGTTAACTGTGTGCCATTAGAATACAATGGAAAAGGTTCTAAACGCCATGCATTAAATTTACGTTGAGAGATCATGGGTATGTGGATAAGTATAGCATTGTGCGTGAGAGTTGACTCTAACAAATGATGATAATATTCCACCTCCTGAACAGTAAAAATAGGAGTTAAGTGGCAACTCATCTTGGCTATTTGTAAGACTTCAAGAAGAGTATATATATAAGCCCAAGCTTTGCATCCACGCGTCCCAACCCTGCATCAACTACACTTGCAATTAGATTGTCTCTGTTAGTAGATAAAGCTTGAGCAGAAGTTTCCTCTGCATGCAAATACTCAGAAAAATAAATTAGCCATTCCAGTGTAGGCACTGAATTCATCAAATTATAAACAATTCGATATAAATGGTTTGATTCAGAAATAATAACGTTAACCTTTGTTTCCAAAGAATAGATTACATGAACAGTCTGAGTTATAGCGTGATTTTGTGTATGTACTGCTTGAGTAACAATATTCAAACGGTCTCCGAATTTGGATACATCTTCTGCAGTTGCCTTGCCTAAGAGAGTGCCTTGAATGAGACCAACGGAATTAAATAATCCCCACTTTTGTCGTATTTCAGAACGCTCCTTCTTAGCAAGTCATCTTGAGATGATGGAATAGAGCGTCCAGCTGCGACGATATTCTTATGAAGGGTCTTGAGACGAAGTAGCTGAATATTTATAGTTTGTGAAACCATAGTGGAAATGTTAGATCGTTGACGAAAAGTTTCGAGGGTGCCCATCGCTGTCTGGAGCTGAACATCAACAGACTTCATCTGGCGCGGAATACTTAATAAACCGTGCGATTCATACTTTATGGTCATGACGTCTTCAATGATGAGGACTTGTACTAAAGGTGCGGCTAAGGCACCTGATTTCAGGACTTTCGTGGACGCGTCCGTCGACACGGTGGTGCCACAAAGAAGTAGAAGGAGTAAGACTATGATCCAAGCCAGTCTGGAAAAGGTGGATTCGTCACAATATTGTTTTGCAGAACGTAGTTTTAAACAATAAGTATTAGATACACTTGGTGTACAGTATTTGATGTGTTTGCGGTTCGAACAGATGTGTCTGGAACATCGTTAACGTTCCTGGGGAGTAAATCTGGGTGGCCCTTTCTAAGTCTGTCCACATGTACTACGTCTGAGGTTTGTGAATTTGGTTTCAAAATTTTTAATTTGTTGCCTACTTCTTTGGCGATAATGCGGAATGGTCCGGCAAATTTGGGCAAAAGTTTGTAGTTATATTCAGGTTCTCTCACCATAACAGCATCGCCTATTTCTAATGTTATAAGCTTAGCTTGTTTATGTTGCTTATAAATCATTTCAGAGCGTGACGCCGCTAAATGTTTCCATACTTGGCCATGAATATCTGTAAAGACTCTGATTTGCCTGGTAGCGAAATCGTCCACCTTGTAGACAGGGGAAGGTTTGTCTGTAAATAGGTCATAAGGCAGACGTTTGTTTATGCCATAAACAATATAGTCGGGTGATTTGCCCTTGGAGCTGCGATTTGAGGTAACCAATCCTCCCATGCATTGTGCATTTGACTCACTACTGGACGAAGAATCTCTTAAGAATTTACGATTGGTTCTTTCAACAAGGCCATTTGCCTATGGATGATAAGCTGTTATGAAGCTTTGTTGGCTGCCGCATTGTCGACATATTTGTGCTAAAAGTTGATTCTTGAACTCTAGTCCATTGTCGGAGAGAAGAACCTTGGGAGTAGTAAAAAGGACATATGAGGTGCATCACTAGGGCATAGGCCACAGATTCGGCTGATATATCCTTCAGTGGGATTAAAATCACAAATCTAGAGAAATTATCCACACAAGCTAGTATGTAAGAGGATCCTTGATGATTCCTCGGAAGTTGTAATAAGTCAGTGGCAACTGTGTCAAACGGACGTTCTGGTGTAGGATATTGGAGAATTGGAGCCAGTGGTAAAGTAGTACCCTTATGCTGTCTTTGTGGCATGGTCGGTAGCATTCCCTGGTCCCACACAGTAGGTCGAGGGTTCGAGTCCTGGCTGGTGAGGTCGTTGATTATATATTTAAAGTCCACGTGTTATATGGACTAAAAATGAAGTATATATATGGTACCTCGTGTTTCATACCAGCTGGATTGGGTAAAATGCTACTGACATCCACATAAATGGCACGGGCAGTTCCAAATGGGAGGTTCACGGCGCCATCAGCTCGATGAACAGGCTTTGTGTGAAATATAACATAGTCTAGAACTGCTTTTAGTGTCTTTGTAGCATGGTCGGTAGCGTTCCCTGGTCCCACACAGTAAGTCGAGGGTTCAAGTCCTGGCTGGTGAGGTCGTTGATTATATATATATATATATATATATATACTGTACAGTAGGCTCTCGACAATAACGGTAAGTTACAATAGATACCCAATTTCAATAATAACGTCTGGATTCTCGTGAATAACAAAGATTTTGTGGGAAGCTTCCGTGCTCATCAATGATAGCGTTTGTTTGCCGCCATGTTGATGACGTAGTTGTCCGCTCTGCCTCACTCTCACACACGCTCTGTGGAATACAGCGCTGCGCCCACTTGTGAGATTTTCGCCTCTATAACCAGTGATTTGCTAGGGTCGGTGATCAATAATGGCTTCCGCATTTTTGCCTGTGGGGGTTAGGGGAGGTGGTGGAGGGAGTGATTTGCCGCCTGAACGCCCTGGAACATTTAAAGTGAATGAGAAAAAAAAGATCCCAAAGCTAAGAATCAAAGCCACAAGAAGCGTGCTTACTCGGTCAAGGATAAAGAACAGATTGTTGAGCTCATTGAAAGTGGTGCACGTAACATTGATATTGTGAGGAAATTGAACTGTCCTGAGTCTACAGTGTGAAATATTAAGGTAGTGATGGAAATGCGAGGCGAGCTATGAATGATAAAAGTGATTGAAACAGGTTGTCAGTGTTAACAGAGCATTTTCTTTTGAAATGGTTAGCTTGTAGAATGAAAGACAGTGCAAGTGTTAGCAGCCCTCAGATACGGAACAATCATCACACCAAGCACCTCAAAAACTCCCCCAAGCTAAGTGTTATATTACTCACGCTCTTTATTCTGATGATTGAATACCAATTCTTTTTATTTCAGCAAACAAAAAGTGTTAGGAGGGCTTCTAAGGGGGAAAAAATTGAGTGAAATTCTTGGGGCGGCGGCACCAATAAACCCTTTTTACATGTATTTTGATGTCACACAAATAACGTTTTCGCTAATAACGGCGTTTTTCAGGCACCTATTAAACGTTATTGGCGAGAGCCTACTGTATGTATATATATATATATATATATATATATATATATATATATATATATATATATATATATATATATATATATATACAGTATATATATATACATACAGTATACTTTTTTTCTCTCTCTCTCTCTTCCTTGAAGAAACCAATGTCACTTTACAATGCCAAGATAGTGGAAACCGGTTAGCTGTGAAAGGTTATTATTAGGCTCCGGATTACTGTGCGATAACCTGTAGTTCGTTCAAAACCTTGCCTTCTCATCATCATTTTGCATTGAATTTAAATCTCACTTTGGATTTGATTCCATTGTACCAAGTTTCTATTTTGACTCTTAGTGAACTCAATCTTATGTTAGATAACTTAAAATTTATTTCTCATCTGAAAGAGTCACATTTTACTAATATAGAAGATAAACTGCTATTTTATTTTATTTTTCACAGGATTTGTTAAACCCAGTTTAACTAATCCTTCTATTGTGTAATATTGGCAGTAATATTTTGTTTTGCTCCTAGAGATCAATATCATTTAAATTTACTATTGTACACAATAATACTCTCCAGTAATATTTTTGTTTTGCTCCTGGAGAATACTATCATTTTAATTTACCATTGTACATAATATACTCTTCTGAAAGGCACTTAAGAATAGGACCCTCGTAACTGCTGAACTCCAGGTTGCAGTTGCTTCAGTTTAATGTTTTCACACATATGTATGTAACTTCAATAGGTTTATGTATATATTTTTTCTCTGCGAGAAGCTAATTCCTCGTAGAAGCCTGGAAGGTAGTGACCGAGCGATGTATTAGCCTCTGTCTCATGGCAATAACAATTATATAAATTTGGGTTAATACATTTAGTTTATATAATCCAATCACCCTACTGTAATTTTCCATAAGCTGTGAGGTGCCATGCGCTGTTCATATAAGGGGAGATTCCTCTATCAGCAAGCCGACCTTGAGAATGTAGAGTTTTGCGCAGCCTCTCCTTCAGAGCCTACCCTCACAGGCACCAGTCTTGACTTGAGTCTCACGAGAATCGGTCGGGTGTCCTAACTCAGTCAAGCTGAGCCCCATCCTTAATTAACATTCACAGCTTACAGTGTTAATTACGGCTCATCTACTAATAGACTGTGACCAATATAGTTTTACCAATAAATGGAGAAAACACCATTTTGGGTTTGTAACTTAACCCCTCAACTTATTTATATATAAGCCGAGTTAAGGAAACTCTACCCAAAGGTTATATAATATATTGTCACCTCTAGTAGGTTCTGTAATTAGTTTTTTAAAAATTGTCCTGTACTGCATGTAGGAAGTCTTCAGATTCATAGTCACCTATAATGTTGTCCCAGTCAATATTTCTGAAGTTGAAATCTCCCATAATGCACAGGTTGTTGTATTTTGCAGCCCTACTCATTTCCTGCCATATGGGCTGAGCTGCTTCTTTCCCAAGACTTGGGGGGGCCTGTAAATCACTCTCATAATTAGTTTTTCTCTTCCTTCCGCAATTTCTACCCATACAAACTCGGTTCCTATTTCACCCTTTATTGAATTATTAATACATTTTAATGTATCCCTGACGAAGAGTGCGACCCCCCCCCCCTTCCTACCTTCCCTGTCCTTGTGAAAAAGGTTGTACCCTTCTATGTGGTACTCTGCTAAAAAGTTCTTGCTCGCCAGATTCATCCAAGTTTCGGTGATTGCTATGACGTCTACATTCTCGGTACATACAACCTCTCTCAGCAAGTCTATTTTATTTCTAACGCTCCTACTGTTTGTATAGTATACATTTAAACCTACCCTTCCCTGCTCCTGTTTTACCCCTTGTCCTGAGTAATCAATTTTACTCCCCAGGACCTGCTTGTTTTTTTACTCCCACTTACCCTCACCTCTCTCCTCTGGCGAAACCCCCCTTTGGAGTGACAATTTCATGCTCCAGGGATACAGACAATATCTTTACCCCCTCGCAAGACTAGTGTACTCCGTCACGACTGTACAAGTAGTCGTTGCCATAGAATAGTTGCCAGTTATCAATGAACGCCCAACCATTGCTTGCACAATGTTTTTCCAGTCGGCAATTTATAGCAATAGCCCTGAACAGCCATTCACCGCCAACTCCTCTTTTAGGCAAGACACCACATACTATTGGGATCCCTCCCCTTTCTCTAACCTTCCCTAGCGCCTACCTATACCTCTTGAAAAGTTCCTCACTCCTAACCTTTCCCCTGTCGTTTCCTCCCACACTAAGACACACTACTGGCTTGGTACCCTCCCCTGACAAAACCCTATCTATCCACTCAGCTACATACCCTATTCCAGCCCCAGGAAAACACACCCTAGTCCTACGTTTCCTATCTCTTGCACAAAAAGTTATATCTAAGAACCTCACTTGGCTGTACCCAACTCCCACGACCTTACCACTGGGCAGTGTTTGAACAATTGCCCTTTTCTCTCCTGGCACCACACCGTCCTGCCTCTTCTCTTCCTCGCCAGCTTCCTCCAACACTTGGTAGGGGTTACTGCACTCCACACCCTGGTCAGCTTTCCTGAGTCTGACCCTAGTCCCCTTGGAGACAACCACTCTCCACCCCTTCTCCTCCCGACCCTCCTTCGCAGGGGTCCTGCTAGGCAGGACACCTACTTGAAGGAGTTAAGTCCTTAAGGCTGCGTTCTCTCCCTTTAAAACGTCTATCTCTCTCCTCAACTGTTCCAGCTGAATTAAAAGAGTTAGGTTAGGTTAAGCTAGGTAACATTTCGATGTAGAATATGAAAAGTTTAAAGGGCTAGTACTGTGTGTAATTTTATCAGTTAAAATATTCGAAAATTTTATATTTCCGATGGAAACTCGGATCTTTTTAGTTTCGTGTGCAGCACTCAAAAATTGAAATATAAATTTTTAATGTAGACTTTTATGTTGATTCAACAAATTTTATTTAATATTTTGTTTTTTTTTGAGAAATGAATAGGAAAAAATACAACTTCTAAATTTTCATGTTCTACCTCGAAATGTTAACCTAACCTAAAGTAACCTAACCTAACCTAACCTAACCTAACCTAATCCTAACCTATTCTGAACTGGAATTTTCATATCTAAAGGTTTATCTTTTCCCTATGTAAGACTCACTATATAAGTAGGTGCTGGCAACGTCTTACCATTTACCATTATTCGTCTTATGACAACAAATTTATTGACAAAGCTCGGAGTACAGTTTACCTATTCTGAGTAATTTAGTCAGGTTTTGACACTGAGGGTGGTATCACTTCTCACTGCCACGCAGGACAGAGGTTCATACACAAAAATACATCATATTCATTAACAGTATATATATATATATATATATATATATATATATATATATATATATATATATATATATATATATATATATATATATATAATAATATATTTTATGAAAATCCACAATGAAAACGTGGATAAGATAAATCTTGATAAAATCACACGGGAAAATGGAAACAACGGAGTACCTTAGCTTTCGTCTTTATTCAAGACATCTTCAGAGGCAACTGGATTACATGGACAGAGAGAGGCTTAAATATACAGGGTGACCTAAAAACATGAGGTCAGGTCAAAATGATGACATCCACTAATCCCCACACCAACACACACGTAGAGGAGCTTAAGAGAAGGGTGGTGACGTGACTAGTCAAGTCAGGTCAGAAAAAAGGGGACCCACAAAATAACTATCATACATCTAGATCAAAGGTTTTTAAAGCATTTTTAACCTTGGGCCACTGACAAATAAATTTATGTAACATATTATCAGTTTTGAACTGACCATCACTAAGGTTTATTGATTTTAATTCCTTAATCAAACTAGCTTCAACAAGAAGTCTTTCTGTGACACAAGATGATTTGAAAACTTCTAAGCTTTTTTCCCAAGCAATGGGGTGATTATTATTCCTAACATGAACGAACAAGGCACTGCTTTCAGATGCAGTTCTAATATTATACTTATGTTGTTTGATTCTGAGCTGCAGTGTTTTTCCTGTCTGACCTACATAATTACAATTACATTTGCTACATGGAATACAATAAACACTACCATTTGCATTCAAACTTGGGCTATTCCTTATTAACATATTAGTAATGGTTGAGTCATACTTGAAAACAACATTAATATTTAGAAGCTTGAGGGACCGAACTAACGGGACAAATTCATTACGATAGGGCAGAGTCAAAATATTCTTAAGTGTAGGAACTTGTCTGGTTTTAGAAGAATGAAAGGATTTTTTAGCCCTATTAAAACAACGATCAACAAACACAGAAGGGTACCCAAGTTTATGTGCAATAGAACGAATGTACAAGCTGGACAATTTTGTAATTAAGAAGATTTGTGATCAAGTGAGAGGGCGGGTCACTGGCCCATCTGACCTGACCACCAACCGTTGTGTGCTATTTAAAGATTAGTAGGGTCATTACCTAATTACCAGACCATTGTGGACCTGGTCTCACCCTCCTCTGTATATATTCACCTTGATTTGTATTACTCTCTCTAGTCTGTACTCACCCCTGAAGATGTGAATTACACGAAAGCGCTTGGGAACTTCGTGTTTTCTTCTTTCCTTGTGGTTATCAGCATATACCTAGATCACGCGCACCTACAGTGATTTACTTGCATATATATATATATATATATATATATATATATATATATATATATATATATATATATATATATATATATATATATATATATATATACTGTACATAAATTGTCTATGTCACCTGGCTGAGATCCCCGCTAAGACTCACTATTACCACATTGTTCAAGATGAATAGTACGCTTTATTTATTTATTTATTTATATTTTTTGGCAGACAGACTTATTACAGTGTTTCTCTTTAACAGGTGCGTGCTTTTTGGGAGTCGCTGCCAACAAAGCAGAACTTGCTCCTTCACCCAGAAACAACTACTGCTCGAAGTGATTTGTAATCTTCATATATATATATATATATATATATATATATATATATATATATATATATATATATATATATATATATGTATATATATATATATATATATATATATATATATATATATATATATATATTGATAAAATCACAGGAAAAGGGGAACAATGGACATCTGAAGATATCTTGAAGGAAGACGAAAGCTAAGGTGCCCCTTTGTTAACCTTTTTCCTGTGATTTTATCTATCTATCAATCTATCTATCTATCTATATATATATATATATATATATATATATATATATATATATATATATATATATATATTTATATATATATACAGGTATATATGAGTGTGTGTGTTATGCTAAATCTGAATAATTGCTGATTAGCTGATTAGCGTTAACTTCTATGTATTTTGCTTTTTGATGTAACTTCTGACTGGCCACAAACGATAATGTAGAATCTAAATGGCGTATTTTTATGGTGTACAATGAAAGACAAAAGTCGTGTCGTGAAATTTGGTGAAAACATAATTATGCCGAGGGGCTAAAAGTTTTGGTGCACTCTGCTTTGTGGTAGGGCTCTCATGATGTTTCACGAGTTATATTTAATTTTCGATCAAAACCGCGACACGACTTTTGTCTTTGATTTGATATTGTAGATCATAAATATGCATATAAATGAAAAGTTTCATACAAAACTTAACCTAACCTAATCTAACCTATTTTAGGTATACTCTTGCTGTATTATGTAAACAATATATAGAGGAACTGCTTGGCTTGTTGAATTTGAATTTTCATTGTTCCATTTAACTATTTATTGATGAAATGAAACATTATGTACTCACTTTAGCAACATATTATCCTTTATAATCCGTGCTTATATATAACTAAAAAAAATATATTGTCGTTGCTGTGGGAGTGACTGTATGTTAGGAACCGTGGTCATCACACATAATCCTACATTTTTTGTTCACCAATGCAACAGACATGTTTATGATGTTTCCATATGTGTATCTAAGTTGTCAAGACAGGTGGTGAAGAACACCAAGGTCTAACTCACGTCTTAGGATCACCGGTTAAATGTCTACACTTTAAACATCAAACAAAAGCCCTATGCATTATTGATGGTCATTTAATAATCTGTATGGTTAACTTATACAAGTACGACTCACAATGGTAACTTGTTAATCAGTTCTACAGCGACGAAATTTTGGAGGAGCAGCATTCGTCAGCTGAGACAGGTATTAACTATAATGTATAACTTTACGGGATATATTATAAACTTTACAGATACTACAAACTTGCTATTACTTCACCCACCCAAAAAAAAATATTTCATGTAAAGTATAATTTCGTAAAGATTTTTGTTACTATTTTCACTTGTCTTCACCAAAATATTTTTAGCCTCCAGTTTGTCCTCCCTCCAGAGAGAGAATCAGGCTTTTAGATTAATAGAAATTGTGTCAACATGGTATTGAAAGAAAAACCAATGAGACAGAATACGGTTACGTGTGATAAAATACAGCCACGGCTCCCTATTGAGTTGTGCATCCACATGTAGGTTGACACACCCTACAGTGAGATGAAGACCTGACCCAGGAGAGGTCACGGCCACTAAGTACCTGATTTAACCCGGCGTTATGACCCTGTTACTTAAGAAACTACACCTCGACAAGCTGTCCAGACCTGACCCAAGAGAGGTCAGTCCTCACCGCCACGCGATTATCTTATCCCGGCGACATGGCCGTGTTAAAGAAACCACACGTAGCCAAAACACACCCGGGTGATAATACTTAGGAAGCATTACTGACCAGCGACATGACCACGCACCTGGGCAAACACAGCTGTCCAAATTTAACCAGTATGGTGTTAATTAGGAGAGATCATCTGCCGGCTCTCCTCCAATATAAAGGCCCTGCAGCTCATTCCACGGGTGTACACGTGTAGGAAAACTAGAGGTTGAGGCCCACGTCCCTCCACTTCACATCAGGAGGAACATGTTGACGCTAAGGTACGGGTTGAGTGCGGCTAGGGAGCGCGGTACAGGCCACCCAGGTTGGTGTGCTGTTGCTAAATTCCGTTTCCTGCAGCTGCGTAGGTCCCCGTCCTCGGTTGTCCGCCTCCAGACCTTGTGCCAGGGTGCTGGTATCCATTTCGAAGACGTTGATAGATACGTTCCACCGTTGTGTCCGCCATGGGAGAACCCCAACTTCCATGTGGAGACATCGTGGCTTCCAGGAGGGAAGAATGACTTTCATCCTGAGCTCCTGAGGCAACTTTTCTATCAATTTCTGGAAGGATATAGCGCCTATACTCACGTGTACACCGACGGGTCCAAGACTGATGACAACGTTGGAGCCGGTATCTGGAGCAGAGACGGGGAGTGGAGCTCCCGCCTGCCGCGGCATACAACCATATTCTCTGCAGAGATGTTCGCAATAAGTAGAGCCATTGACATTGCAATAACAAGCAATGTCAATGATGTTGCTGTCATTTCAGATTCCATGTCAGCTCTTAAAGCAATTCAAGGTGGTGATACTACCAGCAATGAGATACAGGGCAACATTATTAATAAACTACATGAGTGTGCCAAGAATATTGTGCTGATGTGGGTTCCTGGGCATTGCAACATTTGGGGCAATGAACAGGCAGACAGATTAGCAAAAGCGACTGTGGGTCTCAGGGAGACAACTAATGTACCCTGGGAGCGTCAGTCGTGTCTCTCCTTGGGGAAGACATATGCAATTGGGAAGTGGCAACTTGATTGGACGAGGTTAGATCTTCACAACAACTGGAAGACTAACATAGGAAACTGACTTTCAGCATATAGAAAGAATAGGAGGGAAGAGGTGGTTCTCGCCAGACTAAGGCTGAACTGTACCTATTTGACCCACCTAAAAGCCTATCTTGACAACTCCTTTCCACCTATCTGTGCCACGTGCAACAAAATTCTCTCCATCCGACACATTCTGACTGAGTGCAGCCAGTACGAACCAGGGCGCCGGCAGCTGGTGATCCTAGCTGCCGAGCAAGGCTCCGTGCTGACTGTACCCAATTTATTGCAAGATGATGTCACCATAAGTGACGCTGTAATAATCTTCCTCAAGGAGACCCATCTTATCGGCATGTTATGATTGACACACGCATGAACTCTTTTTATATTTATAATATGTATGTAACCATGCCCTAAAGCAAATAAAAATGAATAAAACAAAAATTTAAACATACAACATGAGAGACACATCACAAACCTTTCCATTACATACAACACGCACATTTATCAAGTTAAATTGACACCCACCAACACATATTTAAACAAAAAGACACGGGCTACAAAAGACAAAATTAAAAAAAATAAAAAAAAAAAAAAATCACAGAGAAACTAGTCACCTGACCGGCCATTTCATCTGGTCTGTCAGTAACTCACTATCATATCACTCACTCATACCATAATTCATCCCAAATAAAACAACAAGAAGAAAGAAGTAACCAATATACCAAGAACAAGAAGAACATAAGAATAACAAGAAATGAAGAAACAAGAACATCAGATTAGTTGTAGCAAGAAAGAAGACCAAGACTAGAAGAAGAAAGAAGACATCAGCTCCGGCCGAAATAGCCCAAAGGCGAAGTGGCCAGCAATCTCCAATACTTGTCTTGTCCACGGGGCATTACTTTCACATCACTGAAGACAGAAGACGGAGTCACGCTCGTCACTAGTCGAGATCGGGAGGGACACTTCCCTCCCCAGCACCGCGTCCCCAGCTAGCAGAGTCTCCCATAGGAGACATAGTCCAGCAACACCCGCTGGGCCTCCCTCAGGTCACACGTGAGTTAATGTCAGAGCTATCCATAGGGTGAGTTACTTACATAAGAACATAAGAAAATAAGGAGTCTGCAATAGGCTAGTTGGCCTGTGCATGGCAGCTCCTGTCGAGAGTTACTACCACTCTCTATCATCCATGAATCTATCTAGCCTCCTTTTAAAACTTTCCAGCGTTCCAGCACTTACTACAAAGTTGCTAAAATGTTCCACTCGTCCACCATCCTATTCGTGAACCAGTTCCTTCCTATCTCCCTCCTAAACCTAAACTTATTCAACTTAAATCCGATGCTATGAGTCCTATCCTGCTCGGATATTATAAGAACTTTCTCTATATCCCCTTTATTGATTCCTTTCACCCACTTAAATACTTCTATCATATCCCCCTGCACTCTTCGCCTTTCTAGGGAATGCAAGTTTAGTTTCTTTAACCTATCTTGATATGGAAGGTTTCTAAGTCCCGGAATCATTTTCGTCATTCTTCGCTGCACCGACTCCAGTGAATTGATATCCATTCTATAATAAGGGCACCAGAACTGAACCGCGTAATCGAGGTGCGGCCTGACTAGCGCAAGATGTAGTTGCAATAAGACCTCTGCACTCTTATACTTACACTTCTAGATATAAAGCCTAATACTCTGTTTGCCTTATTTTGTACATTAACGCACTGTTTTCTAGGCCGTAGGTCTGGGCTTACAAGTAGGCTACCCCAAAGCCTCTTTCACAAGTCGCCTTCACTCGGTTGATGTTGTTAAGGCTGTATACATTGACAGTATTTGTTCTTCCAATATTAAGTACGCTGCACTTGCTGGTGTTGAATTTCATTTGCCATTTTCTGACCACTTCTGCAGTTTATTTAATTCCTCCTACAGTGCATATGCATCCTGCCCTGAATTAATCTGCCTCCTTATTTTGGTGTCATCCTCAAACTTGTTTATGTCACTGCTGATCCCAGTATCTAGATCGTTTATGTAAGAATATATTGCTGTCGATAATACCCTTTATGTTGCAGTTGGTTCTGTCACTTGATATCTTTAAATTACCTAAACAGTATTTTATTAGAATACATTTAGTTTATTGCGACAAATGGTATCCCACCAAGAGTTTTGATATGACATACTGTTTCCCTAATTTACTTTGTAAATTACTGAACTGAAAAAAGTTAAATTAGATACAAATTATTTGATTCATTATATGTGCTACTTGGAATATCTTAGCAGAATATAATCATGACGATGTGTGGAGAAAAGAAGATCGAAGTATGATGTTGGTAATTAGGGTTATCATATGTCTGTATTCTCCCCGAACATGTCCTCCTTTTTGGTTCTGAAGTCTCCGTCCGGGAGGAATTTTTAAATATCTTGAAAACGTTTGGAATTTTGCCCTAATTATTTTTCTACAAAGTTTTCTGAAATTGGATATGATATAAAATTAGAACAAAATATTCATTGGTTCTTCGAAGAAAGAGAGTGTGCTGATTGATTGGTCCTGGACTTGTCAAGTTCACAGCACCATTCAGTTTTCAAACTTAACAGTTACGATTTTTCCAAAGCCTCCTCCCCTGGCTCAGCCACCAAAGCCACGCGACTAATTTCAGTATTTTTTCTGAGTCCGTACTGTACACAATAGCGTTTATTTGATGTTTTAATTTGTTATCTATAAATGCAATGCCAAAACGAAAGAGTAAATTGACTACAGAACAAAAAACAAAATTCAAGTGTTTTTGAAATGGAAGAGAAGAATGTAAAGCTTAGTGCTTGTTATGTACAAGAGACCAGGGCCGTTATACACAAAACTTTTAAGTGCTAACAAACAGTTGTTAAGGTTGACATTTTCCTGTTAAGCACTAATAGTACATACACAAAACTTTTAAGGGCCTTAAGCGACTAGACTAGTGAGGTAGGTGCCACACTTCCGGACACCCCACAGTGCAGCCGCCAACTCCAGCTCCACCACTGCATACCTTGATTCTGCGTTAGTGAGAAATCTTGACCCGCACTGTGTAAGCCTCCATTCCTCCCCAAGCCGCTGCCGCAAGACGAACCCGAGGCCATGCATCTTGGACGCTTCAGTCTCCAGCACGGTGTGTAACGCTGGATCGAAATGCGACAAGACAGGTGGTGAGACCAACACTTGCTCAACTTCCTCAAAAGCCGCGTCATGTTGAGACGTCCAGCAATAGATATTGCGGGGCTTGAGAAGGTCCCTTAGGGGTTGCGTGGCAGCAGCGACAGCAGGAGATAAACCTCCGAATTGGTGGGAGAGTCCCATGAACGACCGTAGGTCGGTGATATTCTGGGGTAGAGGGAAATTGGAGATCGCTCTTACCCTTTTATCGTCCACGGTATATCCTTGTCTCAAGATCGAGTAGCCGCAGTAGTCTACACTGGACGGAGCAAAGCGGTACTTCTTAGCGTTCAAAGTTATTCCAAACTTGTCGCACCGCTGCAGGAGAGAAATTACATGGTTAGATGTTCGAGGTAAGAGCAGTCGTACACTAGGATGTCATCGAAGATTTTCAAAGTCCGTGGCAGACCTCCTAGGGCCTGGTCTCCTCGGCAATTATACTCGTCCCTGATGAAACGAGCCTCATAACCTCATACTTGAATTTGAAACGCCCCCAAGGTGTGATAAAACAAGTGAGATCCTGGTTCTCCTTTGCTATTCCGATCTGAAAGTACCCCAACTTGGCATCCATCGTTGTAAACCATCTTTCTCCAGCACCCATGGAAGCTATGGCGTCGGGAGGGGTAGGCAGTTCGTAGAACAAACTGGTTAAGCCTAGTGAGGTCGACACACATCACCCCAGATGGCTTCTTTGCAACTGGAACTTTGGGATGACACCACTCTGTGGGATGGTCGACCTTGGCAATGAAGTCCTTGGCCACCAAGTCGTCCAGTTGTCCCTTGATTTCCTCCCGCCAGCTGTAAGGAATTGCGCGGGACGCAGTTACTGCGAAAAGGTGTGCAACCTCGGTGAGCTGCATATGCAAGGGCCCTCCGCTCATTACCCTGAAAGTTTCAGAAGCACCGAACACTTGAGGAAAAGTGGCGATGAGCACTGCCGTGTGCTCTGCCAGCTCAGCTGCTGTGGAGTTCTGTGGATGTGGCCACCTAGGCAACACCACCAGCGGGCAGTCAGATGGCCCCAGGGTGACATCAGATGACAGTGGGCCCTCTTGTTCCGCACCTGAAGTTTCTGATTTAGACTTGACTGGTCGAATCTGCGCCGGGAAGTTAGCTGGCAGGATCCCCAGGGCAATGGAGTCAAACCAGCTTAATGACGGAAACCATGGTTGTAGTGCACCGGTCCCCCAGCTCTAGGTTTGCTGAAGACGTCCTGAGACAAGTGAGTGGATGTTGCCCTGCAGCTCAAATGTTCTTACCACTGGTGGGTTGTAGCATATCCAGACGTATACCAAGGGATCCTGTAACGTTCATCCCCAACACAGTGGCCTTTGCCCCAGAGTACGGAGTCCACTTGACCGCTTCACTCCCATCAGGATGAGTTGGGTGAACCCGAACCTTTAGCGCTGGGCGCGACTGAGCACCATTGAGATATACGTCTGCTATGAGCCGGTGCACCTTCTAGTTCGTTGGTCTCAGATTCACTTTCTTCGATCATATTCGAGGAGCTGACCTGCACACCGAAACAAAGTGCCCCTTCTTATTACATAGCAAACATACCCGATCCAGGGCTTTGCAGACCTTCATGTCAGTGTAAAGGTCTTTCCCACATCTGTAACACTGTTCGTGTTTAGCAGAGTCGGAACGTTGTGACCGCCAGTCTCGTTGGTATTGCGACACTCTGGCTAGAGTGGGCTCAGTAGACCCTCGTATCTAAGCGCTATTTGTGTTAGCGTTTTCAGAAGCTCTACAAATGTCTACTGCCTCCTGTAGGTCTAGGTCCTTTACCTCTAACATACGCTTCAGGGCCTCCTCATCATGGATGCCAACAACCACTCTGCCTCGTATCCTGTTGTCCATACACTCAACACAAAAATCACAAAAGGCAGCTATCTCCTTGATACCGCACAAGAAATCCTCGAAGGACTCTCCCCTCCTGAATGCGGGAATAAAAGTCTCCTGTCAATTATGACGTTACGCTGGCGTCTTAAGTGGGCCTCCTTGGCGTCGACTGTTGTTTTGAAATCCGCCCCATGAGCCACAGCAAGTCCATACCTCTGTATTTTTGACCAAGCGTCGTTCAGCAAAGCCACTAAAGTCGATCTCTGCTCGTCAGGAGGTAGATAGTGGATCTTGATAAGCTTCACATGTCCCTCGAACTTATGTCGCCAGGCATCAAACTCCCTCAGGGAGGCGGAAGACGAGAGGTGTGGTGCAGGAGTCACACTGTGTGGTAACTTGACATGGGGGTGCGATGCATCTGTGTCGCCTCTGGCAGGCGGTGTAGCGCTCCCTCACACATCAGCACTATCATCCACTTGCCATGAGCTCGCCAGTCCTTCCAAGACTGTGGTCAGGCGTTCCTCTCTCTGTGTGCTTCCTCCATTTGCCTTACCATGAGCTCTGTCAAGTGCTTCAACTGTTCCTCCATCGTGCTGTGTCGTGATGTTGTAGTAGGCAACAGAGGGTAGTAGGTGAAGCAACTAGCAGGAGATCCTACTCACTGCGCCATGTTTGATTTCTCTTCGCTCATGGTGGGGTAAGTAAACACGTACTTGAAGAATTGCCTTGTTGAGGAACGTGTACAGGTGACGGCAGGATTCAGAATAACTACTGTATATTATTTAACAAGCGAGTTAACTACTATAATACATATAAGGAATGGAAACTGTCTCATTCACTATAGTACAATGAAGCATGAGACTATCTCATTCACAACTCATTCGCACGCAGACTACAAGAGGGCAGCACTCATACTGGAACAATACTGATACACACACACACACACGCACGTACACCTGGCAGACATCACACAGATGGCAATGAATTTTTGCGGGCAGCCAAATTGGCTGAGGGCCCACCAGAGGGCTTCCCTGTTGACCGAGTCGAAGGCCTTCATTAGGTCGATGAAGGCCATTGTACAAGTCACGACGCTGTTCTCTGCACCTTTCTTGTATCTGCTAGGCAGCAAAGATCATGTCAGCAGTACCAAGTAATGGACTAAGGCCACATTGAGATTCTGAGAGGAAGTTTTCTGCCTCAGGAAGAAATGTTTTTAGGGGGACTCGGGCAATATTCTTGTCAATTACGGACAGCAGCGAGACCCCACGGTAGTTGCCACAGTCTGACCGGTCTCCCTTGTTCTTATTAATATTGACGATGGAGGCGTCTTTAAGAGCTTTGGAGATTTGCTCCTTTTTCCATATATTCTCCAGGAGAGAGTGCAGACGGCTGCTAAGCAGAGGACCTCCTGCTTTATACACCTCGGCTGGGATTCCATCAGGCCCTGAGGCTTTGTTAATTTTTAATCTGTTTGATGACAGTAGCTGCTCATCCAGGGATGGAATATAGCTGAGGTGAGTCAGTTCTGGATACTGAGGGAACTGCTGGGTAGTCAGGACATCCACATCGGTGTTTCGGTTGAGCAGTGAATGGTAGTGCTCTTTCCAGCGCTGAAGGAGGCCCTCGTCGTCTTTAATTATGGAGTTACCATAGGATGAGCAGAGGGGGGCTACGCCAAGAGTGCTTGGCCCATAAAATGTTTTAGTGGAACTAAAAAAATCGTGCATATAATGCTGATCTGCAAATTTTTGTGTTTCACATGCTTTATTTTTAAACCAGTCATTTTTTAGATAGCGATGTTCCCGCTGGGCCGCCCGGTTTTTTCTTGCCGACGGTATCAGCTTTGGTCCTGGACTAAGGGTTATTCTGCCAGTCAGTTAAAGCAGCACGTTTATTATCGTAAAGTACATTGAATTCCGGGTCATTTTCATCAAACCAGTCCTGGTGTATTCTTTCAATCTGGTTGAGAGTCTATCTGCAGGGTTTTTTTTATGACTGTGTTGAGAAAACCCCATTCGGCACTGTGATTTGGGTAGTTTATCAGCCCTTGTTCGAGCTGTTCTCTGAAAGCATGTGCTACCGCTGGATCCTCCAGTCGCCTATTGTTAAAACCTCTTCTGGAGGCTTGCTACCTTTGCCTTTTGGGGGCAACGTGAAGTGAGAGCTTAGCTCTGGCGAGCCGATGATTAGTGTCGCAGTGGTCTGAGCAATGCATTGCATTGGTGATTAGGACATCGGGTGATGAGGGCCGTCCGGCCTACCATGATAACTATACCACACCCTGTGACTCCCAAGCACCACACATCTGATCAAACACACTTGTCCAAACACACCCAGATTAGTAATAATTAGGAGACGACACTATAAGGGCGGGGACACTCTGCCACCATTATAAGGGCGGGGACACTCTGCCACCATTAAAAGGGCGGGGACACTCTGCCACCATTATAAGGGCGGGGACACTCTGCCACCATTATAAGGGCGGGGATTTTCTTCTTCCTTATATTCTTATTTCATACTTCTTTCTGTCTAGTTCCTTCATTTGTTTTATCTAAATATTTCATTTCAAAGTTACTTCATAACCTCCTACCTTTGGTAGCATGGCGAGGGTTAGGGCACATGGGTACTGTAATTCTTGTATCAAGCCACTGGATAAAATAAAGGTGGATACTGAGGTGAAATGATACCCCTGATATACTCTAAGAAATGGTATATTAATATGAAATTGAATTAGGGTAAAAGATGGCATTAACATACAACTCCAAGGTTCAACTCCTGGGCTTTACTCAACTGTAATTCACTTAGATACTCTTGCTTCTACAACATTACTGGTGGTACATTACATACAGCTACCAGGATCAACTCCTTGGCTTCTCAGCTGCAACTCCAATGAGATACTCTCGCTTCTTACAACATTACTGGTGGTACATTACATTACATACAACTACAAGGATCAAACTTACATATGGCATCTTCACTAGAACTGTTGTTAGTACATATGAAAGATACATTCACAACACAACATTATTACTTATGTGGGTTCACTACCCAACATGGGACAATTATTTACAGTTAATTATCCCCCATCATATACAACCAACACTGGACCAAACAACTGTATGGCGTGTCCCAGGGTAGGACACTGGCGTCCCAACAAATGAAGATCGCTGTTGTGGTCAGTTGAAGTCTGACACTTGGCGAGCGTCTGGGGTTCAGCCCCACGATGCAGATTGGGGCAATCAATCATGCCGAATCAGAGACATCGTCCACTACAGCTAACTGTTAGGAATCCACCGACCCCGGGCAGCCGGTGGGGTGTTTGAATAACCCACACACTGGATCTGAGATAAACGTGGAGACGTCAAAGGGAGGCATGATGATGACACAATCACAAACAATCTTTCGTCTAGCAACGACAGACGACATTTACGTCATAGTACTTCTTACACTGGGTAAATGACAATTTCACTGTTACAACATGAACACTGATATTCACTAAATTGACTAAGTTAAACTGAATGACTATATCGGCAGGGAACACTGGCTTACATACCTGAGATAAATGTGGAGACATCAAGGGGAGGGCTTCCTCCTCCTCGTACACGTTATATACCCGCGAGCAGCCAGAGGTGGCTACTCACGCAATGACAAAAATTACATTCAAATCAACTGTTACACATTCAAGGATGACCCTCAGTTGACACGGGCCCGGCGAATTACTTAAGTTGATTTACATAAACTAATTCGAGATTGAGCTTGCCAGTAAACGTGGAATATATATGTTGAGAACTGTGTTCAAAATGGGCTGGACTTACTGAGAGAGAAAACGCGTTTCTTCCTAGGGATAACTCACCAGATATCCACATGTTTTGCGGGCGTGAAGTATAATAAGAATCATCAGATTTAAAACAGACCAGCCGTCATTGTGACCATGACAACACCGGTCGACCTAAGACCTCCAATAAGAGGGGCCTACAGTTCCTTCCAAGAGATTATGGATATTCGCCGGACAGCAGTAGTACCAACAGCCAGCGCTCCTGTTGATAATATCCAATTGGTGAATGGCAGCAGCGCGAACGCACCTACCCTGAACAGTCAATCACGACTTGACCACAGACCATACCTCGACCTCGCCAACCAGAACAACTCCTAGAACTGGCTTGAGCAACCGATTTCGACCGTCCTTGGATAACGCCTCTACAAACCCCAAGACTAGAGTGTAGACATCCTCACGAATGCTTAGGATTGCCAACAACAGCAGTTCTATCTACGGGCAGTGTGAGTGACCCACACTCCTGCTGGAGGGCAGCTGTTTCCTGGCCTTCCTGACGTGGTTGAAGGGCTTTTTCTCTACCCTAAGATTTCTTATTACTTACCCTGGCCGAGGCACCTGCAATACATAGTTTTTTACGCATTCGTGGGGGATTATGTGTGCCCATTGGGGGTCTGGGAACAACAGGTCAAGCCCATAGTGACGACTGTGATCGTGCAGTCACTCCACTGTGCAGGGGTTGCCTTTGGTAAAACAAAGAAGGGTTTCCAATAACCTATATGTAAAAATGGCAGTTAACCTAAGGATAAAGGTAAAACACAAAAATAAACCACGTTGAGAGATCAAGAGTGATTACCCTAGCATATGTTGAGCTAGGTGTACCTTTCAATAGGGTGTTCAACCAGAACGGAGGATTTAAAATAATTTGCCGCAATGGAAATGATGCAGACAAACTGCTTTCCACGAAAGCAAAACAAATCTTTGCCAGGAATAGACTTAGCGTGGTCATGCCCCCTGAGCCTAAAGCCAGGAGATCAGTTTTCGTAAAGAAATTTGATTCTCAAGTAGGTGGGGAAACGGCAGAATTCTTGAAGACAGATATAGAGAACACTCAAGATCCTGCAGCACAATGTCCGTGACTGGAATACGTGCAAAACATCACTTTGCAACATATACAACGAAATCAGTCCGGACTTAATACTAATAAGTGCACATGGCGAACCTAACAACAGCAAAATAAAAATATTCAACTATGACTCTCACCACTCGAACAAAAGCGGGCAAAAACATGACAGAGTGGCAGTAGCCGCGAAAAAAGGAATAAAATATATAATAATAGACAACTTTAAAAGTAAATTTATTGCTATCAAGCTACAGACAACTCAGGGCGAAATGGTAATTGCAACAACTTACCTGCCCCCAGGAAGACCATTCCTCCCTAACGAAGACCTCCTTAAGCTAATAAACCACAATATCTCAATGTACATCCCGGGGGATTTTAATGCTAAACACCGCATATTTAACAATGGCAACAATGAGAACATAGGTACAGCACTAGAAAGAATAATAAACACCGGAAGACTACTACACCTGTGTCCGTACATCACCACATGGATGGGACCAAACAGCGTCTCAACACCCGACAAAATCCAGTGTAACAACAAAGCATTCCTAAACTACCACATAGAGCAAGGCCCCATTACTTCAAGTGATCTTTCCTAATAATATTCACAATCTCAATTAGCCCAATACAAATAAAATACCACCAAGACTCCAGATGAGCAAAACGACTGGATAAAATACAAGGAACTACTGGAAAATTACCCACTACTGCATATAAAACAAGCAACACCTAAAGAAATCGACGAATAACTAGATAAGCTACACAACGCCATAAAACAAGCAATCAACCAAACAACCCCAGTAACGACATTCAGAACCCTTCCAAGTAATAAACCCACTGAAGTATTAAAGAGGCTACAAGTAAGGCCACCCAGCTGACCACAACTCAGCCGTCTCCACACTGCCAGCTATTCAGCCCTTACTAGCTCCAATATGTCTAACTTGGCTGCTAGTATAAAAAATTCCAATTTCACGAAACAACAGCTGACTGATGTGATAATGGGAGTCCAACAGACTCTCACACAGGACGTCATACAACAAATGAATAAGGAGACCACCAGGAAGCTAGAAGAGGCTGACCTGCGTCTCACTGACCAGCTAAGTGAGATTAAAAGAAGCTTGGAATTCTCACAAAATGAAATAATTGACTTAAAAGCAAAGTTGAACGTTGAAGCTAAAGAGAACCGAACGCTCAAGATCCAACTTCAACAGCTGAGTGAGGAAAATTCCAAGCTCCAAGTGGAACTAACGACAACAGCAGACCGGGTGGATTATGTGGATGACATGGGGCGGCGAAACAACCTCAGGATTGCCGGTATCCCTGAAGACACCCACGAGAACTGGGAGTCATCCCAACGAAAAATTTCACGCTTGCTGGATGACTATTTTAAACTTCCTGAAGTAAAGTTTGACCGTGTTCAACGCGTCGGGAAACCCAACCCCTCCCGCCCCGGCGACATCATAACAAAATTCTCGTCCCCCTCTGACCGGGACAAAGTGTTTTATCAACGCAATAAACTGAAAGGCACTACTATCTTCGTCAACGAGGATCTCTGCCCAGGTACGACTAAAGCCCGTCTACAGAAAATGGACCAGTTTAAAGAAGCCAGGAAACAAGGGAAACGCGTGACGTTCAATCATAAAACTTGTTGTGAGGGATTGGGCAAGTGGACACCCGCCCACTCACCCACCCGCTGTACCAACCCCCCCAAGCCCCTCGAGAACCCCTTCCCTACCGAAGGGAAACCAACCACCGTCGCCATCACTTGCGGAGTTTCCCCTCCTGTCGGCCAACTCAAGTACTACACGTCTACCCTCTGTGGTGAAAACCAGCAACTCTCAAACCCGAGTGACAGGAGCACCACCCACTCCATCTGGGAATCACCCTCAACAGTCATCCTAATTCTGTTGGTTGTTGCACTTGTGAGTACGTTCCCCCCCCCCCCCCCCACTATTATAATGCTCTTAGATCTTCCTTTTTCACACCTCAATGACCCTGAGTTTGTACTGTTCCTCAATCAGTATCAATGTCCCCATTTCCCCATGGTGTCGACACAATACTCCCTCATATCGATCCTGATGTCTTCCTACAAAACTCACTGGGTTACACCAACCCAAACTGTAACTATTACTTTCCTGACTCCCCCGAGTTTAGTTCTAGTCTCCTACTACTTCATTCCTTCTCCTTGATTAGCTATAACATCAGCAGTATTCCCCTTTAGATCAGTGTTTATCTTCTATTGCCCACAAATTTGATGTACTTGGATCCTGTGAGACCAAACTCACTAACGATATTGACCATTTGTATAACATTCCTAATTATAATAGACACTGCGTCAACACGTCACGACACAGTGGTGGTGTCGCCCTATATGTTGATATCAAGTATAACACTTCTGTAAGATATGATTTAAAGGTTCAGAAGGAGTACATGGAGAGTGTTTTCATTGAATTACGTAACAACACACGAAATATCCTAGTGGGGATAATCTACAGAAGACCCCACACTAATGTAAGGAATTTTCTTGATAAATTTTCGGAGCTTATCTCCATCATAAGTTCAGAGAGGAAAGACTGCTACATTACAGGGGATTTCAACCTTGATCTATTAAAATCAGAAACCGACACCTCAGTATTAGACCTTCTTGCTACCTGTCACTCTAAACTCTTCTTCAACACTATAACCAAACCCACTAGAGTAACTGCCACCTCTGCCACTGTGATAGATCATATCTGGACTAGCAACACTCCTAACAACCGAGCAAGTGGAATTATTTATAACAATATCTCAGATCACTTCCCAGTTTTTGCCATGTACAAAACAGCCACAAGACCTGAAAGATCTAGTAGAGTCTCAATTCAATACAGAGACTACTGCGCCGACAACATGCTCCTTTTTGAAAAACAACCTAATGAATGCTAACTGGGATCTTGTCTATGCCTCCAACAACCCTAATGTGAACAGCTGTAACTTCTCTAGCATCTTCAATGCTTGCTTTGATAAATGCTTCCCGCTCAAGACTAAGCCAGTGAAAACTGTATCCATTTCCAAACCCTATATCACAAGCGAAATTAAGATAATGATAAAGGAAAAACACAAACTCCAAAGGAAATTTGCAAAAAGACCCATAACTTTCGGTGATGCTTACCGAAGTATCAGAAATAGAGTAACTCAAGCAGTTAGAAATGCCAGACGTAGCTATTATACAAATAAGCTCCAGTCAGCATCAGGCGATAGTAAGAAAACCTGGAATGTCATAAATTCTATTCAGAACAGGAACACTCAGCCTTCGGCCCCCCACTCAGCTTTTATGATAAACGATTCAGTTATAACGGAACCCTCCCTCATTGCCAACCACTTCAATGAATATTTTATTAATGTTGGGAAAAATCTTGCAGAGAGCATCCCTGATCACCATGAGGAAATTAGAGCCTACCTGCAAAACAGACAGCAAAATGAACTATTCTTATCCCTGTCATAGCAGATGAATTACTGGCCATGATAAAAATGTCCAAAGATGCAGCAGCAGGCGAAGACAATATACCAATGAGCATCATTAAAACAGTGGCCCACTTATTACTACCTGTTCTCCTCCACATTTGTAACTCCTCCTTCACTAGTGGTGTCTTTCCTGATAAACTGAAAATTGCTAAAATCCATCCGGCATATAAAAAATCTGGGGACAAAGGTCTCTTCAAGAACTACCGCTCCATATCAGTCCTCCCAGCCTTGAGTAAGATACTGGAAAAGCTAGCATGTAATAGACTAAATTCCTTCTGCAATGCCATTGACATCTTTACAGACTCCCAGTTTGGATTTAGAGCTAGAAGGTCGACTGAGAGTGCTCTGCTATCCTTTACTAATGATATCTTAAATTCCTTTGATGACAGTCAGTTCACAGTCGGTATATTCTTGGACCTCTCTAAAGCCTTCGATACTGTCGACCATACCATCCTCCTTTCAAAGCTTGAACATTACTGCGTTAGGGGCCTGTCCCACAATTTGTTTACCTCATATTTGTCCAACAGGATGCAGTATGTCTGTTATAATAACCACCAATCTGACTCCTCGCCTATCTTGTATGGAGTCCCCCAACTCAATTCTCGGTCCAGTACTGCTTTTGTTGTACATAAACGACATAGTCCATGCCAGCCCACTCATAAAATACAACTTATTTGCAGACGATAGTAATCTCTATGCCAGCAACTCAGACCTCCATTCCTTGATGAGAACTATGAACACTGAATTAACTTAAGTCGGGACCTGGGTAATACGTAATAAACTGACCCTAAATCTTGAGAAAACCCACTACACGATATTTCACAGAAGAAAAACCTTACCTCCAGACTTGAACCCCCTGTACCTTGGTAATATAGTCCTCAAACGCGAACAAAATACTAAATTCCTCGGAGTTATTGTTGATGAGAAACTTAACTGGAGAAACCACATACAAGCCATACACAGTAAAATCAATAAACAGTGCGGTATCATGTATCACACTCGACAGTCACTCACTCTCACAGCAATGAAAGAAATCTATCATGATCTTGTTTACCAACACCTGATACACTGTCACACACTATGGGGGGCCTCTGGCTCTTCAAAAACACAATCTCTGGTTACTGCACAAAAGAGAGTTGTACGGACAATGACCTACTTGAAAAAAACAGATCACACAAACGAAAAATTTGCTATATTGAAATTTTTAAAATTCGAAGATATTTACACTTACTGCTGTGCCCTCTTTGTTTACAAATCTATCAATCACTTGCTTGACAATAATTACTTCCAGTTCCGGAATAATCAGAGATACAACTTATGGCACCCAGAGCTACTAAGACCACCCCCCATGAGCTCCTCTCAGTCCCAGACCTCCATAAAATATCATGGTGTGAAGGTATGGAATAACTTACCCCCACCCATCCGAGCAAAGACTACGCTCCCTTCCTTTAAATCATCTCTAAAAAAATATCTATTGTCGAAGTATTAATATTTCTTGTAACACTTACTATATTTACAGTACCTGCTTTTATTGTAACACCAAATCCGTTTTATCGGAAATTATCATGTAAATAAATAAGTAATTACCATTGCAATACACATAATTGCTAACTAGACATAATCCTGAAAGCTCTGTCCTCTTGTTCAACCTTATTACTGCACAATCCAGGTTGTACTGCTCCCCCATTATACTTATGTTTTTAAATTCCACTCTAATTTATAATAATAATAATAATAATTAACGGTTTATTGAAAGAGCTTGGCAGCCAGAAGGCTGAAAATATACAGTTACATATTTGGGGAATGGGTTTCGAATTACAAATAATATACAAGTAACATAAGTGACACAAATAAGACATATAATAACTAGATGGGGAAAAGCTCAAACTACAGTTCATTTCAACATAGTGACAGTGCAAGGAATAGTGTTTACTGGGAGTGAATACACTGGTTTATTACAAGTTATTGATAATTTTTACAATGGTTGGGACTGGGCTGTTCTTATAGCGATCAGTTCGTGCACGTATGGGCTGGATGCGGTTGTGGTATCGAACAGCAATTCTCGGACTAGGGATCTCAGGTGGTAGTAGGAGCCGGTGTCGAGGATGGTGTAGAAGCTTCTTACCATATTTGCAGATGAGGTCGTGGTGATGGTCAGTGAGAGTCGAAAGGGTCAGTGTGTTGAGCGCTTCTTGATATGTGGAGTAGGAAGGGGAGAGAATAATCTTGCATGCCCTCTTTTGCACTTTTTCTAGGTGTTTACGTTGTGTGGCATTTAGGGAGGAAGACCAGGTGGGGGAGGCATAGGTAAGCTTGGGAAGTATGAATGTTGTGTAAACACTGAGGAGCTCATGTGCAGGAACTCCGAGGGACTTGAGTCGGCGGAGGAGGTGGAGACGGAAACTGGAGGATTTGACAACTTCACTGACGTGTGGTTTCCAATTTAGTTTGTTGTCTATGGTGACGCCGAGGAGTTTCGTGGAATCTACAACCTGGAGTGTGTTCGGACCTAGAGTAATGGAAGGAGGTGGGACAATGTCGGAGGAGAGGTTGATGTGCATAACCATGGTCTTGGTATGGTTGATGGTGACATGGTTGTTGGTGGCCCAGTTTTGGGGACTGTTCAATAAATCCTGAAGGGGGGTATAGTTGGGAGCAGAATTGTTAACGCTGATCCCAATGGTGGAGTCGTCGACATATTTCCAGCGAGCAGGGGTTTCTCTTAGGGCATCATTGATGAGCATAAGGAAGCAGAGTGGTCCCATCTTGGTGCCTTGGGGGACGCCACAGGTGAGTGACTGAAAGGTGGAGACAGCCCCTCGGAAGCGTACAGCTTGGCGTCGGTCACTGAGGAAGTCTGTAAGCCATGGTATGAGGCTTCTTCGAAGCCCGAGGTCAATAGCTTTGTTGATGATTATATTGTGGTCGACTAGGTCGAACGCTTTAGTGAAATCAATGAAGGCGACAGCTACAGACGTTTTTCGTTTCTCGAGATGGCGGTATATGTAATCGAGAAAGCTGACAAGACAGTGAGTGGTGGAGGAAGTTTTCATGTGTATATGTGTGTGTATATATATATATATATATATATATATATATATATATATATATATATATACAGGTATATATATATAGTATATATATATATATATATATATATATATACTTCATTTTTAGTCCATATAACACGCGGACTTTGAACATATAATCAACGACCTCACCAGCAAGGAATCGAACCCTCGACCTACTGGGTGGGACTAGGGAACGCTTACCGGCTCGGCCACAAGGACACTAAAAGCAGTTCTAGACTCTGTTATATTTCACACAAAGCCTGTTCATCGAGCTGATGGCGCCGTGAACCTCATTGGGAAACTGCCCGTGCCTCTTATGTGGTGTCAGTAGCATTTTACCGAATCCAGCTGGTATGTACCTCGCGTTTCATACCAGCTGGATTCGGTAAAATGCTACTGACACCACATAAGAGGCACGGGCAGTTTCCCAATGAGGTTCACGGCGCCATCAGCTCGATGAACAGGCTTTGTGTGAAATATAACAGAGTCTAGAACTGCTTTTAGTGTCCTTGTGGCCGAGCCGGTAAGCGTTCCCTAGTCCCACCCAGTAGGTCGAGGGTTCGATTCCTTGCTGGTGAGGTCGTTGATTATATATATATATATATATATATATATATATATATATATATATACATATATATGTATATGTATATATATTTGTATATATGTATAGGTATGTATATGTATGTATAAATAAAAAAAATGATAAATAATAAAATAAATAAATAATGAAGTGATAACCGTGGTAACACTATGAGATGTACTTATTACTACCATGCTATTGTACTATTCCAGATGATACTAAATGTTACATAATACTTCCTTGAAATTAATGTATAGTATATATCAGGTGCCTCAAAGAGAGCTCAGGTTCTCAACTGGCTCAGCCATGTTAATATTGTTATTATTATCCACTCTGTATCTGTATTTTTCTGGCTAAATAAACTGTTACAATTCAATTCAATTCAAAAATAATACAAGGGCATTATAGAACAAGCAGGGCCCACTAGAGAACTACTCCAGAACGTATGGGAAATTTAGCATGACTTCCAAGAAAAAAGGAGCAGTCTAATATCAAACACAGATATGTTGAAGGACACAAAAACAATCTGGCAAAACATTAACAGATTACTTGGAATCCAAAAACAAAAAAAAAACTACATAAAAGACTAAAAAGGAGAAAAACTTTATACATACCAAGAAAAAGTAGAGGCCTTCCGTAGAGAATGGAAAATATATTCAGAATATTAGAAGAAGAAATAAGAATTTTGATAACGAACACGAAAGACTGGCTAAGAGAGCGAAGCAATAGACTGACGCCCTATCATACAGGAAATCCAAATAGACTAAAACCCAATAGATTCATAGGACACGACGAACTACTACACAGCTTACGAAAATTTAAAGAAAAATCCCTTTGAATAAGTGGCATAACTCGAAATATGTTATTAAACCTACCAAACAGACCAATACAAGCGCTCCTAAATATATATAACTCAGTCCTATTAGCCGGTTACTTCCCGGAGCTCTCAAATGCGCTAAAATGATCTTCATTCCCAAAGAAGACAAGGATCCAAAGTAAATAACTAACAACAGACCGATATCTTTCCTGGAAATAACTGGCAAACTCCTAGAGCACATAATAAAGAACTGGCTACAAAAATTCCTGGATACAAACAATAAACACAACCCAAGACAACATGACTTCGGGAGTGGGAGAGGAACCCAAACTGCATATCGCCAAAGAAAAACAGCATGGAAACCAAGTAAACCTTGTCCTGAGAGGCGTGGCAAAGGCCTTTGATAAAGTGTGGTACACAGGCCTAAAGTACAAAATCTTACAACTACGCCTACCCGCAGAAAGCGAGAGAATACTGTGTGACTACCTCCGAAACAGAAGAGCACAGCTGCAAATTAGTACGTATCGAAGCCCAACCCTAGACCTCGAAAGTGGAGTGCCCCAGGGTGGCGTCCTGTCCTCATCACTATTCACCATATATACAAGCAACCTACCAGAACCAACACAACACAGCGAACATTTCATCTTCGCAGATGACATCACACAAATCATATCATGCTCTGGAAAGTCAGAGGCAATGATGGCACGCCATACAGCGCATGAAATAAAGAACATAAGTGATTACGAAAGAAAATGGAAGATTAACACAAATATTAACAAATTTAAAATCATACCAGTTGCCAAACAAAAGCTCTAACCAATCATCGTGGCTGAAGAAATATACCCATATACCAATGAAGTGTCCATATTAGGACTCAAGATCCCAAAAATTATATACCAAAACTTCATTAAAGAAAAGGACAGCAAACTACACAGCAAAATTTAAAAAAAAATGTGAGATTCCAAAACTTTTACTACTTTAAACAAAAGCTTCAATTTAAAAATAAATAAAAAGTGTCTAACGTACACTAGCCTCGGCCTCTCAAACCCCTTCCTGCTGTTTTTTCCTCCCACCTTTATAAAACCAAAAGATACGATGTTCAGCCAGCTCCATAAAGAACCTGGTCTTCTTCCTTGAAATACTGGCTACTGCAATGACGAAACATGTTTTACAGATATGTCAATGGTCTGAGAGACAGAATTTAAATTAGTAATACAAAAGATCAACAAAGAATTTTAAAATACAGTATATCTAGTTGAGCTCGGATGCCTTTACTCTCCTACTTTCCTTAAAATTTCTACCACATTTACATCCTAAAACCCATGCACCCCCTCTCCATAAATACCTCCAAAGTACTTCCAACCCAAATCCCCCACCCTCCCACCTAACAACAAGCAATAGCCCCAAATACTTATCTACGGGCATCAAGTCAAGTCCAGGGGACAGACAGAAACCAGAGCCAGACGGAGCCACACTCAGTTACAAGTATCGAGGTCGGGAGGAGGACCTCCCTCTTGAGCCTCGCCAGGCCCTGCAGTCAGAGACCCCAGCTGCTGGGCCTCCCACAGATCACACAAGAGTCATTGGGCCAAATGCAAGAGCTGTCGTCGTGTTCATGATGCTGTGGTATCCCGATGGTAGCTTTGCAAAAAGCACCCAGTGCTAAAAAAAAAAAATGCCATTCATTATTGGAATGTCGGTGATTTCCGTGGTACTCACACCCCCTCCCGATGCACACTACAATGGAACTATATTTTGAAACCAAAAGAAAAGAAATAGAATTGGATTCACATAAATTGTAAAAATCTGCAAAGGAATAATATTTTTTTGAAAGATATCCTCCATATGGAACAGCATATGAAGAATTTTATTGTTAATTTTTACAAGAATTCCATGTTTATGTGGGAACACCTGCCACATCTACTCAATGACAAAGTGAATTATTACCATCACACCAAATGTTGCACAAAAAGTGTCAAGGTAGTTCTTTATTGCACTAAGGGAATTAAAAAAAGCATGAATTTATGTCATTGACTTTATATTATTAGTAACAAGTTGTGGTTAAACTGATACACAAATGAAACAGAGTTGATGTGTTAGGGCCTGGGAACTACCTGGCACTGGTTACCTAATATATTTGGACTTGTTAAACATGAAATTTAGGCTACTAAATATTTATACTAATACAATACCTAATTTGGTAGTGTTGGATGATTATTTACTGCGTTCATTACGAAAATTGGGTCGATTTATTTCCGAAAAGGGAGGTCAATCACCATCTCAGAATGAATAGCTCTCACTACTCTCCAATTAGGCCACTTACGATTTTTGTTTAGCTTAAATTGATTTCCATTAGTTCCTACACTTACATTATTTGGATTAGCTATCTTAAAGGCTTACCTTTAATAGTAGTTAGGAGAATTTGGAGGATATAAGTGGCGGTGAGGCAAGAAGAGGCTGGCGGATGTTCCCACACAAACATGGAATTCTTTTAAAAAGAACAATAAAATTCTTCATATGCTGTTCCATATGGAGGATATCTTATAAAAATTATTACTCATTTGTAGATTTCTACATTTTATGTACACTCGCAACAAAAAGTATCTGTGCATACTGTAGTGTGAACAATTTGAGACCAGTAACGATCGGTATTGGGAAAGGCGAGTTGTTCCAGCCGTATGTTGGCAGCCCTGGTCAAGTGAGACAAACCGTTATAAATAAGGTCGGGAAGTGATAAATAGGCAGTATGAAATATAAGGAGCTCCCTGTTAACAAAATTATTTGTTACTTGTGAATATTGCCACATTAATTTATGCTACCAAATAAACCACTCAACCTGGTAGTCCTGAGTGGTAGTGCAGCGTGGACGGCCGCTCCGAGACCTGTCGTCTGTAGCACCAGTTTCGAGGTATCGCCGAATCCATCGTGCAGCGGTGTTCCTGTGGACGCCAACCCGCTGACTAATCTGTGACGCCGAACCCTTCGTTATGAAGGGCAATAATAGCTCCTCGTGTTCCCTCTGAGGTTTCCATGTCGTCTGGCATGTGTAGAGCTCTACTGCTTCATATTGCCTCTGTTTTATACCCACGTTCACCGAGACCGAACCCTCGCTCATCATTCAGTCGACACAAAGCAACAATCCGAAAAGAGGAAACAAACACACTGATTGTCAGCCATATGGCAACACCTAGTGGGGAGGGGGGGGGGGGGGTTATGAGGATACACTTACCAACCTCCCGACATATCACAGTGTATACGTATCGTTTCGGAAGTCGTCGATCACACCCTGCACCTATACTTTTTGGTGCGAGTGTACAACCACGAGTGTACAACCACGTCATTTCTTTTCTTTTGGTTTCAAAATATAGTTCCATCGTAGAAGGCATCGAGCGGGGGTGAGAGCACCACGGAAATCGCCGACGTTCCAATAATGGATCGCACAGATTTTATTGTTTGTTTTATTTTGTTTCAAAGCATTGTGCTTCTTGCAAAGCGACCATCAGAATACCACAGCATCGTGAACACGACGACAGTTCTTGTATTTGGCCAGAAGCAGCACATGAGGGAGGAGGGCAGAGCATTCCTGGACGGACGTGGGTATGGAGTTGGTCAGTGGTCAATGCAGCTGGTTGTGTTCCTAATATTTATGTACCCGTGTATGTGGTAGGATTATGGTGACTGCTAGTGTATTGTTGGATATTCATGTAACTTTGTATGTTTTATAAGTGTGGTGTTTCTTGTTAATCTATTGTATTACATTCCAACATCGCCTTTACTACTCCTATCATACAGTCATATAGAATAACTGAGTAATGCTGAATATTGAAGGAGCAATATTGTAAACATGATCATGAATTTAAGCGAACAACCTATTTGAGTGTGTGGGGTCTCTTATCTCTCGGTTCCTGGTAAAGGCTGATTCAAACTATCCATCACGTCTCCTTTCCGTCACGGATCATCACCGTTCCGTCAAGATTGTCCTGTATTCACACCACCCGTCGCGGTTCCGTACAGTGCGCACTCAGCCCAGCCGTTGAGTAGACATGGTGCCTCATAGATTAGGCTTCAAGATTCTTGCATTAATTGCACTACTTTTAGTGGTTCACAGTTTTATAACTACAAGCAAACTTTTTCAATAGTGATATTCGCTCTTATTGATGCTCATTACAGATTTATAGCAGTTGACATTGGATCATTCAGTAAAAACAGTGAAGGGGAATTTTTTCACATTCAAAACTAGGAATGGATTTGGGAAAGGGAGTTTTGAATGTACCACGAGATAAAGAGCTGCCTAAAATAACTTGCTTAACACCCTATGTAATAGTAGGTGATGAAGCTTTCCCATTAAAAACTTACTTGATGAGACCTTATCCAGGATCACAAAGTAATGGAGATGCTGAGAATACTACATTTAATTAGACTTTCACGTGCAAGGCGAGTTGTAGAGAATGCCTCAGGTATTTTGAGTAAAAAAAAATCAAGTATACCTCCGAACCCTGAAGTCACTGCCAGATAGTGCAGACAATATTGTGTTTGCAACATGCAATTTGCACAATTTCATCAAAAACCAGAATGTTACAGACATTTTGAGCATGGCAAGTAGTTTCATTGATATAGGCCGACAAGAAGGCAATGCCAATGAGAATGCATTCAGTGTGAGGGAAAAATTAAAACAAATCTTTAGTTGCCCTTCTGGTTCTGTATCTTGGTAGTTGCCTAATTGATCTCTCAGATACAAAGGGATTGTATTTTTATTAATTTTTTGTTCCATAGTATGCTTATGTACAGTATACAGTAAAACAGAAATAAAAAATTACGCATTAAACTGTACTTATGTTTAAATTTCTCACCTGGTTTGTTCAGTTCTTTTCCTATAAAATTCCGTATTTTCTCCTTAAATTGTCACTGTACTTCCTATTTGACATTATTATCAAAAGTTCTTCCTATCCTCGAACGGTGACGACTCGTGACGGAACGGAGACGTGTTGAGTCGTGTAAATCAGCCTTAAGGTGTCTAGCTCAGGAACAAATTTGCTCATAACAAAATTGGGGGTCTGTCCAAGGAATGTCTTGTAGATTGTTTTTAATAGTAATTTCATAAGTTGGGAATCTTGATTGTTTGTAAATTTTCATGTAAATTATTCAGTACTCGGTATTTATAATTTATTCTACTATTCTAAGATGGATAAAGGAAGTAGTAGAGTAATTCAAGATGACTTTTAATGTAAATGAATTTGTCCAGTCACCCACAGTTGAGGCATTTAATGAGATACGTAAATGCGAATTGCTGAAAGTCGCTGAACACTTTGAAGTGAGGATAAAGAAAGGTAAGAAGCATAAATTTAAGAATGAACTGATCAGGTATACAGTATGATTGATGAAGAGCTGCTTCATGAGAGTGCTTTAGATCAAGGTGGAGAAAATGAGTTGGTGGAACATGAGCATCAAATAATTATTAAACTCCGGGAACTTGAACTTGTTCATAATATTATGTTAGATCCTCCATTTCATAAACGGCTGCATATATATATATATATATATATATATATTTCATTAGCCCAATAAACACGCGGACTTCTACATACAATCAACACCTCAACCCGCCAGGATTCAAACCCACGGCCGACGAGCCCATGACTGTGACCGGGGAACGCTACCCGCTGGACCACCAGCTTATGGCGCCGTGAACCTCTGTTATAACAGAGTCTACGATTGGTTTTAGTATCCCGGTGGTCCAGCGGTTAGCGTTCCCCGGTCACAGTCATGGGCTCGTGGGCCGTGGGTTCGAATCCTGGCGGGTTGAGGTGTTGATTTTATATATATATATATATATATATATATATGCTGATAACCACAAGGAAAGAGGAAAACACGAAGTTCCCAAGCGCTTTCGTGTAATTCACATCTTCAGGGGTGAATTACACGAAAGCGCTTGGGAACTTCGTGTTTTCCTCTTTCCTTGTTGTTATCAGCATATACCTAGATCACGCGCACCTACAGTGATTTACTTGCATATATATATATATATATATATATATATATATATATATATATATATATATATATATATATATATATATATATATATATGCTGATAACCACAAGAAAACACGAAGTTCCCAAGCGCTTTCGTGTAATTCACATCTTCAGGGGTGAGTACAGACTAAGGAGAAATACTTGACAAGGCTAATATATATAGTAGAGGAGAGTGAGATCAAGTCCCTAGGGGACAGCAGGGGTCCACAATGTTCCGGTCACAAGGCAGTGACCCTTACTAATCTTCTTAATAAAAAAAATGACCATGTCATCTCTAAGCACAGCAGCTGTCCGTAGTCAAGTCATAGGGTAAGATGACAACAACCTTCTTACCTGGCTACAAATCTTCTTAATCACAAAATTATCCAGTTTGCACATTCCATTACTCAAATTCATGTTGACAGATTCGGTATTTTTAATGAGACTGGATGCTATAATGTTCTTACTGACAATTGAATTACAAGGTAATATTGAGGAGGCATTATCCCAGCCAATGCAGTGCTTATTATCTCTCATATAAATGAACAGCATTGGATTCCTGGCCTGTCCTAACACTATATTTATGTTGTCTAGTTATAAGATCTTTACCCATCTGGCCTTGTGGTTATCAACATATACTTGGATCACGCGCACCTACAGTGATTTACTTGCATATATATATATTATGTATGTATCCCATTTATATACATTACCTATCTAGTCAGTAGCGTGTGGCAATGCCCCTGTTTCATGTCACCACACGCTTGGATAATGTGCCTGGCGACATCTGGAAGCAGCTAATGTACCACTTGCCACATGTCGCCTCAGAGGTCAGGGAGAGGTCAGTTGACCCAAAAAGAGTGTAGGGACTACCGACGCTTGTAAGTGCACCCCCTGTATACTTCCGTCAAATAGAACCTACAGAACTCAACAGGAGGTGTTTATGTTCGCCCTATAGTTAGAACTGAATACCCGAACATCCACAATATATATATATATATATATATATATATATATATATATATATATAGCCTATATATATATAGCCTATATATATATAGCCTATATATATATATATATATATGTAACCGGTCGGAATTTACTGGACTTTAATTTCTCACTTGACTTGGGGTTTATTTAAAATTAATAGATGGTAATGGCAGTGGAAGCGCCCCTTTGAGAAAAATCCCGAACCAGCACAAGAACACTTAAATCTACTAAACAAAATAAATTGTCCGTGACCCGTGGAAGGATAGCATCTGTGACTGGGATGAATGAGACACACTGTAAAATTTAGACACTTATATTCCCTCCAACACTACAAACACAATCAAATAATGGTACACCAATATGCGCACCTCTCAACTTGAACTTAAAACACTACTCTGGGGAATAAAAGTTATACATGATATAAAAATTATTAGAACCTCAGGCAACAATAAATTTGAAGTATTAAGAACTGTTGCGTGCACACATGAAACAGGCCTTAAAGGCTTTCACACAATAATATCAGTCACTTAGGTACCAAAAAAAGATATTAACTACTCTACAATGAATAGGCCTTAAGGGCACTCAACAAAATTATATGTCACTGAGGAATGGTAATAAAAATGAGAAATTAAATACTCTACAATGAATAGGCCTTAAGGGCACTCAACAAAATTATAGCACCCCAACAGATGCACACTTCCTAACCTAACCTAACCACTACTCTGGGGAACAAGGTTATACCTGAGATCAGAATCATGAAGAACAATCAGAGGCATTAAAAGAATCAAATCACAGTATCACTCTGGTTCCACTTGATGGCACAAACATTCAACACAATATTATCAAAATTATCTAGAAACTATTAAACTACACCCGTAATAAGGGAGGGAAAATGTTCCGCCAGGTATCTCCTAGAGACCTAGACTCACGGTCTCAGTGTGTGACCATTAGTCTACTCAGATAGCCTCAGTGTACTCCCAGTGCGTCCATAAAGCGGACGGGAGTGAGCCAATCAGACCTTGTACAGTTGAGAGAAGCTTTAGCGTCCCGTGTCGTTTAGTTGTCGGGAGCACTCGTTCACTCAAGAGATCCTTTGCTACCCCGCTAAACAGTGACAGGCCTACTTTGATCGGTCCAATGGCGACAATCGCCACCCTCAATCCTCAACGGCAGTCTCAAACGGCAGTCAATCTCAGGTCAACTCCAGTCAACTTCAGTCAAGTGGGTTCTCACGGAAACCCTGAAATGAACTCACTGTTAGCTCTAGTTTACTTTATCACTGCCCTATCTAACCCTGTCTGAGATCGAATGAGACTTACTTGTTATACTGCAATATTTCAGCACAGGTGACTAGGCCACATGACTATTTCTGGGACAGACGCGCAGGGACGTCTTGTTCGTGTGAGTGCTATCCGGGACTGAGAGAGAGCCCGCTTCGTGTCCTCTCAAGGCGTTAGCTTAGGCCTACGTGACCTATTTTCCGCCTAACTAATAACTCCTTGGGACACCCTTTAACATTATTCAGACTGCTAAACGATCTATAATAATTTCAAATTCAATAATAGTCCCTTAACTTCATGAATCGCATCATTATTAATCCGGTAAATTACATTTAATATCATATAGGCCTAGTTCGGCAATCTCCCACTATGTGCGGGGAGCGCTCTCTTCCCTCAGACGACCTTGAACGCTCAGTACCGCTAATGGCGGGGCATTCGAAATTACTCTGAAATTTCTGAATATTACAATCGACCCCCCTAAAAAAAGACAGCACTGTCCTCATGTGCTGAGAAGACCATTCATACGACCCCCCTAAAATTTGTTCTAAGAAACTGCATCTTACCCCTTTTGCTAAACGCAGCATTCCCGTCTTCTCTTCTCTCCTGCTAACACTCGACCCCCCTAAAAGAAAAACAGCACTGCCCTCATGTGCTGAGAGAACAACTTAGACCCCACCTTCAACTCTGTACTATTCCACTCACAGCTAACAACTCCATTTCTTCCCCATTTCTTCCTAGCCCAACTCATAACCAACCAGAACATCACGCTCCCCTTTTGCCTGGCCCTTAACTAGAGAACCAATGTCAAAATTAATACCAGCCCAAACAAACATGCTCTCCTTTGCCTGGCCCTTGAACTAAGAGGAACCAGTGTCAAACCAATACTCAGTCCAAAGCAAACATGCTCTCCTTTTGCCTGGTCCTTGAACTAAGAGGAACCAGTGTCAAAACAATACACAGTCCAAAACAAACATTCTCTCCTTTTGCCTGGCCCTTGAGCTAAGAGGAACCAGTGTCAAAAAAATACTCAGTCCACGTCTCCGAACCTCATGCCGGCAGACCAACCCTCTGACAATGTACCAGTCCATGTTAGTGAGGCCCTGGACATTACAACTGTACTCTCAATCCCGCTCATGACAGCAACCACTACTCAACGCACATCTCTGACCTAACCATCTCTCCAATCCCCCCTGCCCTACTCACAACTCCTCCAACTCACCCTCGACAACCTGCCCCTTCTCATTACCCTGCACCCTAAACTGTAATTTGTCGGCTTCGTCTTTCAGTTGCAGGCTCGATCGACCTCTCTGAACTACTTCTCCATCTCGCTCATCTGGAGTGGGGGCTCCTCGTCTTCCTCCTCAGATTCATCCATCGCTGGGTCTCCCGGATGCCTTAGGGTTGGAGCAGCCTTCAAGTTGCTTCGGTTTTCCACTCTCGCTTCCAGGTCTTCTTCCCCACTGGGCGCAATGCGATATAAACCAGGCCTTGGATTTAGGACCTCAACAATGTGCCATCTCGTATCAAACCAATGGTTTTGCAGCTTACACCGGCCTATTTTTACATTGTTCCTCAGCAAAACCTCCTGGCCCACTTCCCAGCTACTCTCGTGGGCTTTCTCTTCTCTTTTTCTTCTATTTATTTCCTTACGTCTCCGAACATTGATCTCCACTGCTTCCTGCAATCGTCGTTGCCGGTCTCTAATCACCATCACCCACTCATCTACCGGCTCTGGGTCTAGTTCCGGCCTAAGGTCAAACGGCAGGTTTGGTTCTCTCCCGTAAAACAACAGGAATGGGGAAAACCCTGTCGTGGCATGCGGAGTCGCGTTGTATTGTGACACCACTGCCGGCAGATGCTCTGGCCACCTATTCTTTTCCTCTGCCTCGAGGGTGGCCAGCAGACCGTGCAGGGTTCGATTGAACCGTTCCACCATGCCATTTCCCTGTGGGTGATATGCTGACGTCCTTATTTTCTTCACCCCAAAGGTGGCACAAGTTTGTCGGACCAATGCACTGCCAAAATTCCTCCCCTGATCGGTCAACAGTCGCTCAGGTGCACCCACTGCCAGGAAGATTCGATTCACCAGGATCTTTGCAATCGTCGCGGCTTTCTGATCTTTGGTGGGAAAGGCCCAAGTGTAACGACTGTATATGTCAACCATTATCAGGACATTCTCCAATCCTTGCCGCTTGTCCAGCAAGGTGAAATCTGCGGCCAGTGTCTCTAATGGTTTGGCAGCTTCAATCGTCCCTACATGCAGTTGGGGTTTCGGCACTTCATCTTTTGCTACTCCACACCTCTCGCAGCTGGCTATGTAGTCTCGCACTGTTTCTCCCATGCCTGACCAGAACCCTCGCTCCTGCACCAGCGACAGGGTGCGATCTCGCCCCTGGTGGCCAAACTCGTCGTGGCAGGCTCTAGTCAAAGCCTCCTGCAAGTTTGGAGTTAACACTGGCACCTCCCTCCATAGATTCTTCCCTTCGGGTCTTCTATGCCAGACAACATCTTCTCTTACGATCAGGGATTTCCTAGCTCGGTACATCTTGCGGAAATCATCATTTTGGAGCTCTACCTGTACCTCATCCTCCGGCAGCTCTCCCACCAACCATCTTCGCAGTTTTGTCATATAGTCCATGCCTTCTTGCTCCTTACGCAGCCCATCCATCGTCCACAGTTCCTTCCTTCCTGCCCCGTTCTCCTCTAGTACATGCATCGCTGTATACTCTTCTTCACTATCTTCCTCCTGTTCCGCCGGGATTCTAGATAGAGTATCCGCCACAATGTTGTTCTTCCCCGGCTTGTACTCTATAGTAAAGTTAAACTGCTCGAGATCCGCATTCCACCTACTTTCCACGGCACCTAGTTTAGCCTTCTCCCGGTGACTGAGTGGGTTGTTATCTGTATAGACTGTGAAATGTTTCCCTGCCAAATAATCCCTGAATTTATCCACGACTGCCCATTTGAGTGCTAACATCTCTAACTTACGAGAACTATAGTTGTTCATGTTACGTTCTGATTTCCTCAGGCCCCGACTCGCATAGCACACCGGATGCAGCCTGCCATCCTTCCGCTGGGACAGCACCGCACCTAGCCCACGAAAACTTGCATCTGTTTCTAATATAAACTCTTGAGTGAAATCTGGGCAAGCCAACACTGGTGTCTGCGTCACCTTGTCTTTCAGCTCCTCAAAAGCCTGTTGCTGTTCCTCTCTCCATTCACTATCTACCCGATCCTTAGATTTCCCATGCATCAACGCATGCAGTGGAGCAGCTATTTGGGCAAACCCTTTAACAAATTTCCTATAAAATGATGTGAACCCTACAAAAGACCGCACATCGTTCACCGTCTGAGGGACTGGCCAATCTCTTACTACCCTAATCTTCTCAGGATCAGCTGTGATGCCTTCAGCTGACACCTGATATCCTAAATAACTTACTTTTGAAGCCATTATTTCACACTTTTTAGGTTTAAATCTTAAGTTATTCTCCCTCATCCTGCAAAATAATTCCCTCAATCTGACTATATGTTGATCTATTGTACTTGAAAACACCATCACATCATCAAGGTATACAAGCAACGAGGAGAAGATCTTATCCCCTAAAATCCGCTCCATGTATCTCTGAAAGGTTCCCGGACTATTTGACAATCCCATAGGCAGTCGCCTGTACTCAAAGTGTCCGAAGCTTGTGCTGAAGGCAGTCTTTGGACGGTCTGAAGGTTTTACTTCTATCTGGTGATATCCCGCCGCCAGATCAAACGTTGAGAAAAACTGGGCCCCCGTCAGAGATTCTAGAGTTTCATTTATCCTAGGCAGAGGAAACGCATCGCGTACCGTGACCTTATTTAAGTCACGATAGTCAATGCACAACCTCAGCGTCCCGTCCTTTTTCCTCACTACTACAATGGCGGCAGAGTACGGACTCTCACTATGCTGAATTACTCCCTGATCTAACAGCTGGCTAATGTGCTGCTTCACCTCTGGTACCTGGTTTGGAGGGATCCTCCGATATGGCACCCTAACTGGCCTGTCTGTGGTCACTGGGATCTCATGCTGAACCCCAATAGCCTTTCCTATGGGCTGGCCCTCTTCTTCAAAAATATCACTAAACTCTTCTATTAAACACCTAACTGCACTCTCTTGTCCTTCATTCATTTCCTCCGTGTGCACTTTGACCTCCGTACGGGCATCCGGTTGCACTGTCCTCACATTCACCTCTTCACTGATGTCTTCCTCGACTTCCGTCCCCGAAGCCACTTTCCCAATCCGCCAATTGCCCCTCAAGCTCCTACGACTATCAGACAGATTTGCCACCAACACCTGGGTCATGCCTCTCACCACTCTTACAGCTGTCGGCAACACTATCACACCCTCAGGCATCCAACCTTCATCCTCTATTGTTAGAGGTTCAATCACTACTTCTTTGTTAGCTACCTGGCTTAATGAGGGAACACATACTGACAGCAACCGAGTACTCCGGGGAGGAATGGTTGGTCTTTCCTTCCTCTCTGTCATACAATACCCCAGGCTGATGGCCTCTATTGCACATAACTGCCTAACCTCATGCAAGCAATTTTCCCACTGAGCGGTGCTCCTGGCTTCCCTGCACAAGTGGTACATGTGCGGCCAGATCTCCGCAACCTCCCCCAGCACATTCATCCCCAACAACCCGACATGAGATTGCCCCTTACCCTGGGTCTCAATCCCTGGACAAACCAACATCCCCATATCAGTGACTTCCACCCCACATACGACCATAGTGACCCGAATACACCCCACACACGGCACTGGAAACCCTGACGCCCCTTTTACCTTTATTCGAGTGGGCTGCAACACCACGCCTGCAGGCTCCAGCTCCCGACGGTAGAAAAGTTCATCAATTAGCGACACTTCTGCCCCAGTATCTGCTAAACCCCACATTTCACGACCCGCTACCACCACCGAGACCTTAGGACACTCTGCTTTCAGCCTTAAGGTACCTTCTGTTGTGATTAAATTTGTCATGCGAACCACGCTTGACCATGGGTCCGCTCTCTCTTGGCTCATAACATCGCCGGTGGAATCTATTGGTGAGGCCAGGAACGGTTGGCGGGGACTGCCTGGCCTTGGCCATTTCCCGACCGCCAGTTCCGATTGTTATTTCCAACTCGATACTGGCCATTGGCCACGTATCCCCTTGGGACACTCTCTCCTGGTCTGGACCCGTTTGTGCAATTGAAACTGAAATGGCCCTCTTGTCCACACGCATAGCACCTCGGGGGAATCGAGCCTCCAGTCTGCGGCTCGTTCTCTCTTCCTTTAGTCAGCGGTACCTCCCTCAAAGCTTCTCGTTTTTGTTCCGCCTCTCTCAGCCCCGTGATCCACTCGTCTAGACTATGGTGAGGATACTTCTTGATCTCATCCACTAACCACATACGGCTTTGTTCCTCCTTGAGCCCCCGAGTGATTGCATCTCCCAACAGGGCCTTATCATATTTATGATCATGGTGGTTCAACTCATCGTTTAAATCTAGCATAGCGTCATAATATTCAAGAAGCGTTTCGTTGCTCCCTTGTTTCCGCGTCATCACCTTCTGAATGGCGTCGTACGTGGCCGTCGGTCCGCCATATTGCTGCTTCAAATAACAAGTTAACTCATCTACGGTTTCCCAGTCTCTGCGTGCGTTGTATACGCGATCTGCCGCAGGCCCCGCAAGATGCCTTATTATGAATTGGATTCGACTGACTTCGTCTCCGTCTAACAGCTTGAGGGTTCGGTCAACCTCTCTTAACCACTTTCCTACCTCTATTCCTGGCCTACCGTCGAACTTAGACATGGTCAACCCGGCCCCGAGACTAGTTCCCTCTCTACTATTGTGTCTCCTCATCTCCCACATTGTCTCATCGTGCTGTATTTTATACTGTGTCTTTACCCTATCTAGTGCATCCCCCAACAGAGCTATGTGTTGTTGGTGTTCCGTCTCTAACTGTTGCAATTGTGTGTGGTACTCCCCCCTTAACTGTTGTACATATACTCCATACTCCCCCCTGATTTGGTTCACCCATGCCTGACATTCCCCATTGATCTTCCCTTCTAACTGTTCCAATCGCTCCTGGTACTCACCCCGGATTTTCCCCTCTAGCTTCCCAATACGTTCCACGAACTCTTCTCTCAACTGCACCGTCAACCACAACAACCCCATTCCCACTGCGAGCATGAGTAGAGTTGGGGTCACACTCTCTACCGCTTCCATCCACTCCATGATTACGCTCATTATCCCAACCACAGAACTATCAGTCACGAAATAAAATTAACCACGCTCTGCTACCATTTGTAACTGGTCGGAATTTACTGGACTTTAATTTCTCACTTGACTTGGGGTTTATTTAAAATTAATAGATGGTAATGGCAGTGGAAGCGCCCCTTTGAGAAAAATCCCGAACCAGCACAAGAACACTTAAATCTACTAAACAAAATAAATTGTCCGTGACCCGTGGAAGGATAGCATCTGTGACTGGGATGAATGAGACACACTGTAAAATTTAGACACTTATATTCCCTCCAACACTACAAACACAATCAAATAATGGTACACCAATATGCGCACCTCTCAACTTGAACTTAAAACACTACTCTGGGGAATAAAAGTTATACATGATATAAAAATTATTAGAACCTCAGGCAACAATAAATTTGAAGTATTAAGAACTGTTGCGTGCACACATGAAACAGGCCTTAAAGGCTTTCACACAATAATATCAGTCACTTAGATACCAAAAAAAGATATTAACTACTCTACAATGAATAGGCCTTAAGGGCACTCAACAAAATTATATGTCACTGAGGAATGGTAATAAAAATGAGAAATTAAATACTCTACAATGAATAGGCCTTAAGGGCACTCAACAAAATTATAGCACCCCAACAGATGCACACTTCCTAACCTAACCTAACCACTACTCTGGGGAACAAGGTTATACCTGAGATCAGAATCATGAAGAACAATCAGAGGCATTAAAAGAATCAAATCACAGTATCACTCTGGTTCCACTTGATGGCACAAACATTCAACACAATATTATCAAAATTATCTAGAAACTATTAAACTACACCCGTAATAAGGGAGGGAAAATGTTCCGCCAGGTATCTCCTAGAGACCTAGACTCACGGTCTCAGTGTGTGACCATTAGTCTACTCAGATAGCCTCAGTGTACTCCCAGTGCGTCCATAAAGCGGACGGGAGTGAGCCAATCAGACCTTGTACAGTTGAGAGAAGCTTTAGCGTCCCGTGTCGTTTAGTTGTCGGGAGCACTCGTTCACTCAAGAGATCCTTTGCTACCCCGCTAAACAGTGACAGGCCTACTTTGATCGGTCCAATGGCGACAATCGCCACCCTCAATCCTCAACGGCAGTCTCAAACGGCAGTCAATCTCAGGTCAACTCCAGTCAACTTCAGTCAAGTGGGTTCTCACGGAAACCCTGAAATGAACTCACTGTTAGCTCTAGTTTACTTTATCACTGCCCTATCTAACCCTGTCTGAGATCGAATGAGACTTACTTGTTATACTGCAATATTTCAGCACAGGTGACTAGGCCACGTGACTATTTCTGGGACAGACGCGCAGGGACGTCTTGTTCGTGTGAGTGCTATCCGGGACTGAGAGAGAGCCCGCTTCGTGTCCTCTCAAGGCGCTAGCTTAGGCCTACGTGACCTATTTTCCGCCTAACTAATAACTCCTTGGGACACCCTTTAACATTATTCAGACTGCTAAACGATCTATAATAATTTCAAATTCAATAATAGTCCCTTAACTTCATGAATCGCATCATTATTAATCCGGTAAATTACATTTAATATCATATAGGCCTAGTTCGGCAATCTCCCACTATGTGCGGGGAGCGCTCTCTTCCCTCAGACGACCTTGAACGCTCAGTACCGCTAATGGCGGGGCATTCGAAATTACTCTGAAATTTCTGAATATTACAATCGACCCCCCTAAAAAAAGACAGCACTGTCCTCATGTGCTGAGAAGACCATTCATACGACCCCCCTAAAATTTGTTCTAAGAAACTGCATCTTACCCCTTTTGCTAAACGCAGCATTCCCGTCTTCTCTTCTCTCCTGCTAACACTCGACCCCCCTAAAAGAAAAACAGCACTGCCCTCATGTGCTGAGAGAACAACTTAGACCCCACCTTCAACTCTGTACTATTCCACTCACAGCTAACAACTCCATTTCTTCCCCATTTCTTCCTAGCCCAACTCATAACCAACCAGAACATCACGCTCCCCTTTTGCCTGGCCCTTAACTAGAGAACCAATGTCAAAATTAATACCAGCCCAAACAAACATGCTCTCCTTTGCCTGGCCCTTGAACTAAGAGGAACCAGTGTCAAACCAATACTCAGTCCAAAGCAAACATGCTCTCCTTTTGCCTGGTCCTTGAACTAAGAGGAACCAGTGTCAAAACAATACACAGTCCAAAACAAACATTCTCTCCTTTTGCCTGGCCCTTGAGCTAAGAGGAACCAGTGTCAAAAAAATACTCAGTCCACGTCTCCGAACCTCATGCCGGCAGACCAACCCTCTGACAATGTACCAGTCCATGTTAGTGAGGCCCTGGACATTACAACTGTACTCTCAATCCCGCTCATGACAGCAACCACTACTCAACGCACATCTCTGACCTAACCATCTCTCCAATCCCCCCTGCCCTACTCACAACTCCTCCAACTCACCCTCGACAACCTGCCCCTTCTCATTACCCTGCACCCTAAACTGTAATTTGTCGGCTTCGTCTTTCAGTTGCAGGCTCGATCGACCTCTCTGAACTACTTCTCCATCTCGCTCATCTGGAGTGGGGGCTCCTCGTCTTCCTCCTCAGATTCATCCATCGCTGGGTCTCCCGGATGCCTTAGGGTTGGAGCAGCCTTCAAGTTGCTTCGGTTTTCCACTCTCGCTTCCAGGTCTTCTTCCCCACTGGGCGCAATGCGATATAAACCAGGCCTTGGATTTAGGACCTCAACAATGTGCCATCTCGTATCAAACCAATGGTTTTGCAGCTTACACCGGCCTATTTTTACATTGTTCCTCAGCAAAACCTCCTGGCCCACTTCCCAGCTACTCTCGTGGGCTTTCTCTTCTCTTTTTCTTCTATTTATTTCCTTACGTCTCCGAACATTGATCTCCACTGCTTCCTGCAATCGTCGTTGCCGGTCTCTAATCACCATCACCCACTCATCTACCGGCTCTGGGTCTAGTTCCGGCCTAAGGTCAAACGGCAGGTTTGGTTCTCTCCCGTAAAACAACAGGAATGGGGAAAACCCTGTCGTGGCATGCGGAGTCGCGTTGTATTGTGACACCACTGCCGGCAGATGCTCTGGCCACCTATTCTTTTCCTCTGCCTCGAGGGTGGCCAGCAGACCGTGCAGGGTTCGATTGAACCGTTCCACCATGCCATTTCCCTGTGGGTGATATGCTGACGTCCTTATTTTCTTCACCCCAAAGGTGGCACAAGTTTGTCGGACCAATGCACTGCCAAAATTCCTCCCCTGATCGGTCAACAGTCGCTCAGGTGCACCCACTGCCAGGAAGATTCGATTCACCAGGATCTTTGCAATCGTCGCGGCTTTCTGATCTTTGGTGGGAAAGGCCCAAGTGTAACGACTGTATATGTCAACCATTATCAGGACATTCTCCAATCCTTGCCGCTTGTCCAGCAAGGTGAAATCTGCGGCCAGTGTCTCTAATGGTTTGGCAGCTTCAATCGTCCCTACATGCAGTTGGGGTTTCGGCACTTCATCTTTTGCTACTCCACACCTCTCGCAGCTGGCTATGTAGTCTCGCACTGTTTCTCCCATGCCTGACCAGAACCCTCGCTCCTGCACCAGCGACAGGGTGCGATCTCGCCCCTGGTGGCCAAACTCGTCGTGGCAGGCTCTAGTCAAAGCCTCCTGCAAGTTTGGAGTTAACACTGGCACCTCCCTCCATAGATTCTTCCCTTCGGGTCTTCTATGCCAGACAACATCTTCTCTTACGATCAGGGATTTCCTAGCTCGGTACATCTTGCGGAAATCATCATTTTGGAGCTCTACCTGTACCTCATCCTCCGGCAGCTCTCCCACCAACCATCTTCGCAGTTTTGTCATATAGTCCATGCCTTCTTGCTCCTTACGCAGCCCATCCATCGTCCACAGTTCCTTCCTTCCTGCCCCGTTCTCCTCTAGTACATGCATCGCTGTATACTCTTCTTCACTATCTTCCTCCTGTTCCGCCGGGATTCTAGATAGAGTATCCGCCACAATGTTGTTCTTCCCCGGCTTGTACTCTATAGTAAAGTTAAACTGCTCGAGATCCGCATTCCACCTACTTTCCACGGCACCTAGTTTAGCCTTCTCCCGGTGACTGAGTGGGTTGTTATCTGTATAGACTGTGAAATGTTTCCCTGCCAAATAATCCCTGAATTTATCCACGACTGCCCATTTGAGTGCTAACATCTCTAACTTACGAGAACTATAGTTGTTCATGTTACGTTCTGATTTCCTCAGGCCCCGACTCGCATAGCACACCGGATGCAGCCTGCCATCCTTCCGCTGGGACAGCACCGCACCTAGCCCACGAAAACTTGCATCTGTTTCTAATATAAACTCTTGAGTGAAATCTGGGCAAGCCAACACTGGTGTCTGCGTCACCTTGTCTTTCAGCTCCTCAAAAGCCTGTTGCTGTTCCTCTCTCCATTCACTATCTACCCGATCCTTAGATTTCCCATGCATCAACGCATGCAGTGGAGCAGCTATTTGGGCAAACCCTTTAACAAATTTCCTATAAAATGATGTGAACCCTACAAAAGACCGCACATCGTTCACCGTCTGAGGGACTGGCCAATCTCTTACTACCCTAATCTTCTCAGGATCAGCTGTGATGCCTTCAGCTGACACCTGATATCCTAAATAACTTACTTTTGAAGCCATTATTTCACACTTTTTAGGTTTAAATCTTAAGTTATTCTCCCTCATCCTGCAAAATAATTCCCTCAATCTGACTATATGTTGATCTATTGTACTTGAAAACACCATCACATCATCAAGGTATACAAGCAACGAGGAGAAGATCTTATCCCCTAAAATCCGCTCCATGTATCTCTGAAAGGTTCCCGGACTATTTGACAATCCCACAGGCAGTCGCCTGTACTCAAAGTGTCCGAAGCTTGTGCTGAAGGCAGTCTTTGGACGGTCTGAAGGTTTTACTTCTATCTGGTGATATCCCGCCGCCAGATCAAACGTTGAGAAAAACTGGGCCCCCGTCAGAGATTCTAGAGTTTCATTTATCCTAGGCAGAGGAAACGCATCGCGTACCGTGACCTTATTTAAGTCACGATAGTCAATGCACAACCTCAGCGTCCCGTCCTTTTTCCTCACTACTACAATGGCGGCAGAGTACGGACTCTCACTATGCTGAATTACTCCCTGATCTAACAGCTGGCTAATGTGCTGCTTCACCTCTGGTACCTGGTTTGGAGGGATCCTCCGATATGGCACCCTAACTGGCCTGTCTGTGGTCACTGGGATCTCATGCTGAACCCCAATAGCCTTTCCTATGGGCTGGCCCTCTTCTTCAAAAATATCACTAAACTCTTCTATTAAACACCTAACTGCACTCTCTTGTCCTTCATTCATTTCCTCCGTGTGCACTTTGACCTCCGTACGGGCATCCGGTTGCACTGTCCTCACATTCACCTCTTCACTGATGTCTTCCTCGACTTCCGTCCCCGAAGCCACTTTCCCAATCCGCCAATTGCCCCTCAAGCTCCTACGACTATCAGACAGATTTGCCACCAACACCTGGGTCATGCCTCTCACCACTCTTACAGCTGTCGGCAACACTATCACACCCTCAGGCATCCAACCTTCATCCTCTATTGTTAGAGGTTCAATCACTACTTCTTTGTTAGCTACCTGGCTTAATGAGGGAACACATACTGACAGCAACCGAGTACTCCGGGGAGGAATGGTTGGTCTTTCCTTCCTCTCTGTCATACAATACCCCAGGCTGATGGCCTCTATTGCACATAACTGCCTAACCTCATGCAAGCAATTTTCCCACTGAGCGGTGCTCCTGGCTTCCCTGCACAAGTGGTACATGTGCGGCCAGATCTCCGCAACCTCCCCCAGCACATTCATCCCCAACAACCCGACATGAGATTGCCCCTTACCCTGGGTCTCAATCCCTGGACAAACCAACATCCCCATATCAGTGACTTCCACCCCACATACGACCATAGTGACCCGAATACACCCCACACACGGCACTGGAAACCCTGACGCCCCTTTTACCTTTATTCGAGTGGGCTGCAACACCACGCCTGCAGGCTCCAGCTCCCGACGGTAGAAAAGTTCATCAATTAGCGACACTTCTGCCCCAGTATCTGCTAAACCCCACATTTCACGACCCGCTACCACCACCGAGACCTTAGGACACTCTGCTTTCAGCCTTAAGGTACCTTCTGTTGTGATTAAATTTGTCATGCGAACCACGCTTGACCATGGGTCCGCTCTCTCTTGGCTCATAACATCGCCGGTGGAATCTATTGGTGAGGCCAGGAACGGTTGGCGGGGACTGCCTGGCCTTGGCCATTTCCCGACCGCCAGTTCCGATTGTTATTTCCAACTCGATACTGGCCATTGGCCACGTATCCCCTTGGGACACTCTCTCCTGGTCTGGACCCGTTTGTGCAATTGAAACTGAAATGGCCCTCTTGTCCACACGCATAGCACCTCGGGGGAATCGAGCCTCCAGTCTGCGGCTCGTTCTCTCTTCCTTTAGTCAGCGGTACCTCCCTCAAAGCTTCTCGTTTTTGTTCCGCCTCTCTCAGCCCCGTGATCCACTCGTCTAGACTATGGTGAGGATACTTCTTGATCTCATCCACTAACCACATACGGCTTTGTTCCTCCTTGAGCCCCCGAGTGATTGCATCTCCCAACAGGGCCTTATCATATTTATGATCATGGTGGTTCAACTCATCGTTTAAATCTAGCATAGCGTCATAATATTCAAGAAGCGTTTCGTTGCTCCCTTGTTTCCGCGTCATCACCTTCTGAATGGCGTCGTACGTGGCCGTCGGTCCGCCATATTGCTGCTTCAAATAACAAGTTAACTCATCTACGGTTTCCCAGTCTCTGCGTGCGTTGTATACGCGATCTGCCGCAGGCCCCGCAAGATGCCTTATTATGAATTGGATTCGACTGACTTCGTCTCCGTCTAACAGCTTGAGGGTTCGGTCAACCTCTCTTAACCACTTTCCTACCTCTATTCCTGGCCTACCGTCGAACTTAGACATGGTCAACCCGGCCCCGAGACTAGTTCCCTCTCTACTATTGTGTCTCCTCATCTCCCACATTGTCTCATCGTGCTGTATTTTATACTGTGTCTTTACCCTATCTAGTGCATCCCCCAACAGAGCTATGTGTTGTTGGTGTTCCGTCTCTAACTGTTGCAATTGTGTGTGGTACTCCCCCCTTAACTGTTGTACATATACTCCATACTCCCCCCTGATTTGGTTCACCCATGCCTGACATTCCCCATTGATCTTCCCTTCTAACTGTTCCAATCGCTCCTGGTACTCACCCCGGATTTTCCCCTCTAGCTTCCCAATACGTTCCACGAACTCTTCTCTCAACTGCACCGTCAACCACAACAACCCCATTCCCACTGCGAGCATGAGTAGAGTTGGGGTCACACTCTCTACCGCTTCCATCCACTCCATGATTACGCTCATTATCCCAACCACAGAACTATCAGTCACGAAATAAAATTAACCACGCTCTGCTACCATTTGTAACTGGTCGGAATTTACTGGACTTTAATTTCTCACTTGACTTGGGGTTTATTTAAAATTAATAGATGGTAATGGCAGTGGAAGCGCCCCTTTGAGAAAAATCCCGAACCAGCACAAGAACACTTAAATCTACTAAACAAAATAAATTGTCCGTGACCCGTGGAAGGATAGCATCTGTGACTGGGATGAATGAGACACACTGTAAAATTTAGACACTTATATTCCCTCCAACACTACAAACACAATCAAATAATGGTACACCAATATGCGCACCTCTCAACTTGAACTTAAAACACTACTCTGGGGAATAAAAGTTATACATGATATAAAAATTATTAGAACCTCAGGCAACAATAAATTTGAAGTATTAAGAACTGTTGCGTGCACACATGAAACAGGCCTTAAAGGCTTTCACACAATAATATCAGTCACTTAGATACCAAAAAAAGATATTAACTACTCTACAATGAATAGGCCTTAAGGGCACTCAACAAAATTATATGTCACTGAGGAATGGTAATAAAAATGAGAAATTAAATACTCTACAATGAATAGGCCTTAAGGGCACTCAACAAAATTATAGCACCCCAACAGATGCACACTTCCTAACCTAACCTAACCACTACTCTGGGGAACAAGGTTATACCTGAGATCAGAATCATGAAGAACAATCAGAGGCATTAAAAGAATCAAATCACAGTATCACTCTGGTTCCACTTGATGGCACAAACATTCAACACAATATTATCAAAATTATCTAGAAACTATTAAACTACACCCGTAATAAGGGAGGGAAAATGTTCCGCCAGGTATCTCCTAGAGACCTAGACTCACGGTCTCAGTGTGTGACCATTAGTCTACTCAGATAGCCTCAGTGTACTCCCAGTGCGTCCATAAAGCGGACGGGAGTGAGCCAATCAGACCTTGTACAGTTGAGAGAAGCTTTAGCGTCCCGTGTCGTTTAGTTGTCGGGAGCACTCGTTCACTCAAGAGATCCTTTGCTACCCCGCTAAACAGTGACAGGCCTACTTTGATCGGTCCAATGGCGACAATCGCCACCCTCAATCCTCAACGGCAGTCTCAAACGGCAGTCAATCTCAGGTCAACTCCAGTCAACTTCAGTCAAGTGGGTTCTCACGGAAACCCTGAAATGAACTCACTGTTAGCTCTAGTTTACTTTATCACTGCCCTATCTAACCCTGTCTGAGATCGAATGAGACTTACTTGTTATACTGCAATATTTCAGCACAGGTGACTAGGCCACGTGACTATTTCTGGGACAGACGCGCAGGGACGTCTTGTTCGTGTGAGTGCTATCCGGGACTGAGAGAGAGCCCGCTTCGTGTCCTCTCAAGGCGCTAGCTTAGGCCTACGTGACCTATTTTCCGCCTAACTAATAACTCCTTGGGACACCCTTTAACATTATTCAGACTGCTAAACGATCTATAATAATTTCAAATTCAATAATAGTCCCTTAACTTCATGAATCGCATCATTATTAATCCGGTAAATTACATTTAATATCATATAGGCCTAGTTCGGCAATCTCCCACTATGTGCGGGGAGCGCTCTCTTCCCTCAGACGACCTTGAACGCTCAGTACCGCTAATGGCGGGGCATTCGAAATTACTCTGAAATTTCTGAATATTACAATCGACCCCCCTAAAAAAAGACAGCACTGTCCTCATGTGCTGAGAAGACCATTCATACGACCCCCCTAAAATTTGTTCTAAGAAACTGCATCTTACCCCTTTTGCTAAACGCAGCATTCCCGTCTTCTCTTCTCTCCTGCTAACACTCGACCCCCCTAAAAGAAAAACAGCACTGCCCTCATGTGCTGAGAGAACAACTTAGACCCCACCTTCAACTCTGTACTATTCCACTCACAGCTAACAACTCCATTTCTTCCCCATTTCTTCCTAGCCCAACTCATAACCAACCAGAACATCACGCTCCCCTTTTGCCTGGCCCTTAACTAGAGAACCAATGTCAAAATTAATACCAGCCCAAACAAACATGCTCTCCTTTGCCTGGCCCTTGAACTAAGAGGAACCAGTGTCAAACCAATACTCAGTCCAAAGCAAACATGCTCTCCTTTTGCCTGGTCCTTGAACTAAGAGGAACCAGTGTCAAAACAATACACAGTCCAAAACAAACATTCTCTCCTTTTGCCTGGCCCTTGAGCTAAGAGGAACCAGTGTCAAAAAAATACTCAGTCCACGTCTCCGAACCTCATGCCGGCAGACCAACCCTCTGACAATGTACCAGTCCATGTTAGTGAGGCCCTGGACATTACAACTGTACTCTCAATCCCGCTCATGACAGCAACCACTACTCAACGCACATCTCTGACCTAACCATCTCTCCAATCCCCCCTGCCCTACTCACAACTCCTCCAACTCACCCTCGACAACCTGCCCCTTCTCATTACCCTGCACCCTAAACTGTAATTTGTCGGCTTCGTCTTTCAGTTGCAGGCTCGATCGACCTCTCTGAACTACTTCTCCATCTCGCTCATCTGGAGTGGGGGCTCCTCGTCTTCCTCCTCAGATTCATCCATCGCTGGGTCTCCCGGATGCCTTAGGGTTGGAGCAGCCTTCAAGTTGCTTCGGTTTTCCACTCTCGCTTCCAGGTCTTCTTCCCCACTGGGCGCAATGCGATATAAACCAGGCCTTGGATTTAGGACCTCAACAATGTGCCATCTCGTATCAAACCAATGGTTTTGCAGCTTACACCGGCCTATTTTTACATTGTTCCTCAGCAAAACCTCCTGGCCCACTTCCCAGCTACTCTCGTGGGCTTTCTCTTCTCTTTTTCTTCTATTTATTTCCTTACGTCTCCGAACATTGATCTCCACTGCTTCCTGCAATCGTCGTTGCCGGTCTCTAATCACCATCACCCACTCATCTACCGGCTCTGGGTCTAGTTCCGGCCTAAGGTCAAACGGCAGGTTTGGTTCTCTCCCGTAAAACAACAGGAATGGGGAAAACCCTGTCGTGGCATGCGGAGTCGCGTTGTATTGTGACACCACTGCCGGCAGATGCTCTGGCCACCTATTCTTTTCCTCTGCCTCGAGGGTGGCCAGCAGACCGTGCAGGGTTCGATTGAACCGTTCCACCATGCCATTTCCCTGTGGGTGATATGCTGACGTCCTTATTTTCTTCACCCCAAAGGTGGCACAAGTTTGTCGGACCAATGCACTGCCAAAATTCCTCCCCTGATCGGTCAACAGTCGCTCAGGTGCACCCACTGCCAGGAAGATTCGATTCACCAGGATCTTTGCAATCGTCGCGGCTTTCTGATCTTTGGTGGGAAAGGCCCAAGTGTAACGACTGTATATGTCAACCATTATCAGGACATTCTCCAATCCTTGCCGCTTGTCCAGCAAGGTGAAATCTGCGGCCAGTGTCTCTAATGGTTTGGCAGCTTCAATCGTCCCTACATGCAGTTGGGGTTTCGGCACTTCATCTTTTGCTACTCCACACCTCTCGCAGCTGGCTATGTAGTCTCGCACTGTTTCTCCCATGCCTGACCAGAACCCTCGCTCCTGCACCAGCGACAGGGTGCGATCTCGCCCCTGGTGGCCAAACTCGTCGTGGCAGGCTCTAGTCAAAGCCTCCTGCAAGTTTGGAGTTAACACTGGCACCTCCCTCCATAGATTCTTCCCTTCGGGTCTTCTATGCCAGACAACATCTTCTCTTACGATCAGGGATTTCCTAGCTCGGTACATCTTGCGGAAATCATCATTTTGGAGCTCTACCTGTACCTCATCCTCCGGCAGCTCTCCCACCAACCATCTTCGCAGTTTTGTCATATAGTCCATGCCTTCTTGCTCCTTACGCAGCCCATCCATCGTCCACAGTTCCTTCCTTCCTGCCCCGTTCTCCTCTAGTACATGCATCGCTGTATACTCTTCTTCACTATCTTCCTCCTGTTCCGCCGGGATTCTAGATAGAGTATCCGCCACAATGTTGTTCTTCCCCGGCTTGTACTCTATAGTAAAGTTAAACTGCTCGAGATCCGCATTCCACCTACTTTCCACGGCACCTAGTTTAGCCTTCTCCCGGTGACTGAGTGGGTTGTTATCTGTATAGACTGTGAAATGTTTCCCTGCCAAATAATCCCTGAATTTATCCACGACTGCCCATTTGAGTGCTAACATCTCTAACTTACGAGAACTATAGTTGTTCATGTTACGTTCTGATTTCCTCAGGCCCCGACTCGCATAGCACACCGGATGCAGCCTGCCATCCTTCCGCTGGGACAGCACCGCACCTAGCCCACGAAAACTTGCATCTGTTTCTAATATAAACTCTTGAGTGAAATCTGGGCAAGCCAACACTGGTGTCTGCGTCACCTTGTCTTTCAGCTCCTCAAAAGCCTGTTGCTGTTCCTCTCTCCATTCACTATCTACCCGATCCTTAGATTTCCCATGCATCAACGCATGCAGTGGAGCAGCTATTTGGGCAAACCCTTTAACAAATTTCCTATAAAATGATGTGAACCCTACAAAAGACCGCACATCGTTCACCGTCTGAGGGACTGGCCAATCTCTTACTACCCTAATCTTCTCAGGATCAGCTGTGATGCCTTCAGCTGACACCTGATATCCTAAATAACTTACTTTTGAAGCCATTATTTCACACTTTTTAGGTTTAAATCTTAAGTTATTCTCCCTCATCCTGCAAAATAATTCCCTCAATCTGACTATATGTTGATCTATTGTACTTGAAAACACCATCACATCATCAAGGTATACAAGCAACGAGGAGAAGATCTTATCCCCTAAAATCCGCTCCATGTATCTCTGAAAGGTTCCCGGACTATTTGACAATCCCACAGGCAGTCGCCTGTACTCAAAGTGTCCGAAGCTTGTGCTGAAGGCAGTCTTTGGACGGTCTGAAGGTTTTACTTCTATCTGGTGATATCCCGCCGCCAGATCAAACGTTGAGAAAAACTGGGCCCCCGTCAGAGATTCTAGAGTTTCATTTATCCTAGGCAGAGGAAACGCATCGCGTACCGTGACCTTATTTAAGTCACGATAGTCAATGCACAACCTCAGCGTCCCGTCCTTTTTCCTCACTACTACAATGGCGGCAGAGTACGGACTCTCACTATGCTGAATTACTCCCTGATCTAACAGCTGGCTAATGTGCTGCTTCACCTCTGGTACCTGGTTTGGAGGGATCCTCCGATATGGCACCCTAACTGGCCTGTCTGTGGTCACTGGGATCTCATGCTGAACCCCAATAGCCTTTCCTATGGGCTGGCCCTCTTCTTCAAAAATATCACTAAACTCTTCTATTAAACACCTAACTGCACTCTCTTGTCCTTCATTCATTTCCTCCGTGTGCACTTTGACCTCCGTACGGGCATCCGGTTGCACTGTCCTCACATTCACCTCTTCACTGATGTCTTCCTCGACTTCCGTCCCCGAAGCCACTTTCCCAATCCGCCAATTGCCCCTCAAGCTCCTACGACTATCAGACAGATTTGCCACCAACACCTGGGTCATGCCTCTCACCACTCTTACAGCTGTCGGCAACACTATCACACCCTCAGGCATCCAACCTTCATCCTCTATTGTTAGAGGTTCAATCACTACTTCTTTGTTAGCTACCTGGCTTAATGAGGGAACACATACTGACAGCAACCGAGTACTCCGGGGAGGAATGGTTGGTCTTTCCTTCCTCTCTGTCATACAATACCCCAGGCTGATGGCCTCTATTGCACATAACTGCCTAACCTCATGCAAGCAATTTTCCCACTGAGCGGTGCTCCTGGCTTCCCTGCACAAGTGGTACATGTGCGGCCAGATCTCCGCAACCTCCCCCAGCACATTCATCCCCAACAACCCGACATGAGATTGCCCCTTACCCTGGGTCTCAATCCCTGGACAAACCAACATCCCCATATCAGTGACTTCCACCCCACATACGACCATAGTGACCCGAATACACCCCACACACGGCACTGGAAACCCTGACGCCCCTTTTACCTTTATTCGAGTGGGCTGCAACACCACGCCTGCAGGCTCCAGCTCCCGACGGTAGAAAAGTTCATCAATTAGCGACACTTCTGCCCCAGTATCTGCTAAACCCCACATTTCACGACCCGCTACCACCACCGAGACCTTAGGACACTCTGCTTTCAGCCTTAAGGTACCTTCTGTTGTGATTAAATTTGTCATGCGAACCACGCTTGACCATGGGTCCGCTCTCTCTTGGCTCATAACATCGCCGGTGGAATCTATTGGTGAGGCCAGGAACGGTTGGCGGGGACTGCCTGGCCTTGGCCATTTCCCGACCGCCAGTTCCGATTGTTATTTCCAACTCGATACTGGCCATTGGCCACGTATCCCCTTGGGACACTCTCTCCTGGTCTGGACCCGTTTGTGCAATTGAAACTGAAATGGCCCTCTTGTCCACACGCATAGCACCTCGGGGGAATCGAGCCTCCAGTCTGCGGCTCGTTCTCTCTTCCTTTAGTCAGCGGTACCTCCCTCAAAGCTTCTCGTTTTTGTTCCGCCTCTCTCAGCCCCGTGATCCACTCGTCTAGACTATGGTGAGGATACTTCTTGATCTCATCCACTAACCACATACGGCTTTGTTCCTCCTTGAGCCCCCGAGTGATTGCATCTCCCAACAGGGCCTTATCATATTTATGATCATGGTGGTTCAACTCATCGTTTAAATCTAGCATAGCGTCATAATATTCAAGAAGCGTTTCGTTGCTCCCTTGTTTCCGCGTCATCACCTTCTGAATGGCGTCGTACGTGGCCGTCGGTCCGCCATATTGCTGCTTCAAATAACAAGTTAACTCATCTACGGTTTCCCAGTCTCTGCGTGCGTTGTATACGCGATCTGCCGCAGGCCCCGCAAGATGCCTTATTATGAATTGGATTCGACTGACTTCGTCTCCGTCTAACAGCTTGAGGGTTCGGTCAACCTCTCTTAACCACTTTCCTACCTCTATTCCTGGCCTACCGTCGAACTTAGACATGGTCAACCCGGCCCCGAGACTAGTTCCCTCTCTACTATTGTGTCTCCTCATCTCCCACATTGTCTCATCGTGCTGTATTTTATACTGTGTCTTTACCCTATCTAGTGCATCCCCCAACAGAGCTATGTGTTGTTGGTGTTCCGTCTCTAACTGTTGCAATTGTGTGTGGTACTCCCCCCTTAACTGTTGTACATATACTCCATACTCCCCCCTGATTTGGTTCACCCATGCCTGACATTCCCCATTGATCTTCCCTTCTAACTGTTCCAATCGCTCCTGGTACTCACCCCGGATTTTCCCCTCTAGCTTCCCAATACGTTCCACGAACTCTTCTCTCAACTGCACCGTCAACCACAACAACCCCATTCC